>JAJOZX010000517.1:0-600000 GCA_023014485.1 Bathynomus jamesi | reverse complement strand
CAACCTATTACTACACACTCAACTACCTCATTTAACACTGTCAAACCAACACCTACGTATGCAAGTAAAGTTAAAGAATCGCAACCTACTTATTCAACCACAGCTAATTTAATACCCCCAACTAATTCTCCAAATACAACACAAACTCCTTCCCACAGCAATACTAACCTTCCTCCACAAAAATTAATGATTCACAAACTACTGCACCACCTGGTCCAACGTTCACCTTGCATGATCCACTTTCAGGCTATGCATTCCTTATTGACACTGGAGCTCAATACAGTGTTATTCCTGCAACAGCCGCAGACCGTGCAAACGGACCTTCTCCTTTCATTTTACGTGCAGCTAATTCTTCATCTATTCACACTTATGGACGTCGTTCTATTTCAGTTTCTCTTGGACTTAGACGTGTTTTCCGCTGGATATTTCTTGTCGCAGATGTATATACCCCAATGTTAGGCTCTGATTTCCTTTCTGCAAATGATTTATTAGTTGATGTTCGTAGAGCACAATTAATTGATAATGCCACACATCTTTCAGTAATTGGTTCTCCTACCGCACACCCCTCATCATTATTGGCAAGTTCTCTGCCACAGTGCTCACCTGCTATAGAGCAGCTCCTAAATGAATTTTCTTCCCTTACTCAACCCTGTTCTAAGGATACCCCTATTAAACACTCTGTTGTCCACCGTATTGATACGGTAGGCTCGCCTGTTTTCACCCCCCACGTCGCTTAGCTCCAGATCGTCTTGCAATTGTGAGACGAGAGTTTGAACACATGCTCGAACTCGGTATTATACGGCCTTCAAGCAGCCCGTATGCCTCTGCTTTACACATGGTCCCAAAACCTACACCTGGAGACTGGCGTCCATGTGGAGATTATCGTGCTTTGAATGACAACACGATTCCAGATCGCTATCCCCTTCCTCACTTACACGATTTTACTTCTGCTCTCCATGGCACCACAGTATTTTCACGCCTTGACTTGGTGCGAGCCTTTCATCAAATTCCTGTACACCCTGAACACATACATAAAACTGCTATAACAACCCCTTTTGGGTTATTTGAAATGACAAAAATGCCATACGAACTGCGTAATGCGGCCCAAACTTTTCAACGCTTCATTGATGAAGTGTTGAGAGGTCTCTCCTTCACTTCCAGATATGTCGATGACATTCTCATCGCAAGTTGTTCTCCCTCAGAACATATCCAACATTTACGCTTAGTTTTTTCTCGGTTGGCAGAATATGGTGTACTGCTAAACCCTGAAAAATGTGTCTTTGCTGTAGATGAGCTCACCTTCTTAGGACACAAGGTTACTTCGAAGGGCATCTCTCCTCTCGAAAATAAAGTATCTGTGATAAGGTCTTTCCCACAACCGCAAACTCAAAAGCAACTTCGCCGCTTCTTAGGGATGGTAAACTTCTACCATCGCTTCATTCCTCAGTGTGCAAACATTCTTGCACCCATAACCTCTCTTCTTCGCCAATCAAAAAGGGGCAGATCCACTGCAGTTCTGTGGAACCCCGAAGCTACCAATGCTTTTTCACAAGCAAAAGAGGCTATAGCACAAGCTACATGCCTTGTTCACCCTCAACCAGACGCTCCTCTGAACTTAGCACTGATGCCTCTGACGTTGCAGTGTCGGGAGTGCTCCAGCAGCTTGTTTCAGGCGTTTGGGAACCTCTCGCATTCTTTTCACGCAAGCTCTCACCTTCACAAATGAGGTACAGCACTTTCGGTCGAGAGTTGCTGGCGATATACCTCTCCATCCGTCATTTCAGGCCATTCCTGGAAGGACGTGACTTCAGCATTTTTACGGATCATCGTCCGTTAATATTTGCTCTCCATTCTCAATCAGACTCTCATGCTCCTACTGAGAGAAGACACCTTGATTTTATCCTCCAATTTACTTCAGACATTCGATACATTTCAGGTTCTTTGAAGGTTGTGCCGGATGCGCTATCTCGCATCTCAGCAATTTCTGATCCTGGACTCTCACACATCAACCTTTCAGAGATGGCTGAGGCTCAGTCCACGGATACAGACCTCCAAGCTCTTATTAATTCACCCACTTCATTGCAAGTCCGCTCTTTACCAGTTGAACCCAAGTCAGACTTATTAATTTTGTGTGACGTCTCGACTGAGCATATTCGACCATTGGTCCCACAAGGGCTGCGAAGAGCTGTTTTTGCTAAACTTCATTTCCTTTCTCACCCGGGAATTAAAGCCACCCAAAAATTAATTGGTGTCAATAATCCAGCAGGGTTGAAGCACCTTAAACAGAAAAAACAAACAACAAACAATTGCAGCTAGATTTGTATGGCCAAGTATGAACAAAGATATCCGCAATTGGACTCGATCTTGCCTTCAATGTCAGCGTGCCAAAGTTCACCGACACACAAAGTCAGAATTTGGTACCTTTCCTTTGCCAAAGGCTCGTTTTGAGGCCATACATCTAGACATAGTCGGCCCCCTCTATTCTTCTCGAGGTTATACCTATCTTCTCACTGTCATTGATAGGTTCACAAGATGGCCAGAAGCTGTTCCTTTGACTTCTTGTACTGCTTCTGCAGTAGCTCATGCCTTTGTTTCATGTTGGGTTTCCCGTTTTGGAATACCTGCAACCATTTGCACAGACAGAGGTGCTCAGTTTGAATCGGCCTTATGGAAGGAACTCATGCTCCTTCTTGGGACTGAGCGCATCAGAACAACAAGCTATCACCCGCAATCCAATGGGGTGGTAGAACGCTTCCATCGTCAACTTAAAGTTCCTTGCGAGCCACTGATCCATCTACTACGTGGGTGGACCGGCTACCCCTAATCCTACTCGGAATTCGTACTGCTCTGAAGACTGATCTTGCATGCTCGCAGCAGAATTAGTTTACGGTACCACACTCCGGTTACCTGGAGAATTTTTCACACCTACACCCATTAATCCCACATGTGATCCTGCTTCGTATGTCAAGACATTACGCTCTGTTATGAAGCAAATTCGTCCCACAGCACCTAGAACTTCCACTTCACAAACTACCTTTGTTTCCCCTGATTTACAAACTTGCACACATGTTTTCTTGAGACATGATGCTCACCGCTACCCTCTTCACTGTCCCTATGATGGTCCCTTCCTTGTGCTAGACCGTAAACCCAAAACTTTCATCATCGACAAGTGGGCAAGCGTAAAACCGTTTCTGTGGACCGCTTGAAACCAGCATACCTTGATTTTTCTCCAACAAAAGATCCTATCCCTCCTCAATCTTCTGTACCTCCACCTCAAATACAGGTACAGCAACCTATCCCTCCTCAATCTTCTGTACCTCCACCTCAAATACAGGTACAGCAACCTATCCCTCCTCAATCTGTACCTTCATCTCATATACAGGTACAGCAATCTACCCTTCCTAAATCCTATGTACCACCACCTGATCCAAGGGTACAACAATCTATCATCCCTCTTTCAATTCTCCTTCATTATCGCAACCAACTGTCTTTGAACCAGCCAGTGGCCCCATTGAACAGGCACCAAGAATCCCCTCCCCCCAATGTCCCTACTGCACCTGTAGCACCATCCATACCTTCAGAACCAGTGCTGCAGGAAATTGCCGTCCAAAAGCAACCAATCCAACAAACAATGACTCGTTCTGGAAGTCATTCGTAAGCCAGTGCGCTTTGACGTGTTTTTTTTTTACCCCTGACAACCATGTTTTTGGGGGGCAGTACCTGTAGTGCCTTGCACCACAGGATTATTTTTTTTATTAGTGAAAATTGCCGCAAGTTGGCACAAGTGAAATATTTTGTCTAAATAAATAAATACAAGTTAAACATGTCCAGTGATCAAATTTAATTCTTAAGCATTCAGTGTATAGTAATTTAGTTAAAAATTAAAGTGCAATCATTAAAGAAGTTTAAAGCAAATATAAAAATATATTTTGTGCTTTCTAAACAATGTAAATTTTGGGGGCATGGTGTGACTAGACGTGAGTTTGCTTTTAAGGATTATTTTGGCTTGTTGGTAAAATTGTGAAGTAAAAACAAACTTGTGTGCAACGACAACACAAGGGACGCCGTTTCCACATTTTATGATCTAAAGGGACGGCGCCAGCAAGCAAAATTTCGTTGTGGTATGTTCTTATTTATAATGTTATTTTTTTACTATTTCATATCTGTATGCAATACCGCATACTGCAGATATTAACAAGCCTTATACTGTTTGTAATTAGTACTGTAAGATTCATACTATAAGTAGTACTGTAAGATTCATACAATAAATTACCTTAGGCTAAGTTAGGTCTATCTAGGCAAGAGTCCAAATTGTAAATTACTCAGCCTAGCTGAGGCCTACCGTAGCCTTTGTTTTAAATAATTAACCTCAGCTCCAGTATATTGAGAGGCATAGGCCTGCCCATTAATTTTCTTAGTATTTTACTTTATAAGCCTATTATGTTTCATGTATTTTCTTAGCAGATGGCCTACTAGTCATTTGTGGCCTACATACTTTGTTTTCCTGTCCAACTTAACACAATCCCATAATAAGGATTAACTGTAATTCACCATCCACAGGTTACTGGGCCTATATAGCATATATATTTTAATTATCAATTTTTACCATTTTTGTATCATTTTTTGTCTGGAATATTACTTACAGTATTCTTGTCTCTCTCTTTGCAGACAAGGTTGTCATTGTGGCTATTATTTGTCTATTAATATTAATTCTATTAGTTGTTTAATATTATTTGTATATTAATATTAGTTCCATTAGTTGTTTATTATTATTAGTTGCATATTTGTATTAGTTACATAGTAATATTAGTTATCTACCAATATTATTTACATACTATTATTTAGACATTATTATTTGTATATTATTATTTACATATTTATTATTATTATTAGTATCAGTATTAGTTGCAGACTGTTATATATTAGCTAAACGGTGCCATTATTTAATTTCGCATTATATGTCAATCAAAGTTGTTACGGGTAAAAATCCCCCTTGCATTTATAAATAATTGTTGCATATAGTTTATTAATTGTTGTCAATAAAATACAAAATTCATATTGATGATTTCATAATCAATCCTTCCTTTTTTATTAAAATTAATTTTGCGCAGTGCTAGATGCCAATCTAGTATTTGGGCGCTGGTGACCCTGGTAATTAATTATTTACGTAAAGGTCTGTAATACTAAATAGGATCCTTACAGCCTCTTTAAAAGTTTTTAATCCCGCAGTTCAGAAGTTAAGAGATGAATGTGATGCCATAGTGTCGCCTCCTGAGCAGAAGAGAAGAAAATTTAATACAGATAGATCAGCTGCTGCAAAGGAGGTCTGTGACGTAATTTTGCTGCAGTGCAGAGAGAGATTCAGCTTTACCAATCATTTGGAAGCAAGCAAGTTACTTTTAGTGAATAATTTTCCAGTGTATGTCAAAAATGTCCCTAGTAATGAACTTGCACAAGCAGTTGCAGCCTATCCCTTGCTTGAAAAAGACAAATTGAAAACTGAACTTACTGTACTGTACACAAGAGAAGATTTGTGTAAATCAGAAAGTCTCATAGACTTGTTGGAGATGATGAACGACAATCATCTACAGTCAACATTTTCAGACACTGTCAAGTTGCTGAAAATTTTAATAACAACTCCAATGACAACGGCAGAAGCAGAAAGGTGCTTTTTAACTTTGAAGAGAATTAAAACTTTTTTGCGCAGTACCATGGTGAATGACAGACTGTCTGCTTTAGCAATGGTATCCATTGAAAATAAAATAAGAGAAATGAAGGATTTTAATGAAAAAGTAATAAACCATTTTGCTACATCGAAGAGCTGACGCACCGATTTTATTTTCAAATAATACTACCATCACCACCTCAGCCATCTCTACCGCCACCACTACCACCCCCACCATCCCTTCTACCACCACCACTACTACCATGCCCTGGGAATCCGTGGACATCAACTCATACCTGAGGTAGGTCAAATTTGTGTACCCTACTGTTGCGTAAAGCTTGCAGTCCCTCCACTTTATTTTACCACGAGCAGTCACTGATGGTACTGGAGATAGCCACAGTGAACATACTAAGGACGAGTGGCACCCCTAAAAGTAAGGACTAAAAGGCTAGTAGGAATTTTATCACTGAGGTGACGTGTGTGTGTGTATATATATGTATATAGTCTAAAAGTCACTAAAGGGGAAATATCACTAAACCTAAGCTGAATGGCAACAGCAAGTCATAAACGAACCAACGCGGCTGTTCGTATTGTTTTGGGCTAGCCTAGAGATGTTTTTTCCTATCTGACCTAATCGTTGGTGCTGAGTGTAATTAGGTGGTGTTTCTAAGGTGACAAATGGGGTAGGAAGTTGTCCGTACTTAAGTATAGTTAGGGGTAATGTCTATAGCTTCTAAATTGGTAATGTAAGAGAGAGTTAGGTAGGCTGTTTGTGGGACACAGGAATCTAATGGTAGGCTCCCAAAGGAATATCTAATTCAACGCAACGGTAAGTGCTTTTGATTGTTTGCTAGAACCTAAGTAACCTAACTGGGGTGTCTACCCCACGCTATCACATTTGGCGACGAGGATGCGATTCGATTAAGCTCATGGGATTCGATTAAGCTCATGGGATTCGATTAAGCTCATGGGATTCGATTAAGCTCATTGGATTGAATTTGGCTCATTGGGTTAAATTTGGCTCATTGGTTTAATTTGGCTTATTGGGTTCAAGTGGTTGTTTGGAAAATTGGATGTAGCCTAGTGGGTCGTCCGATTTGGTTTGTTTGTGTGGGTAAGCTACCGTACTATAGCGTAGGTCCCGCCGGCCTAACTCTAAAACTAATTCCTACTCAGCCCTAACTCTAAAACTAATTCCTACTCAGCCCTAACTCTAAAACTAATTCCTACTCAGCCCTAACTCTAAAACTAATTCCTACTCAGCCCTAACTCTAAAACTAATTCCTACTCAGCCCTAACTCTAAAACTAATTCCTACTCAGCCCTAACTCTAAAACTAATTCCTACTCAGCCCTAACTCTAAAACTAATTCCTACTCAGCCCTAACTCTAAAACTAATTCCTACTCAGCCCTAACTCTAAAACTAATTCCTACTCAGCCCTAACTCTAAAACTAATTCCTACTCAGCCCTAAAACTAACACAATTCACTATTCAGCCCTAACTGGGGAGTAACTAGATCAAATTTAAACCAAATCTAACCTACTTCACGTGATTTGGCCTAATTCAGTTTTGCTCTAGCATGTCGGTGATTGGCCATATAAGCCCCTACGAAGACTCTGGGGAGGACTTCGAAGCTTATGCCACTAGGGTGAGGTTGTTTTTCGAGGCAAATTCCATTCCGGATGCTAAGAAAGTACCTACCTTTTTAACTATAATAGGCCCTAAAACGTTTGGTTTAGTTATGCCGCCGTAGGGTTGCCAGACGTCCTTTATTTCGATCTGCTTGTTGAAATAAATATTTATCCTATAACATTTAAAAAAATTTGGGGAGCATCATTCTCTCTCTCTCTCTCTCTATATATATATATTATATATAGGCTGACCATATTTCCTTGAGACAAAAACGGGACATTGGGATGGCAAAAAAGGGACGGGAGTTATGTAATATTCTGTATTCATGAAAAAGTAAGTACATAAACATATTGAGCTTACAATTATTCTTCAGTGACAGAACCCATACAGAACCCATAAAAAAACGGTACTGTCCCGTTCAAAACGGTAAGTATGGTCAGCCTATATATATATATATATAATATATATATAAATAAATTTGAGAATCTGGGAGTGGCAGCTTGAAAACGTTTTGAGTGTCCTTTAATCCGGTCATCAAAATCTGGCAACCCTAAGTTATGGACCTAGTTTCTCCTAAAGCACCGGAAACCTGCACCTATAATGAATTGGTACAGGCCCTAACCGATCACTACAAACCCCGAGTAGTTCTCATCTATGAACGTTTCAAATTTTATTCAAGGCATCAGACGGGAAATGAAAGCATTGCAGAGTTTGTTGCAGGAATAAAAAGCCACAGCCGTACGTGTAAATTTGGGGACAAATTAGATGAAATGCTAAGAGATAGGTTTGTAATGGGTCTCAAAGAGGAGTCTACCCAGAGAGCCCTATTAGCCATACAGGACCTAACTTTTAGTCAGGCTGTAGAAATAGCTACGGCTAGAGAAGCAGCTGCTAAAGATGTTAGAGCTTTTGGAAATCATAGTAGTAAAGCCCAATACGTAAATAGCTTTAAATCTTCGAGGCCTGGCAGACCTAACGAGCCTACTAGACAGGCAAATAAAAGGTATGAGGCGAATACGACTAAGCCTACTAATTCTACTAAGCCTTCCAAGCCATGTACAGGGTGTGGAAAACACCATTGGAAGAAAGATTGCCCTTTTAAAGAAGCAGTTTGCCGAAACTGTAGTAAAATAGGCCACATAGCTAAAGTGTGTTTTTCAAAGAAAACAAAGGGTGAAAATTCTAATTTTAACATTTCTAGTGTAAATCCTCAAAAGGGAAATACTTCGAACATTGGAGTGGAGTACCTATTCTATGAGCAGCAAAGTGGGAAAAATACAGGCCATATATTGTAGAGGTAGGCCTAAATGGAATTACAGTTCCTCTAGAATTGGATACGGGTGCTGCCCGGACGGTATGTCCAAGGTAGTTTTTGATAAGATTTTCAAAAACACACCTAAACTACATGCATCTAAAACGATTTTAAAAATATGGAGACGTACAAATACCTATTTGGGAGAAGCATACGTCACAGTTACACTCAACCAGAAAACTTTGTCTCATCCTTTAACCCTTTTAGTGGTGGATGAGCAAGGGCCTACTCTACTAGGCCGTGATTGGATTGATGCTTTGAAATGCCAATTTACAAAATCTTGCCAAGGGGTCAGGCAGATGTGCATACACTCTCATATCCATCTGACATAGATTCATTGTTAAGGGAGTTTTCTTCTATTTTTGGGCCTGAAGTAGGCAACCTAAAGGGCCATCAGGTCTGCATAGAAGTAGACCCTAATGTAACTCCGAAATTTTGTAAGGCTCGTTCAATTGCGCATGCACTGCGGGAGAAGGTGGATTTAGAAATTGACAGGCTGCTAAAAGATAAAATTATTGAACCAGTCACACACGCTAAGTGGGCTGCCCAGTAGTTCCTGTACTAAAACCGGACAAGTCCGTGCGGTTATGTGGGGATTACCGTTTAACAGCAAATAGAGCCGTCCTTCTAGATTGCTATCCTATACCCAAGCCTGATGAATTATTTAGCTCTCTTGCTGGGGGTAAATATTTCACAAAACTCGATATGTCCCAAGCCTATGCTCAACTAAGTTTAGATGAAAACTCTAAAGAATTAACTATCATAAATACGCACCGAGGCCTATATAAGTACAATAGGCTATGCTATGGAATAGCATCGGCTCCGGGTATTTTTCAGAGGACAATGGACCAAGTTCTAGGTCACATTCCAGGGGTACTTTGCTTTCTAGATGATGTCCTCATTTCAGGTTCGACTAAAAAAGAACACCTAACTAGATTAACCACGGTTCTAAAAAGACTCTGGGATGCTGGACTTAAGCTAAAGAGAGAAAAGTGTTCATGGGTCACTAACGAGGTTTCATATTTAGGGTTCCGCATAGATGCCTCAGGCATTCATCCAACGTGGATAAACTAGAACTAGAAGCAATAGAAAAGGCACCACCTCCACAAAACATCACACAGTTACAAGCTTATTTAGGTCTCCTAAACTTTTATAGGAAATTTTTGCCTAATGCATCGACTTTCCTTGAACCCCTAAATAAGCTATTACGATCTGGGGAACAGTGGAGATGGGAGAAAACCCAAAAGGAAGCATTTGAGGCTTCCAAGGACGTACTACTAAAGTCCACTCTCCTAGTGCATTATGATCCTAAACTTCCTCTCGTAGTTTCAGCAGACAGCAGTTCTTATGGAATTGGGGCAGTGTTATCTCACCACATTGATGGTGTAGATAGGCCTATCTTTTGCTTCTAGAACACTAACTGAGACGGAAAGACGATATGCACAAGTGGAACGTGAAGCATTAGCCTTAGTATTTGCAGTAAAAAAATTTCATTTCTATCTATGGGGTCATGAATTTAAACTAATTACTGACCATAAGCCTCTTTTAGGTTTATTTTCACCTAATAAAAATATTCCAGTTATGGCCTCAGGTAGGATTCAACGATGGGCACTGATTCTACAAGCCTATAAATTTGACTTAGTACATCGGTCAGGTAAACTTCTAGGTACGGCTAATGCGCTAAGTAGGTTGCCCTTAGAAAATCCAAATGATTGTGTACCTATACCTACAGAATGGGTTCACTTGGTGGAGTTTTTGGAATCCACTCCAGTATCTGCAGTACAAATAGAGCAGTGGACAAAATCAGACCCTATTCTGTCTAGGGTCATCCATTTCTGTTCAGTTGGTTGGCCTACTAAGGTTGAGAGTGAATTACTGTACAGCCTTTTATTCAGCGTCAGTCTGGCCTCTCTATTCAAAATGGCTGTCTCTTATGGGGCCACAGAGTGATTATTCCAAATAAAGGCAGGTCGAATTTAGTGAAGGAACTTCACGCTGAACACATGGGCGCAACAAAAATGAAAGAGCTGGCGAGAGCTTATTTCTGGTGGCCTGGTTTAGATGGAGAACTCGAATCATTGGTTCGTTCCTGTCAAAGCTGCCTAGAGAACAGAGATCTCCCAAGGAAAAGTCCACTTCATCCTTGGGAATGGCCTACTATACCGTGGCATAGGATCCATGTTGACTATGCAGGTCCTATAAATAATACTTATTTCCTAGTCATTGTGGACGCCTACTCTAAGTGGGTGGAAATTTTTCCAACCACTTCCACGACTTCGGGTGTTACTATTCGCTTACTCCGTTCAGTTTTCGCTCGATGGGTTTACCCGTAGTCCTGGTTTCCGACAATGGTACTTGTTTTACCAGTGAGGAATTTCGTTCCTTCGTCCACCTAAATGGCATTAGACATGTCCGGTCTAGTGTTTTCCACCCGTCTACTAACGGTCTCGCGGAAAACATGGTCCGTACTTTCAAGTCGGCCTTGCGTCATTCTCGTGGGGAGGAAATGCAAGTGGTGTTGGATAAATTTTTGTGCAAATATCGAATAACACCACACACCACGACGGGGGTGTCTCCCTCTAAACTTCTGATTGGCCGGGGAATTCGTTCAGTTTTCGATTTGTTACGTCCAAACGAAATGTTACAACAACGAGTTTTACGCCATCAGGAAAAACAGAAGTTGTACCACGACACTAAAAGAGGGAGAGTTCTAGAAGCGAAACCTAATGATCCAGTTGTGATTCGCAACTATGGGGCTGGACCAAAATGGGTTCCTGCAACTGTGCAGGAGAGAACGGGCCCTGTTTCCTTCAAGTGCCAACTAGAAGATGGTCGTTCTATTAAACACCATCAGGACCAGATATGGGAACGTGAAGTGCAGAAGGACCAGAGTCTTCCGGAAGAGAGAACTGATCCTCCGGAAAATGGTTCAACTTGCCCGCCTATACAGGTTGCACCTGATCCTACTACATCAACCCCGCTCCGCAGGTCGTCTAGGGTCCCTCATCCCCCTGACAGACTAAACTTGTAGGGGAGGAGTGAGGTGACGTGTATGTATATATATGTATATAGTCTAAAAGTCACTAAAGGGTAAATATCACTAAATCTAAGCTGAATGGCAAGAGCAAGTCATAAACGAACCAACGCTGCTGTTCGTATTGCTTTGGTCTGGCCTAGACATGTTTTTTCCTATCTGACCTAATCTTTGGTGCTGAGTATAATTAGGTGATGAATCTAAGGTGACAAATCGGGTAGGAAGTTGTTCGTACTTAAGTATAGTTAGGGGGTAATGTCTATAGCTTCTAAATTGGTAATGTAAGAGAGAGTTAGGTAGGCTGTTTGTGGGACACAGGAATAAAACGGTAGGCTTCAAGGAATACCTAATTCAACGCACCGGTAAGTGCTTTTGATTGTTTGCTAGAACCTAAGTAACCTAACTGGGGTGTCTACCCCACGCTATCACATGCCGGATTTTCAAGAGTCTACTCTACCTCATTAACCACGTTGATGTTCCGTGTGTTGGTCTCTCTTCACACAAAGGTCAAGCTGGTGGCCCCGCCTCTAGGTCTGGCTTGATGGAGGAGCGAGTTGCTTTCTTGTGCTCTCCACTGCACATAGCCAGGTACACCGGGCTCATCTGGCACCGTCCTGAGCCAGGTATTAGTCTTTTCTTCAAGACTTCAACTTTGACTCCTGTAACGTTTCTGAGGTCCTTTGGAAGCTGGTTAAAAAGTCATGGGGCCCCCTGACAACCAAGCTATTTTCCTTCAGTGTTGAAGAGGTCCCTTGTCGGGCCTTTAATTTGGGAACGCTACACATTCTGCCTTTCCTATTTTCCTATTCCCAGCGTTGTTTGAATGGTAATTGGGTTTAGTTTTAGGTTTGATACCAGTTTTTCGATCATTTTCCATATGTAGAGTATGGTGTACCTCTCTCTTCTTCTTTCCAGGGAGTACAAATTTAGTTTACGTAGTCTTTCCCAGTAAGGGGTTCCAAAAAACCTCAGCCCTCCCAATTTGCAGCTTACATGTTTACTTATATCGAAATAAAACTTAGTGATTATAAAAATATATAAAATTCTTATTATTGCAGGTATTAAAATTACTCTAGCTGATAAAGTGATAATATAATGGCTTCTCAATTAATTGGTGATTCGGAGAGGCAACGTGTGATAGATCGCATACGAGCAATAACATTTCGGGAAGCTCGTGATGCTGGAGCCACCTTTATAACACGTTCATGGGTTGCCAAAAAGTTGCGAAGAAGTGAGGACTTCGTCAAAAGAAATTGGAATAAAACTTTGGATGAATGTGAAATGGATACAACCAAATCTGGGCGGCCAAAGTTGCCACTCTCTCAGGAAACAAAGGACATCATTGAAAGCGGTAGGCGTAAGCGGAAAAACAGCTGTGCTAAACTTTCTAGAGAGATCGAAGTGTTGAGAGGAAAGATCGTTAGTGGGGAGATCATTCGACTGTACCGTCATAGGCAAGGTTTAAAGCCTTGGCATGAACTTCCAAAGCCAAGAAAAACTCAACTTAACATCGATGACAGAATGTGGTTTGCCCATTATCTTGAAGATGGGATGTGGATGATTTCACGCATTTAGCTGTCTCCGATGAATTTTTTGTTTACGTAACACGTCGGCCTAGCTACCAAAATGATCGAGTGTGGGCCACAACACCAGATGAAATCGATGACAATGAACATTATCGCGAATTATTAAAAAGTCCAGACTGTGTTGGTGTGTTTGTTTTGTTCACTGCAAAGAAGCTCATGTGGGTACTGAAGCCAAATGGTTAGAGTTGGGATGGACAGTATTTTCGTGATATTATTCTATCCCAGCATATCATTCCTTTTTTAAGAAACCCAAACAATGTTATGGATGTCGATCAGGTCACACTTCTGCACGATAAGGCCCCCTGCTTTAAGGCATTAGCCACTCAACAGTTGTTGCGGAACCATGAGATCGATTTCTTTGGAAATGAAGAATGGCCAGGAAATTCTCCTGACCTGAACGTCTGTGAACACATTGGATCAGTTATAAAGGATAAGGTTGAATGTCTCTTGTTTCAAGAACCTGCAGCAAATCGATTTTCGAAGGATACAATGACACAACACATTGAAACTGTTTTAGCAAATGTGTGTAACGATCAAGATCTATTCACGTCACTTTTGGCAAGCACCCAAAGCGAAATCAGGCTGTCTTGGAAGCCAATGGCGGGAACACCAAGTTTTAATTGTTTCTCATTAAATGCAGGACTAAATTCTCTTTTGTAAGGTATGTTTAGTTTACTGTACCTCTAATGGTTTAGGCCATGGGCGGGGGGCTAAGGTTTATTGGAGCCCCGTAGTTGAGCTCTTTGCAGCCATCAATCTTTGCTGTGAAATGGCTCTCAGTTTCTTCTAGTCTATTATTTTCTTCCTTTTCATATGGGGACGTCAAGACTGAACAGTATTCAAGTTTTGGTATAATCAGTTTTTAGCAGAGAAATCATTACTGTCCTGTCCCTTTTTTTGAACGTTCTTAGTACCTGTCCCGCGACTCTTTCTGCTTTATTTATCGCTATCTGATTTTGTGTTTCGAATTTCACATCATCGGCCATTATTACCCCCAGATCGATCGCTTTCGTACTTCTCTGAATTTCCTGTCTATCTGGAGCATAATATGCAATCTAAGTTCCTCATTTCTACCATATTTCAAGAGCTGAAATTTCTCGGTGTTAAATGTCATATTGTTGTCTTGTTATTTTATTCATTTGTTGGGTTCAAAATCCCAGCTGAGCCGTGAACGGCCAAATTCTAAAGGGCCAGTTCTATCTGAAGCCCAAGTTAAGCTAAATTAAAACTTACGGATTTGAGATCCTATTAGGTCCTACCTCAGGGTAACCTCAGGGTTGCTGACTCGATGCGGGCCTACCTTATAAACAAAAGGGGTACTATTTATGGTCTTCTTTCTCAACCTTGCAACAACAACGCAACCTGGACTATTGCACGATGCAACAATCTTGTATCTACACAACCAAACTGAATTGCAAGAGAGCTCTCTAATCTCTATCAGACCACACCCTGTACGTACATCCCACAAACGAGAAGAAAAGACGCGCAGCGCCCCAAAATGATGCCACAAGAGCCCAAACATGCTAGCTCTTATTAAGTGATTTTTTCACTAACCTTACAATTATGAGATGGATATATATACACCTTAACTTAATATATACAAGCAATGCTGCATCAATCAGCTTAGTCATCATATCGCCTTGGGACAACAATGGTTCTTCCTCTTCTAGATTTTCTAACATCTTCTGACCATTTGTATATTTTGTTCGTGTCCCTCTGCAAGGCCTCCACTTCATTTGCATCGCTGATTTTTCTGGTGACCTTGTGTCGTCTGCAAAGGATGTTACTATACTGTTGCTGTTTACTCCACTGTCTATGTGTGTTAGCATGATAATGAACAGGAGTGGGGCCAGTACTGTACCTTCTGATACTGAGCTGCGTACTTCTGATTCTGATGATGATACACCTTGAATTTTGACCACCTGTAGACGTTTTCCGAGGAAGTTGTAGATCCATTTTCCCACTTTGCCTGTTATTCCCATATGTTTCATTTTATGTGCTATTATACCATGATCGCATTTGTCGAAAGCTTTAGTAAAATCCGTGTATATGACATCATAGTTTCCACTGCCTTCCAGTGCATCTAGGATATTGTTATAATGCTCTATAAGTTGTGATGGGCATGATCTTCCTGATCGAAATCCGTGTTGATTTTCGTTGAATCTTTCCAATGTCTCCAAGAAGTCAGATTTTCTCTCTATTCTTTCAAAAATTTTGGTGAGGTGGGACGTCAAGGACACTGGTCTATAGTTCTTTGCTTGAGATTGATCTATCTCCTTTATATATAGGGCCGATGTTTGCTCTTTTCAAGATGATTGGTATTTCCCCCGTGTCTAGGGATCTTCTTCATATCCAGTATAAAGGTGTAGCTATTTCAATGTTACAGTTTTTAATTAATAGTGCGTTCCATTTGTCCGGACCTGCAGCTGAATGTGATTTCATTTGTCCTATAGCTCTCGCTACATCATCTGGGGTAAAATCAAAGTCTGTTATACGTTCTCCTTGCAATTTCTCTTTGAAGAATGCATCTATGTCAGGTATCGCTTTGTCACTTTTTGGGGTACTGAATACCGATTCATACTGGGCTCTCACTGTTTCAGATATTTCTTTTAGATCGTCTGTTAGTTCATTATTTCCTTTCTTTAAGGGCCGGATAGTAGCACGCGTTTTTGTTTTCCTTTTCGCATAGCTGTAGAAGTATTTTGGATTTTTCTTTATTGCTTCTACCGCCTTTTCCTCTTCCCTCTCTGTATGGCCCTTTATCAGAGTTTGTATTTCCCAATCGATTCTCTCCAGCTTTTCTTGTACTTCTTTCCTGGCATTGTTGTCTCCGCAATTAGCTAACTTCGTCCCTACTCTCTTTCTTTTGCGGAATATTCTTCTCTTTTGCCTCTCTAGCCAGTTCCTCTTTCCTTTTGGCTGTGCTTTCGGAGCATATTTTTCCAAAATTCTCAGCGTCTTTTCTTCCAAGGTAGTTAGCATTTCCTCGGTTGTTTTATTCTCGAAAACTGTTCTCCACTCTATTTGGGCCATGTGTGATCTGATTTCTTTCCAATTTATGGTCTTGGAGTTTAAGTTAGAAGCCTCAAATTTGCTTCTTCCTTCCGTATGTGTAATTGTGTATTGTCTTTTAAAGTTATCGCCATATTTGTTGATAACTTGATTATATTGTGGTCTGAGATAATAATTAGAGTTATTTTTATATCTGCAATCAAGTGCGTGTTATTTGTGAATACCAGATCTAGGCAGTTATTTTTCCTGGTATTTTCTACATATCTTGTGTCAGCATAAACTCGTTTGTGAGAGCCATCAGCATTCTTGCTTGCTCCTGGTCCTCTCTTGTGCCCCCCTTATCTTGCTGTATAAATATATTTCTACCCACCTTTTTGTATTTCATAAATAGGAAATTAAAATCGCCACACAGTATTATATTAGGGGATGTAGCGTTTACAGACTTTATTAGGGTTCCGATATCCTCAATGGCATCCGAAAAATTTTCATTTGGAGAGTTTGGAGGTCTATAGATGACTATCAGTACCACGTTTAGTTTCTCTATTTTCACTGCAAGGGTTTCAACGAAACTGTTGGATTTACTTACCGTCTCTGTCATATGCCTTTTATGTATATAAATAGTACAACCACCTTTACGTCTCGCTGTTCTATCCGTTCTTAGTAAGCTGAAACCATCGATATGCAATCCTTTCTTATCGATACAGTGTTCGCAGTTATCGCAGTTTCCTTGGCAGTCTTTAAGATGTGTTTCTGTGAGGCATGCGATGTCTGCCCTTGTTTCGTCCATAACACCTTTCAGGTACGAAACTTTGTTTAGTGAATTGTTCGGTTTTATTTCTTGAATATTTGCCAGGACAATGTTTATGTTCTTTGTTTTGAATTGCCCCTTGTGCATTTTAAGTTCGTTGTCCTTTGATATCGCGTGTTTTGTAGCCTTGTGGTCCTTCGAGATGGATCCGTTCCCGCCTACCTGTTCTGGTAGCTTCTTGCCATGTAGCGGTCCGGCTCGAGGGTTCCCAGCTGCGTCAACTGCATGTGCTGTAAAAGACTTAGCAGCCGTATTGTGTCCCGATATGTTGAAAAAATGTTGTGTTACTTGTGTTTTGTTTGCTATTTGGGTACATATTCTTTTTTCTCACATTCCTTCTGTTGTCATTTGAGACTTGTCCTTTGAACTTGTCGGGAGATGATGGTAGTAGCATTTTCTCCCGTACTGGCAGGTTCCATATGTCGCGTAGGTCTTGCAAATGTCCGGATGGTAGAATTTGCATTTTCCACCAAATTTGCGGTGACCATTATTGTAGTAGTAGTTGCACACAGGAGGGTGTTCGTAAATACATTCTCCTCCCTTTATTTGCATATTCCTTTCACATAGTATTTACATATATTTTCTTCCCCATTTTTACTTGGGGCCTTTGAGTATCTGAAATTAACAAAATCTATAACGTCAAATTTCACTAACACAAAACATACACTTTTTGGATGGAATTGACAAACCAGATAACCTTCAGCTTATGGAAACAAAACATTTATATTCTTTGGAATAAACAAAGTTCTCAGTTAAAGCCTTTTAAGATCTCTAAACCAAATAAAGCTGTTTTAACCCTTTCAAAACTGATTTTAAATTTTCTAACTAGTAAAACAGTAATGTACCATATATGCTTTAAGACGTAGGAGACTCGAAAGAGTTAAAGCCATTTCTGTCATTTTCAAAATTTAAAGCTACTTAAAGCTTTTAAAGCCATAGTGGTAACCCTGCGCAAAGGTTGATCGGAATTTTCAATCTTTCATCGGATCACCTGAAGATCCGTCACCCGAGTCGATAAATATTGGATTTTGCTCCCAGTCTGGTTTTATAATGAGAGCAAACTTTTCTGATAAATTTTGAAGTGCTTTGCACGAATCTGCCATTAGTTTCCTGTGCAAATGTATAGTTTTTGAGATATCGTAACGTAAACATAGAGAATATGTTCATGTTACGAGATCTCGTAAACGACGCATTACCACAGGAAACGTGCAAAACACCAAAATTAACCAGAAAAGTTTGCTCTCGTAATTTTCGTTTAAACTAACGAAAATATCACAACTTAACCTAACCAATCATCAAGGGCGTACAGTTGACCTAACGGGGCATTCAATTAACAACCAGGCATTCAATTAGCGTAACAGGTCAATATTGATTATTTCACCTAAATATCTTCTGATCTTTTCGTATTAGGCACTCACTGTCACATTTCGGGCAAGTTAAGGATGAGAGGATAACGCCGTAATTGATAAAAACATCCAATGATTTGTCTTCATCTAGGGCACATGACGAATCAAGTCTTCAAAATCAAGTTCACAGGACTAACACGTTAAACTGCTAGCACAAAATTCACAAAACTAACAAAATTTAGTCGCGAAAAAATAGCCAGAACAGAAAACAACAAACTAATAAAGTCGCAGAGTAGCGAAAACATAGCCTAATAAGAAAAAATATTTTATGAAAAAAAGTACAGGGTGTCCATAAATGTTTACCCTGAAAACAGTATGCTCTCATGTTTTAATGACGAATCTTACATCCGTTTTCTTTTTACAGGTGATCTCGTACACGCATAGAGTTTCTGTGCTGGTGTGTTTCGTCTACCGCATTCGCCGCTAGGAGCGCTGTAGTAGCTGTTCAGTTAAGATGGCGTCTGTGACAGAGAAGGCACAATGTGTTGTGTGGCTTGCAGAAACAAAATCTCCTGTCAGTGTTCAGCGAAGGTTCAGAACAAAGTATGGAAAGAATCCACCTGATGTGAAGTTAATTAAGTCGTGGATGAAAAAATTCTTGGAAACTGGAAACATGGAAAAGGGAAAGAGCAGTGGTAGACCATCAGTTTCCGATGGGACGGTGGAAAACATTCAAACTGCTTTCACACGGTCACCAAGGAAATCGGTGAGACAAGCTTCATGCCAACTAAAGATACCGAAGTCTACGGTGCACAAGGTGTTACACAAACGTTTGAAGTTACACGCCTACAAGGTACAAATTGTTCAAGAACTGAATGAAGCCTGATGACCGTCCAAAACGTGAACAATTCACTATTGACATTTTGAACAGCATTGACGAGGATGACGACTTCTTGTTACGCGTCTGCTTTTTAGACGAGGCTACGTTTCATCTTAGTGGTAGAGTCAACAGACACAATGTGCGTATTTGGGGATCGGAAAACCCACGTGCCGTAAGGGAGCATATTCGGGGCAGTCCGAAGATCAATGTCTGGTGTGGACTAATGCATGACCAGATAATTGGTCCTTTCTTCTTCGCTGAGAACACTGTTTCCGCAACTGTGTACCTGGATATGCTCACCAATTACGCCATCCCCCAGCTGCAGGACAGGCAGCCAACTGTCATCTTCCAACAAGATGGGGCACCCCCTCATTGGGCGCATGTTGTTCGCGAAACTCTCGACGCAACATTTCCAAATCGATGGATTGGCAGGGACGGGCCAATCCCATGGCCCCCAAGATCACCAGACATTACCCCGCTGGATTTCTTTCTCTGGGGTCATGCTAAAGATTTGGTTTATGCAACAGTTGTTCCAGATATCAGGACATTGCGAGAACGCATTACGGATGCAATTGCAGCAGTTAACCCACAAATGTTGGAAAATGTGTGGCGTGAGTGTGAATACCGTTTAGACATTACGTGCCACTAGGGGTGCACATGTGGAAGCTTATTAAGTTTATTAACTATGTATCAAAACTTTGTATGTTTATCTACTTATGATTAAAACTGTTTGAATACGAGTGTTTATTTAAAAGTTATAGCATGCTTTAATCAGGGTAATCACTTATGGACACCCTGTACATTATAGCCAAAACAGGAAATATATTTTATTAAAAAAAGTGCATTTGAACAAATTTGCACAAGATAAGATATATGTTTTTAGTCAGTTTTTAATGGCAATTCAATATATAGTACTTGTTCAACTGCTTGTGACTGGGAGTAAAATCCAATATTAACCCCCACAAGTCTTTTTTAATAGCTTTATAAGGCTAACTAACGAAAATATCAAGAATTAACCACTCGTGAGGTCAACTGTACGCCCTTGACGATTGGTTAGGTTAGGTCGTGATATTTTCGTTAGTTAGTTTTATAAAGCTAACTAAAAAAGGCTGGGGTGACGGATCTTCAGGTGATCCCTTTCATTTCATCAACAGGTGAACTCTGGAACAATCATCCTCAATTCATCTCTACCCCTGTTTATGACCCCCAATCTCTCAAACACTTTGGACTTTAAGTTTGGCTCTTTCGTTCCTCTATCTTTCCCTTTCCTGCAAAAAAAAAAAAAACCTTTCGAAATCCTGACTTAGCAAATTCTGGCTTCATTGCTCCCGAAACTCCTCTCGTTCTGTTTGCAGTTCATAACATTATGATGTTTGTGATCTATTATTGTGCTTGTAGTGACCGGTAGATAAGGCTATGGGTCACACACTATATACAGATACAGTACAATAACCAGTATTAAGTTACACAACGAAATAATTATAGACTCACCTCAAGTATAGAACAGTTCCAGACAATATTCTAGATAGCCAGTAATAGTCGTTAGTCTAGCAGTTGTCAGTCTATTAGTTAGTCAATAGCTATATCAGTATATCTAGATAGGCTAATAGTTCACAATAGTACAACGACAATCAACACTACATCCATAATCGCAATGCTAATGATCATCCCAAAACATCATCGCTGCATATCCGCCCTAATCCGTCAAAATGAGTGCTGCCAGATCAATATTAGTTTTTATTATTAAGGTTTTTTTTTGGTGTGTCGATCTGCAGACTTTTAGTCACCAATACACCACACTCCTCCCCTACAAGTTCAGACGTTCCGGGGCTTTTTTAACCCTGGTAGAACGACGAACTCCAAGTGCAGTAGATTCCTCTGGCTAAGCCACAGGTGAAAGAGAGGAATGTGTTTCCATTTCGGTTGGAATAGTAGTGGTACTCTCTGTAGTAGTAGGAATAGGTATACGCTCTAGATTAGGAGGAATAGTAGAAGTAGCGGAAGGCATAGAATGAGGTAGAATCTGATCCTGATGTCGATTCTGAATTCGACCATCTTCAGTTACACATCTGTAGGAAACAGGACCAGTCTGCCTTCTAATGCTGTTTGCCACAGCCAGTACAAGGTTTTTTAGGTTTAGCACTTTGCTTAGGCTAATTTTTTGAACTATCTGCTTTTAGAAAGTTTCTTTGGCCAACCTTTGGATTATCCTTAGCCTTAGTTCCTGTAGACCTACTATTTAGGTTAATATTAGATTTAGGCCTGATCAAATTCACATCACCAAATGCCTTTGCATCCTTAGCAGCAGCTTCCCTAGTTGTGGCTAGTACTACTGCAGCATCAAAAGTTAGGTTTTTAATTGTCAGTAGTTCTCGCTGAGTGGCCTCCTCTCTCAAACCCATGACAAATCTATTCCATAGCATTTCTGTTAGGTTAGGGCCAAACTCACAAGTACTAGCCAGTTTCCTTAGGCTAGCTACAAAGTCAGCAATTGATTCACCTACAGCCTGATTTCGAGAATAGAACCGAAATCTCTCAAAAATCACTACCACTTGAGGCTTATAGTGATCTTTTAGAATTAACTAAATCTGTATAGCTACACTTTGCTGTACTCTTAGGAGCTACCAGATCTTTAACTAGACTAAGTTTTACGGCCTATTAAAGTTAAAAAAGATGGTACCCTTTTCTCATCTGGTATAGAATTCGCTGCAAAACACAACTCCACTCTATCTGTGTCCGTATCAAAACCTTCCTCGCCCTCCGAATAGGGGCCTATTTGACCAATAACAGCCATAATCAAAATAGTCTAAACACAAACTAGGCTCAATACAAGAACCCTTGAACTGTAGGTTAGCAATTTGCACTTCACTAGCCCCTTCCCTCAAGCGGAAAAAAAAGAAGAAAAAAAAAAGAAAACCCTCGTCGCCAATATAGTGACCGGTAGATAAGGCTATGATTCACACACTATATACAGATACAGTACAATAACCAGTATTAAGTTACACAACGAAATAATTATAGACTCACCTCAAGTATAGAACAACAGTTCCAGACAATATTCTAGATAGCCAGTAATAGTCGTTAGTCTATTAGTTAGATAATAGCTATATCAGTATATCTAGATAGGCTCGTAGTTCACAATAGCACAACGACAATCAACACTACATCCATAATCGCAATGCTAATGATCATCCCAAAACATCATCGCTGCATATCCGCCCTAATCCGTCAAAATCAGTGCTGCCGATCAATATTAGTTTTTATTATTAAGGCGTTTTTTTGGGTGTCGATCTGCAGACTTTTAGTCACACCAATCCACCACAGTGGTTACCAATACATCCTTTTTTCTACGTCACCGACTAATTATGGATAATTATTTGATAACAATAATAGACATAAATAAGTCTTAAAAAATCATAATCAGTTAACTAATGTACAAAATTGTTCACTTAAATTCATTCTAAATTAAAGAATAACGAATAAATATCATACATAATATACATCTTGTAGACATCTAATTGAAGGATATAGTTAAATATTTAATAAATATTGTAACTGACTGTATTCTTAAGTGTAATGTGTCAGTACTAATGAGTACATAATGCACTAAATACTTAGAATATACTGTACTTAATGTAACGTACTTCATATCACTGTACAGCATCGACATTATGTCGCCGCTCAAAAGTGTGTAATTAACAAATTTATTTTTTATTTTCACTTAAGATTTAGTTTTCAGATTCTTCATTAAGGAGGAAGTGAACATTCAACTGCATTCCCCCATAAAAATCTAATCGTATTTATTTCATTTTGATTAAATTAAATCACTCCTGCCATAGCTTTTGACCTCGGGGGTTTGCTCTCCCCCCTTGTCAATTCTTGGCTAGCCATCAGCGGCACGTACAAAGGCTCTTAAATTAATTTCATTTCACCAAAGCAATTCCTTCTTGATTAATTTTTGCCTTCTGAGCCGCCTCCTGTGCCATTTCTGAATAAAGTTTAAAAGAGTGAAACAAAACGCGAAATCCCGACGCTCTGCCATTTGCTTCAGTTCCTCATTTTATTGTGCGTTCAATTGTGTCAAATAATATGTTCCAACCTCATGGATATGTCACGGCTAAGGCCCAGTTGAACTTCGAAAACCATATCTTCGTCAAATCGTCCAAGGTGCCCAACTAATGAAAAGTTACAGTACAGGAAGTGGCCTGCACACACACACACACACACACACATATATATATATATATATATATATTACAGGGTGTTTATAAAGTCGCTATCTATTTCAGTGAAAACGTAGCAAAAAGGGTAAAATTCAACAATAATATAATAGAAGGCATACATTTAATGACTACTTAAGCATATGATTCTACATGAGCACCATCAGTATCTCTACAGAGTTCGAATCTGTCAGCAGCATTGCGGAACACATTTTGGAACATGACAGGGGTTATTTTTGTAACTGCTGTTACGATACGAGCACGTAAATCTTGCAGATCTGTAACCCTCGTTTGATACACGTTTGATTTGATAAAGCCCCATGCAAAGAAATCCAAGAGCGTTCGGTCAGGAGATCGAGCCGCCCAGGGCCTGTTGCCTCCACGTCCGATCCACCGATTTGGAAATCGTTCATTTACGTACTCCCGAACAATGTTTGCGTAATGACAAGGTGCCCCATCTTGTTGAAAGACGACGGTGTTTAAAATGCCATTTAAATGAAGCTGGGACATTTACGTGTTCATATCGAAACAGCAGTTACAAAAATAACCCGTCATGCTCCAAAATTTGTTCCGCAATGCTGCTGACAGATTCGAACTCTGTAAAGATACTGATGGTGCTCATGTAGAATCATATGCTTAAGTATTCATTAAATATATGCCTTCTATTATGTTATTGAATTTTACCCTTTTTGCTACGTTTTCACTGAAATAGATAGGGGCTTTATAAACACCCAGTATATATATATATATATATATATATATATATGATGTAAACCCACAAGGAAAAGGAAAAATTATTCCAAGGCCTTTCGTGTATTCAGAAGTACACCTTGTCAGGGAATTCCCTGACGAGGTGTACTTCTGAATACACGAAAGGCCTTAGAATCATTTTTCCTTTTCCTTGTGGGTTTACATCATTCATTCATTTCACGTGTTTAATTGTGAAATTAATCATATATATATATATATATATACCTTTGGTTAGCTTCCGCCCGAATTGTTCATTCTGACGAAGGTCAAGCTTTTCAGTCCACCTTAGACCTACAGTTTAACGTGGAATCCGAACCACGCCCCATCAGCAACCCAGCGTCTTAACCACTAGGCCACCTAGGGTACCCGTTTATCTACCAACCACTTTTATTTTGTGGAAGGATGAACAGCTGGGTTTTGCTGCGCACCGGCTACCATCGGGTCTCGAACCCGGGGCCGATGGATTCATAGTCAGCGACGCTAACCACTACACCACCGAGGTGTGTATATATATAGAGGCGGGGCCACCAGCTTGACCTCCGTGTGAAGAGAGACGAACGCACGAAACAACATAACGTTTATAAGGTATATATATACACAGGGTGTCCCATAAGTCCGACATCATTGGAGAAATTCATATTTTTCTATTTCTACAAACCATAATTCATATGCTCGGGATGCCAATTTCCCGTCCACCATTCTGTTCAGTGACGAGGCTGTTTTTAATGGAAATGGTGAGGTAAATCGACAGAACACCCGCTACTGGTCTCAAAACAATCCTCACTGGTATACATCTTCAAAGGAACAAGGTGAATCTCGGGTGATGGTATGGTGTGGCATTTGGAAGGATCGCATCATAGGCCCCCTCTTTTTTGATGAACATGTCACTGGAGGCACCTACCTACGTATGCTCAAGGAAGAAGCATTTCCCAGTGTCTTGAACGAAGAAGGAAATTTCCCAACATGGTTCCAGCAAGACGGCGCTCCTGCACATTACAGCACCCAAGTAAGGGAACACCTGTACCAACAATTCCCTGGTCATTGGATAGGACGTCGAGGGCCTGTGGAATTGCCAGCTAGAAGCCCGGATCTCACGCCACTAGATTTTTATCTCTGCGGCCACTTGAAAGCGCTGGTATACGCAGAGAAAATTAGGAGTGTTGAACATTTGCGGCAGCGCATTATTGGGGCATGTAACACCATTACTCCTGACATCATTCACCGTGTGCTTGCTGACTGGGTATCACGTCTGAATTTGTGTATTGAAAACAATGGTGGACATATTGAGCACGTTCTGTAAATAAAAGCTTTTGTTTTGCCTTTTATTTTTATTTTTTCTATGATGCCAGACTTATGGAACACCCTGTATAATGGTAGACTAGGTGGGTGAGTAAGGTTCAGTTGCTGGATAGTGGGTAGGAGGGGTATAGTCTTAGACACGATGAAGCAGATGGGAATGAGTGAGGAAAAGGAAAATCGCTTCCGCTGAAAAATGGGGGCCTTCGGCGAGTATGGATTGTAGACGCTCGGGTATGGGAATTTTGGACAAGAGAGGGAAACACCTGCGACGAAATGCGGACAGGTTTGGGCATTCGACCAGGAGATATACGACAGTGATAGGTATGGCAGGTAGGGCAGAACGGGGCTGGCGATTTAGCCATAAGGTGACCATGAGTAATGTGTGTGTGTCCTAGGCGGAGACGGGCTAGAATCACTTCTTTATGGCGGGACCGGTGAAATGAGGAGGCCCAATATCCTAATTGCGGTTTGATCTTGTGGAGTTTGTTTTGTGTGGCCTGGTCCCACTCTCGTTGCCAGATGGAGCGGAAGTGGGAGCGGAGAGTCGGGAAGAAGTCGAAGAAAGGGAAGGGCAGTAAGCAGGCCGTCTTTGCCGTGCGGTCCGCCTCCTCGTTACCCTGGATGCCGACATGTGCCGGGGCCCAGCAGAAGACGATTGTCTTATGTCGGAAGGCTGTTAAAAAGTGGAAGGTTTGCTGGATGGTACAGACGAGCGGATGAGGGGGGGGGGGGGGGGGGGGGGAATCTCTCTAGGGAGAGAAGTGCGCTCTGGGAATCTGAATAAATTACAAAGGAGCTGGCAGAGTGGGTGCGCACAATGTCGAGGGCCTCCATAATTGCGAAGAGTTCGCCGAGAAAACGGAGGCCTCGCGGGCAGGCTGACGCCTCGAGAAAGCGGCTGAGCCAAAATCAACGCTGAGGAGGCCGTACCAGCCTCCAAGCGGGAACCATCTGTATAAATGGGGACTGTGTCCGGGTGTTGGGTTGCGTGTTCTCGGAAGTGACCTGTATACCGTAGCGATCGTGGTAGTCTTTGGTAGGGCACACAGGTCCCTAAAAAAACTTGATAGGAGTGAGGAGCCAGGGAGGGTAGATGCTGTATGAAATGGGGGTACCTGAAGGGGCGGGCATGTTTGAAAGGTCAAGGAAAGAACAGACCGCTTCAGTGAAGTGCCAGCTCCTTCCCTGGGGTGGGGGTTCAGAAATCGCCGCGCATAGAAGCGAAGAGGGTAGCCTCTGTGCACGGAGGTATGTCCTCATGAGGAGCAGACCCTGTCGGAGGGCGAGAGGGAGGTAATTGTAATCCACTTGAGGCTGGAGGCTGGGGAAGAGCGGAAGGCACCGGTGGCGAGGTGGAGGCCCCTATTAAGGACCGGGTCCAAGATACGGAAGCAGGCGTTGAAGGCTGAACCGTATACTACACTGTCATAGTCCAGCTTCGACTGCACCATGGAAGTGTAAAGGCGAAGGAGAGAGCGTCGGTCTGCGCCCCATGTGGTGTGTGAGAGGTGATCTAGGAGAGCGAGGGGACGTTGGAAGGATTGCTTCAGGTGTTTGAGATGGGGAACCCAGTTGAACCGTCGGTCCAGAGTCACGCCCAGAAATCGCGTGGAAGGTACCACCTCAAGAGGATTGCCATATAACGTGACAGAGGGAACCGGAAGGGTTGCGGGTCTTCTTCTGCTGAAGAACATACATTTGGACGTGGGAGTGGAGAGGCGGAACCCCACCGACGTCGCCCACCTTTCCACCCGGTAGATGGCAAGCTGAATTTGCCGTTGAACGACGGATGGCTTCCACCCTGCGAAGTAGATCGTAAGGTCATCGGCGTAGATGGAAGAACGGATGGTGGGTGGAAGGCATTTTGAGACTGTGTTCATGACGATGGAAAAACATAGAACACTGAGAATGCTTCCCTGTGGGACCCCGTCCTCCTGCACGAAGGTGTTTGAGAGGACTGAGCCCACCCGAACTTTAAAGGTTCGGGAGGAAAGGAAGCCCTTGATGAAGGTCGGCATGGCTCTGATGAGACCCAGATTTTGGAGCTGACTAAGGATTATTGTCCGACGGGTGGTGTCATTGGCCTTCTGGATGTAAAAAAAAATTGATAGGACGAACTGTCCACTGTCAAAGGCATTCTGTATGTCTCGGCTGAGGAGCAGGAGGGAATTAGTGGTGGAGCGAAATTGTCTGAAGCCTGACTGGGTAGCCGGGAAGGAATTACTATTTTCAAGGATGAACGATAGTCGCGTAGCGACCATTTTTTTCGAAGATTTTGCAGGCACAACACGTTATGGCGATTGGTCTGTAGTTTGTGGGATCGAGGGAATCTTTGCTGGGTTTGGGGATAGGGATTACGTGGGTATCCCTCCAACGGGAGGGGAAGGCGCCCTCTATTCATATGCGGTTGTATAGGTCTAGTAGAAAAATTTGCAAAGTAGGGTGGATGTGCTGTATCATGCTGTACGGGATACCATCAGAGCCGGGGCCGGGACAAGGGGATCATCGAGAGGCCAGTGCCGCCTGTAGTTCACGCATGGTGAACAACCGATTGTAGGTGCTGTCTAGGAACAGTGAAGAGGAGCTATTGTTAGGGGCAGTAACGAGAGAACTAATTGCGGAGGAAGAAACGGCGGCGAAGGTTGAAGCTAGGTGGTTTGCTACCGATTTGGGCTCGTATAAGAGTCCGTCGTTAGTCCGAAGGACGGGGGACCGGGAGGGGACATGTCGCCTCTCTACACCCCGTACCTTCTTCCAGATGGTAGCCGAAGGTGTGGTGGTAGTGACGCCGGATACAAAGGCACGCCAAGAAGCTCGGCGCGGTCTTCATTGTACGGCGGGCGATGGCGCTGGCCCGCTCCATCTCCGTGCGATGGATGGGGAGTCGCGTACGGCCTCCGTGCACGCTGGGGTCCACCAAGGTACCCGTGCACGCAGCCGCTACAATGACTGACTCGAAGTATACGATGCACTCGTCGGAGATGGGAAGTGGGCAGTCGTAAGGGTTGTATATGTATCGTCGTGGAAGCGGGACCAATTAGCTTTGGCAGTAATCCATTTCTCCGGTACCCGAACGGTCTGGTCGGGCCAATTTAGCGTGAGTTGAACAGGGAAATGGTCACTTCCATTGTCCTCTTGGAGGACTTGCCATGTTAAATCTAGGAGGGCATCGGTCGAAATGAAGGACAGGTCTATACAGGATGGAATGCAGGTGGCGGCATGGTAGAATGTAGGAGAGCCATCATTGAGGCACTCGAAGGAGAGCTCGGTTATGATAGTAATCACAGTCGGGGCCATATAGGTGGTCTCTCTCTCCCCACAAGGGGTGGCGACTACTTAAATCGCCCAGTAATAGAAAGGGCCTGGGGAGTTGTTGTACCATCTCACCAGGTCATCGCGGGAGACTTGAGTGTGGGGAGGGAGGTATATTGAACAACCGGTGTACTGTCTATCCAGGGAGAGCCGGGTAGCAATCACCTGTAACGGGGATCGGATAGAGATTGTGAAAGGGGACTGCGTGGTGTATGAAAATGGCAGCCCCTTCGAGTGCAGGTAGGAGACGGGGTGGTGAAAAACCTATATAGGGCTATGGGTTGATTGCCTGATACCCTCATCCGTTGAAAATTTCCAGCAGACTTCAGTGGAGAGTTAACGACAAAAGCCTTATGTTTTTTCGTTAGAGAGTTATGTATATGTAGCTCTTCAAAAGACCTCTTTGTTTATTTGCCTTGGTATTTGCGCTGCCTAATGGTAAAGAAAGGAATTGCCTTACCTTATTATTTCGTTGGGCCTCGCTTCTGTTTCGATGTAGGGCCGTGGTACGATGGAGCTACACAATGAGTTGACGCGATGTAACTAGTATAGGCAGTCACTATTTAAACACCTGAAGGAACAGGCCTATCCTTCTCATAGTTATTAAGTTTTATATCAAGAGGATTTCACTCAGAACTTATAGGAAGACAAAGCACATCTTCCTTGCTTAAAGCATCGCTATAACATAAGCAGCTCCGAGTCAGCCGCTATAATATAATCTTCGTATTTTTATTTGCTGATTTCGCAAAGGTCGTTGACTCGTTTCTCGATGTAATTTTCATGAATTGGCAGTAGAAAAGTTTGAACACGAGATCATAAATTTGGTTTTCTTGTCGTTATGCAGGCCCGATGCCTACATATGGGTTCTATGTAAGTATGGCAATTATTTCATTCCCAATAGGCTATGTCGCCAATCCCGAGGCAATTTTGTATAGATATTTAATTCAATTAATTAATAATTTATATTTAATTAAGAAGTAAAGGTACCACATACGATACCATGTTGTTAGCGTGTATAGTTTTTCCATAAGGAATATCCAGTCGGGCAGTAGGGATTAGCTGCTGGAGACAGACACACACCGGACGGGAAGTGGCAATCAAGGAATTAAGGCCTTCGTAGTTCGCGAATATTCCTCTGCAGTTCCAGTGTACTATTGTAGTTTTCGGGGGATCCATTATTTGATGATGGAGGATGGGTAAAGGTGTAGGTGCTAGGAGGTTGGAGTGCGAAGGGAGATCTGGGGTTCGCGAAGGCGAAGGATGAGTCAGGAGCATGGCTGGCTATCTGCCGTTCACCAGAGAAGGAATCGGTCGGCCAGTCGACCTTAGCGGTGATTGCCGGGTCGAGTCGGCCGAGCGAGACTGGAGGCGTGGATCACGGCAGCTAGGGAAACGTTATGGGCTCAGAGGGTGAGAAGTTTCGTGATGGGCTTCTGTGTTCGGGCCAGGAGGGGGCCAAAGTGGCAGGCACCTCCCCGCCTGTCTGGGGTCTCACGGCGGACTCTGGGTGGCGATAGAGGGTACCAGAAGGACCGGGCAGGTGGGATGGAGGACGTGCTCAGGGTGGCTAACAGGGAGGGGGTCGGGGATGTTAGGGGGGCTTCAGGTACTGTGGGGGTGGAAGATGATGAACCAGTGTGTTCTCGTGGAGGGGTGGAAAAAATGGCACCAGGAGGCAAGGGCAGATCCATGACTCATGGGTGCGGCCAAGCTCTCCTGGGTCACACCATGTACAGTAGTTGCGCCAGAGCGGCATCCACTGGATCCTCGGGGAGGAAGATGATGTTCAGATTGGATCTCGTCGTAGGGGGCGGGTCATGTAATTTGGCAACTATTGTCAGTCTTTGGGGGTAGATTGGTGGGACTTCTGCGGTGGGGTGATATGGTCCTCGTAGACGAAGTGGGCGGTGTGAGGGTTCGAGCCGTCTTCTTAGATCTAGGGGAAGAGGGAGAGACATGTTGAAAGGCCGGAGGGTCTGGCGACTCGCTCCGGCGTCTGCGCCTCATCGGCTTGCTCCGGGCGTTAGGTTCCGGTGTGTGCAGAGAGTGCTGGGAGGCAGGGTTCGAGGTGGATGGGGCCTGGGTGTCCTAGTCCCAGACTCCTGGGGAATCTGTGGCAGGTGAGGTGTGAAGAGAAGGGATGGTGGGAGGACAGGAGGTCGTCGGATCCTGCGAGAACTCCCTTTGGGAGGGATGGGGAGCGGGGTTTGAGCGGCAGACCAGGGCGGCGTGCCGAGAGGACAGAGCCGAGGCAGCGGCGTAAGATACCCCCGGCCTCACCTCCCGACTCCGCACCCTGTCTCGCGCCTCTCGGAGGCTAAAGAAGTCGCTACCTGCAGGCCTCGGACCTCCTTCCCGAACCTGAAGAACAGGCATTCGCTGGATGAAGAGGGGTGTGCGCCTTCACAATTGGAGCATTTGGGTGTGTTGGGCACTTGTCTGGGTGAGCGATTTGTCCGCAACGAACACAGTTGATGCAGCTGCCGGCAAACTGAGCTAACGTGTCCAAACTTGTTGCATTTAAAGCAACATGTCGGGTCTGGGATGTATGGGCGGACAGTAAACTCGCATGACGTGCGGTCTCCCATACCCCATACAATACGGTCGGGAGGGACTAAGGTACTGAAGGTAAGAAGTAGGCGCGGGGTGGGGGAGGGGGTGCCTCCCTGTCGGGATGTGAAGCGGTGGATCTTAGTGACAACCTGGAGTGCGAGGTCCTCCAAGAGCTCGTTTACAGTGATCGATAATAGGCGGGTGGCGTCAATAGTGCCCCGACTCTGGTTCAGGTGAGGGGAGACGGACACCGAGCATCCAAAGACCTGTGAGGGAGAGTAGGGCTTTCGTTTCTGCGTGATTTTATGAGGAGGGAGCCATCCCTCTGTGGTCGCACATCATAGCGGCTGGAGTTGCTGCGAGTTCGGATCGCCTGAAACGTCCGATCAGAGTTGGTCGGAAGGGGACCCAGAAGGTAGGCCGGATCACCAGGAATTTGTGGATACTTGGAAGGGATAGGGAGGCTGTAGAATCGAAGTAGACTGGGATATCCAATGGTCGATAGGATGGACGGGCGGTTGAGGGGGGGGTATACGGGAAGGGTAAGAAGCCGGGTTTTGAAGGAAAGTCTTGGGCAGAACCTGACTTGCCAGAAGGCGGCTGAGGTGGGCAGGGGCGAGAACCCTGCTTCAGAGGGTGTATGTCCAAAGGCATGTTCAAGGTACAGGTTCGGGTCAGTAACGGAAGAGAAGAGTGCAAGTGTTCCGCTGCTGGAGGAGGGGCGATCTTCTCAAGACGTGGTCTTCTAGTGGTAGACTCGGGGGGCCTGGTTGACCACCACCCGAGTTCTAGGACAAGTAGTAAGAGTTTCCATACGTTATTAATTTTGTACAACACGGACCCAGGGGACGCGAGAAACTGCCTACCGGTGAGAAAAGGAGGCCGAGCGCAAACCGCAGGGGACGGGATACATCTTCCTCAGGGGACACACCGTCAGTTTAAAAGCGGGGTCCCATGATGCGAAAGTCTGTCCCCAAACGGTGCAAAGACCCCGCCCCCAATCTCACCGGCCCGGACACCCAACCATCCAACACAGTGACGACTTAAGGGCGTCACCTCCGGAGGACAGCACTGGGGAGCCGTACTTGGAGCCAAGACTTTAGTGGCACTTAGCCCGTCTCCCCAGTAGCCTGTCCGGCATGGGTGACCCTTCCGGGGGCTCACCCCCGCCATATATATATATATATATATATACATATATATATATATATACACACATATATATATACATACACACACACACAAAAGGTTACACCTTTATTAGAAGTATTTACACCTTAAATAGTAGGACTATTTGTAAATTTAAGGTATTAGTTGAAATAAAATGAATTAAGTTAAAAATATATATTTTCTACAAATAATAAAAAGTTACAAATAGTTTACACCTAGCTTTGACTTAGTGTTAGGAAACAGTGGACAATTCTTTATAAATTAAAGATTTAAGAAGGTTGATCTTGTCCTTCTTACTACTTACGGCCATCGAGACCCACGAATGTTGAGGAACCTCCACAACGACATAGCCCAGAATCTCTAAGTGTCGTCGTTCTAACTGACAAGGCCCAGTCAAGATGTAGTCATTGGATGAGTAACATTTGTCATTTCTCAGCAGCACTGCAACACTTAAGGGCAAATTAAATTAATTTTTAGTTAACGGAGTCAAAACTAGAAAAAATTAAATTTTCTAACCAGAGAATTATTTCATTCAAAGAATCGTTTTAGTGAGAAAGTATAAATTTGCTGGAAACCGAGAACGTAAACCAGCTATCGCAGTTATTCTTTTAAAACAAAAGAAAATAAATTTTATTGAAGAAAATACAGTAGTAATTGCATGAATGAGTAGTAGTACTGTAGGTAAATATTAATAAAAGCAAATGAAGTAGGTTACTGCTATGACAAACAGTTTGAAGACAGTAATCAGAGTGGCTTTTAGCCCTGAAATTACCGAAAAGCATGGCGTGCTGTTAATATACGAATAAAACTAATTTAAGGAAAAAAATGCTATTAAATATATGTGGAAGGAGATGTCAGTGTTGTAAATATACATTTCTAATCGACAGGCAACCAATGATACATAATGTACTGGGACAATGAAACGGCAAATGGTCACTTGAAAATACTATAATGACGCTTTGCGGAAGCTACAAAAAGTTTGAATTTTTTCGTATACGGTAAAAGGAAAAAAGACACGTTTGATAAATTTGTGAAAATAGTTGAAGTAGTAGAAGAGTTAACAAGAAATTCAACAAAACAGAGATGGATTCATGAAAAATTGAGTAAACTGCTAACTCTTCTTAGCAGGTAACACTAGAGCTCTTGAGATTAGCATAACTACTTTAGTCACTGATTGAAAGATACTGTGTACTTAATTATAAATTATAGTAAATAAAATATATGTATACATGTGTATGTGCGGCGCGGGTCTTTTACTCTCTATTTCACGAAATCTAGCAACTACAGTAACTTACCGTTTGTAAAGTTCTTTATGCGGCTTGTTTTCTCCTAGCTCATGAGGTGGAATTGGTTTTCCTTCGTGACTGAGAGCGAATTCTAAATCTTAAAAAGAAAATCAAACTTCTTTCAGCGCTTGTAAATGTACTTCAACACTTAAATTTAATACTTCAGTTTGCCTTCTCACTCTTCCTGAGAATATAAAAACTAACAACTTTTTGACTGAAGTAATAACAGATCCCGAGTTAAGGAGAGTCGATCTCAATTTCCCAGACAAAAATAAATAGAAATTACGTTAATATCTCAGCTACTGACTTACAAAAGCGTTTCCCAAAACACTGGGCAACGTAAGACCTACTGAAGAGGGGTGCGAAGATAGGGGAAAAAAAAAAATTAAAACCTGAACATTTTTAATAATTTTTTATTTGCTATCATTAAACTATATGTACTATATACAGGGTGGTGCAAAAGTCAGGAACCATAGGCACATTTTAATAATTTGTGTTTTGTTCTTTTCAGATTTGTTGTTGAACCTATGGCACAGAAATTGACAATAGATGAATGGGTGGAGATAGTTTTAATGTGTGCAAGGCGTAGTAACACACCGATCAGTTGCTACTGCTTTTAATGACAAACACCCTGAGACGCCGCCAGTTGGAAAACTGTTCACTCGCTTCAAAGAAACGAGGAGTGTTCATGATCGGCCGCGTAGTGGCCGGCCAAAAAGTTCAACCGATGGAGCACCATCACTAACGGTACTCAATCACCTCGAAAACAGCCCACCTGTCCTTAAGAAAGTTATCCCAGGAAAAGGGTGTCTCCAGAAGATCCATTCAACGAATTCTTACAACAAATCATTTCCACCCCTACAAAGTCCAACTCGTTTAGGAACTGCACGGTGACGACACAGACCGTCGTGTAGAGTTATGCCAGTAGTTTCTACAACATAGACAGCTTCAACGAAGGATCATGTTCAGCGGCGAAGCAATATTTCACATCAGCGGTCGTGTCAGTCGGCATAATGCACGTTATTGGGCCAATAAGAACCCCCACTGGATGGAGGAAGGACGTGTGCAATTCGATCCACGAATTATGGTGTGGGCTGCGCTCTGGGAGGATCGGTTAATTGGTCCGTACTTTTTCGATGGCAATGTAACAGGTGAAACATGTCTGCATATGCTGCAAGCATTTCTAATGCCCATACTGGACGACATTCCATTGGCAGAACGGGCGGAGATGTGGTTTCAGCAAGATGGTGCACCACCACATTTCACAACCATCGTCCGGAGCACTTTAAATGAAACATTCCCAAGCAAGTGGATCGGACGACGAGGGACCGTCAAATGACCAACTAGGTCTCCAGACCTCACGCCTCTTGACTTTTTCTTGTGGGGCCATCTCAAGTCGGTAGTCTATGCTGATCAACCCGGAACCATACGTTCTCTAAAGGATAAAATCACATCAGTGCGCCAAAATCAGTACCAATGTGTTAAGGAATGTTCAAACATTATGCATTCAACGCATCAGAAAGTGTCTCCAAGTGGAAGGCCACCAATTCGAACATTTATTATAATTTAATAAAATGTGCCTATGGTTCCTGACTTTTGCGCCACCCTGTATAGGGGACATTAACTAAACATCAGTCTTTAATGCTACTTCATACTGCTTGTGGTACCAAAAATTACACTCCATAAATGCCATTTCCAGTTATACTCAGGAGTGAGGGATTGACTTCAGTGTTGGTTAAAAAAATTTTTGCAAACGCTGACTTTCATTCTACAAAACTGACGCTCAAACTGTAGAGCCTAAAGCTTATGGCGAAATTAAATACAATAAATAGTCCAATTTCGCAATTAATCATTTTATGTTAAAATTATTGTAACCCTCAAAAATGGGTAAAATTGTATTATTTTATAAAAAGAAAAGCATTCATTCATTTCATTCACTCAAATAATGGTGGATGGATCGTATAATGTTTTAAAAAATTAGGCCTAATAATTAGAATGAGCACATGCAGTCAAAGGTTCCAGGTTTGAATCTTAGTGGGGGATATTTTGTATTTGCAAAATTAGCGTGTGCTCATACATATTATTTCTCTTCATACAATATACTGTACATGCAGTTTTTAACATGCTATTTAAGACCGGTTACTATATGAGGCCAGATCTTTAAAAGAAAGAATGAAATTGTCTCATTTTTCTTCCAGCATGTTCAGAGAAAACACTTTATAGAACAATTTTCAGTTTCAGTTAGTTTTAAGGAAATCTTAGGAACTGTAAGGGTAAGGCATACCTAAATTGTAATAGTAAGGGCTCTTTCTATTTAAATAGATGAGGTTTCCATTGCCCAAAATGGAGGCGAGAACTTCGTAAACTTCATTATGAAATGATGTTACTGTTTGTGGGTCTGAGAAAAAACAAAATTATTCCAGTTTAGTCAAAAACTGCATTTTACTGTTATCGTTCAAATAATGGCGAAAAAATGACGAGACAACATACTCGGATGTGCAGTTAAATTTTTTCTAGCCACAATTATTATTATTATTCCAAAACCTGATAAGCGCCACTTCGGCTTTTTTTTTCTCCTCAATTCCTTAATTCATGCTGGCACATAATCGTACAAAAAATTTGAATCCACTTCTGTTTCTTTACCAATGTAACAATCAGGCTACAAACGCTTATCAACGTTCCCTACATTAGACATTTTATAGTTTTTCCTTTTTTAAAATTAACGTTGTTCTACTTACGAGATTTTGGAAATAACACCGTCTACATATGATCAAAGCAAAGAAAATTTTTGTGTAATAAAAATATTTGTTCTATTTTCTTCAGAAAGATTTATAGCTTCATAGATTTACTGCTTTTATTTTTAAATTTTAAAGTGATAGTGTCTCATCTTGAAGCTTAAAAATTAGAAGTAACGAGTAATTTTTTTTTATTTGTAAACAACTAATTGCAACCCTTTCCCTATTATTAACTGCACATGCTTTGCTTAGTTTACTTTCTCTCCTTTTAATATGATGCCTCGAAGTTAATGAGCGAAATTTAGCTGAACACTTTAGAAAACAATGCACACACACCTTCTGAAAGAGCACAGGTGTTTGTTTTAAATGAAACCTTTAACTTTTCCAAATAAAAAATACTCATTTTCAACAACAGCACAAACTCCTCTCCATGAACGTGTCTTTTGGGGCACTTCACCATATTGTAAGAATTTTATGAACTTCGTTTCCACGTTGCAACACTGCTTCCCATTAGATGAGAGAGGTTAAGCGACGTTGGGTTTGATTAGTAGTTGGATGGGTAATCGTACTCTGCCTTCAGTGTAGCGACCCACGGTTTAGATTCCACGTAAAACTATGGGTCCCCTCTGTCACGTGACCTTTGCTGTTAAGAATGAGGTTAAACAACCTCAAATATCTATCCGCTGAACTTCAAGCTACTGAGTAATAAGAATATAAATGTTTTTTGTAAGTACAACTCTGCCAAGTGACAACACGCTTGAACAAGAACGAGAGGAATCTCTTAATCGAAGGGAGAAAACTGGGGGACGTCCGCTCGCAATTCAACGTCATTCAGTGACGGAAATACTTGGACGCCCAGAGGCTGCGGCTCTTGGGTACAAACTAACTTTAAAAGCTCTCTTGAAGTACAATTTATGCAACCAAATGACTTCTGAGAAGGCCTAATTTCAAGTTTAAAAAAGTGTCCAAACACAGGGAAACATTAAAATTTTGGCAATCTTGTTTTAATATATTTTTTCCGTTTACGATCGCGGTAGATATTATTTCCAGGCTAGTTAATGGTTAAATGCAATTAAAGATGTCACTAACACCGAATCAAACTTAAGGACTCTCTCCAAAAGCAACCCTATTAAACTTCTAAAAGGTAAGTTAGAGTCAGGATGAGTTAAGTAAATTAGGTTTGATTTTCTTTCATCACATACTCAGTTCACACTGATCCCTGCAGTACTTCTCATGAAACCAAGGAATCTTCTCTTCAGGATAATCCAAGCAAACCGCTCTGTTCAGTTTCATCAGCAAAGATCTTACAATGAAGGAATATCTCTGCAATGAAAGGACCAAGTTGTTATATTAAATATCCTCATCCTATTATTTCATTCATCTAATGTCACAACAACAGTGGAGAAAAGGAATAAGTTGGAGCTCTGTGGCTCTGTTGGTTTGTGAGTGGACTCAGGCTGCAAAGGCCCAGGTTCAAATTCCACCAACCCTGTGAATGGACAGGCTCAGCTGACTATCCTGGGAACTCACACCACCCATTTAATCGACCTTAACCTAACCTAGAAACCTAAAATATGAAAGTATATTTTATTTCACTTTATTTTAGAATTTCAGAATTGCACCTACTTAAAAATTTATTTTAGAATGTCAGTAAAATTTTCTTTAACTTAGAAATGATTTTTATACATGTGAATAAAAGAGGAAATAAAATTATTTGCATTTGACAGGTTTCTGACACTATTTCTTTTTAATTATTCATTCTGAATCATAAAAGTCTCTTTTCCTATTTATTTTTGTGAAACATTAACCTATTCTATTTCTAACACAATTCTTTAAAGAATGGAATTACTAAAAACCTGCTAAATAAGAAGCTAGGAACTGCTACAATTTGGTTCATCTTCCTTGATTTTTTTTTTTTTTTACTCAATGATGATTATTGATGACCACTAGTTTATAAATGAAACTCGATTTTATTGCTACCTCAATATTTTATAATCCTTATGATGAGGTATTTATGGCTTACTTGTGAATAACCACTGATGATCTCTTCATCCACTTGGTCCAGGAACTGAATATTGAAGATGTAGTGAATGAGTTCCGAAGAAAGAGCTTCATAGGAACAGAGAGCGATGCAGCTTTCCAGCAAGTAATGACAAGGCATCTTCTCACAGTCCCTTGAGATTGGATTAAAATTTTAGATAATCATTTTATGATTTGAAAAGAAAATAAGTAACCCTCTAACCCTATATATGCAGCAGAAAAGGGAATTCATCTTGGTAATCGCATCCTATATTAGGTCATCATGAAAGATCCTCTAGAACACTTACATTCCTGCAAACCTTTATGAGTTAAGTCATGTTTGTTTTATTTAACCAATACACTTTTTATTTTATTTTGAGAAAGAACCCTTTATCTCAGATGGATGCTTGAAAGATGATAGGTTTAACAGAAACAATGAATTAATGGGAAAATTAAACTAAATAGCTAACAGTTATAGACTACAATTAATCCCTAAACAATTGTTAGTATTCTAATGAGACAAATTATCCTCAGGATTTATACATTACTTACCACAAGGCAGAATGGGATATCATAATTATTCATATGCGTCTGAAATGTATCTATTCTTTAAATGATCAGTTAGTATATATATACATTAGTGGTGGACCAGATATCCGCATCTGCATCATTTTTAACATCCACATCTGCACTTCTGACTGCGGATATTACCGCTAATAAATTATGCAATTTACAATTAAGGTAGCTTATAAGGCCCAGTCATGCACATTTCATGTAAAGTATTAATTACACCAGTCTGCATGAAAATAGATTTCTTTATTTTGAGTTGTGATTCTGAAGCAGTTCGCTGCGCTGAATTAAAAAATGCTACCAGTTTTTTTCTATCACCCACAGTTTTAAAGTTATTAGCAAAACAATTTTGGGGCATTTTGTAATTTTTTACCTTTTTTATCTTTAATTAATTTCGTTTTTTCATATTTTTCAGATAGATAATTCTAACATTATGTCTTTAAAATTTTAATAATGGCTTCTAGAGGATGTACCCATAGTCCAGACATATTTTGTTATATTTGTAGTCGGTATGTTGTTGTAAAACAAAGGACAAATGTAACAACCTTCATTAAGAGAGCTTATCATGCTTATTTTGGAATTAAATTAGGAGATCAAGACAAAAGTTGGGCTCCACACAAGGTTTGTCTTACGTGTGTTGCAGCACTAAGGAATTGGAGCAAAGGTAAAAAGAAAAGTTTGCCATTTGGGATCCCTATGGTATGACGCGAGCCTAGAAACCATACCGATGACTGCTACTTCTGTTCTTGCAATGTTAAAGGTTATAATGCAAAGAATAAAGAGAGCCTTCAATACCCAAGTCTTCTATCTGCAATAAGGCTGGTACCCCATGGTCCAGAAGTTCCTATTCCCCACCCACCCGAGAGTCTGGATCAATACAATTCAGATTCTGATTCAGCTCCAAATCTAAACAATGATGATGTTTATGAACAGCCAACAGCTGACTGAGATCCTCCTAAACCATTAACCCAAGCCGAACTAAATGACTTAGTCAGGGATTTGAATCTGCCTAAGGACTCTGCAGAACTTTTAGGGTCTAGATTGCAGGAGAACAATTTATTGGCATCCGACACATACTTAAGTCTTTGGAATAAGTCCTGAAATGTTTGCAAGTAAAGAAGGTAAATATATTTTGTTTCTTTCAGTTATTTTTTTATTCTTTCATAAACAAGCAATATGCTTGTCCAAGAGCTAGGAGCTATTTAATTCTGCTTTAATTAGGTTTTACTCTATCACCTAAAGATTTCGTGCTACAAGGGGTGTTGTAATACCTCATCTGTCCCCAAATGTTAACCACCCATTGATGGGAGGGGGGAGAATATTTTGCTGGGAACGGGACTGGTTGTTATATATATTTACCCTACATTATTATGTAAGCATTACTGTAGTCTACAACAACAAAATTTATGGTTTAGCATGTGCAATCCAATGTTGGTCTCGATAAGATGGTTCACATTTGGGGATAAATGGGGGATTTATGACACATCCTGTAGTAAGAAAACCATATGTGATAGGGAAAAACTAACTATATTTTTGAGATCAGCGCACTCAAATTATATAGAATCACCAACTAATTTGTAAAAATCGATCGACAAATTTTCAAATGTGTACTGGTGTTATTAATGAACAAACAAATATATAAACCTCAAAATATAAATACCTGGTAACAGAAAATTGAATGAAACTTGTTTCATTGAATTTTCTGTGGCTGAAACTCTTGAGAAAGTTATTATTCTTATCATAATGAAAACATTAATATTAATTTTAATTCTAATGTATTGCCTACCATAATAGTAATATCACGAAATTTGAAAAACTATGTCATATATTCATAATTCTATATTATATTGATAGATTAACTGAATATCGCATCCACAGATATTGAAATTAAAAATCCGCATCCACAGATGTTCAAAAACTGACATCCAGTCCACCACTAATATATATAATTTAGGGTGGTCCTCAAAATCGAAAGTTGGAATTATTCAGCTCCCAGGTCCTCAATCTGTGAGGTTACCCATAAAAACACTGTGGTTAAAATTTCATTGAGAAATAGAATAATAATATTTACCCTGTGCTCATGAAGGTTGAAGTTTATAGGGTATACCAGCCTCCGGGCCCCCCATTTAAGGGTATTAGCCACTCAGGGGCGGGGGTCTCATGGGTGCTGACACCACTCATTGTCACCCGGTTCGCAGCGTGGCCTTCCGAGCGTCGGGAATTTCTTCCGGTGCTCTGCAACACCAGGAGCATGTACTGCAGCTGGTCCTCCTTCTTCGTGTGGTGCCTGTTGTATTCTTGTGCCCAACGCCACGGCCCGCTCGGCATGGTCGTTGGTCAAGGACAGGTTCCGGACCACCTCGGCAGCCGCTTGGAATTGCTCGCTGTCCGGCCATTTCGACACATCCTGTTCCAGGAATCCACGTCGCAATTGGAGTCGGTCGAAGAACTGGCGAGTCCTCCCCGTCACGAATGTCTCTAATGACAGGGAAGAGCACGCCAGGACCGACGCTCTCTTGGGGGGTCGTCCTCCTCCGTTGGCTCCTCCAACATCGCAGCAGTCATCGCCTTCTTCGTTTCCGGAGGAACATCGTCGTCGAAGAGAGCCAGGGCCACCAACTCCTCGGACAAGTACCACAGGTGGTTGGCGAATTTCGACTTGGCTACTTTCGCCGCCACCTTGTCTTCGTATTTTTCCAGAGCCTGGAGGAGCCAGAGATCTCTCAGGGGGACCTTCGCCGCGTTCGGGGCCTCCATCCACGCCTTTGTGTAGAACTTCACGGCAAACACACTCAGGTGCCGAACTCCGGCCTCTTCCTTGGCTGTGAGCCGTAACTGCCACCGGAACATCCATACCTTCAGGGCGTACAATACCTTCGACATCCAGCGGGCCTGGTGCATCGCACCGGGCGCTCGGAACCGAATCCCACGGGGGGGCACTCCACCGAGGAAGATGATGGTGAGTTCCGAGCTCCAAATAATCATCCCAGGGGTGACCTTTCTGCAAGGCCTTCTTGCAGAACTCGATGATGGAGTCTGCATCCTCCTCGACGATTTGACGAGCGTTGGCATCACTCATGACGTGGTCGTAATCTTCTTGTTTCACAAACTCCCATTGCGCCTCGAATCGCTTGAAGAGCTGAACCTCGGGTGCCAATGACGGTCCAAGGACTTCCATGAAAACCGCACTGACAAGAAGCTCCAGGACATGGTGACAACATGCCAGATAGAGGAGGCTTCTCCCAAGTTCCTGCTCGATCAGCACGCATGCACCTGTGTTCTTTCCTGTGTTTGAAGCCGTAGTGTCGAACGAGAGGGCACCAACTTCGTCATCCAATCCCCAGTCTCGCAGAGCTTCCACCACAGCTTTGGCACAGTTTGCACCAGTACCAGAACCGAGCTTGGCGACCTGGAGGAGCTGCACCTCGCCGCCACAAGAGACCAGGATCGGGAGTCGATCAACCTGTTCCTTGGACGTCAGATCCGCCATCAGCTTCCCATCCCAGTGAACAACGAGCGCAGCTTCTCGATGGAAGGGCTCCTTGAGCTGAGCGGCAACTTGTTGGCGTTGCACCATCCTCTGGCGCCGTATGGACGACCGGTTGATGTTCAACTCATCAATGTTGTGGCCAAGGGGCCGAGCCGTCTCACCGAGCACGTAAACGGCGTCGCGGTCGGTCAGCTTCGTGCGGTCCAAGCTAGCCGCCAGTGCCGGTGAAATGATATTCGCCGGCCGACTGCGCTTGGGTGGGCTGCAACCTCCGACAGCGCCACGGGTGGGAGAGTCGCTGGGGGGTGAAGAGCTCGAGCTGGAAGAGGCCAATTCTGCTGTTTGAGAAGTAGTGGCCATTTCTTCAGTCGCACGGCGCCGACGGCGTTGTTCAGCCTCCCTCCGCTGCGCAACATTGCCCTCTGTGCGAGCCAGGACCACATCAGCTCCTCCCATGGTCCCCCTGCGGCCGGGTTCTCATTGGGCGATCAGGAAGCCTTGTCCTCCTCGATGTTCATCATGTTCAGTGCGTCAGCGTGGGCGACATCGAAGAGGTTGCAGAACATCTGCTGGAAGGAGGCTTCCCGTGCAATCTGGGCATCTGAGCGTCGATTCTTGTATTTGCCATACAACTTCTCTAGCTTCTCAGTGATGTGGTCTCGTCTCGTCGTTGGAATCCGCGCTTTCGTCCACAAGATAAGCACTTCATCAGCAACGGCCGTGACAGCCTCCTCGTCGTCGTTGCCGCCTTTGTGCTCAGCTTGTGCAGAGTCAGGCCGAGGACGTCGCCGATGGACGGCAGCTTGCTCCCCGTGAGTGCAGACTGGCGTCACAAGGAAGTCTTTTGAACGTGTACTGGCCATTTCACCAAAATAACACCTGGGGAAGATGCATTGGAAACGTTTAATACCAATTCTAAAGGCAAGCCAAAAAAAAACACTAATCTGTCAATGGTGAGAGCAACACCACACACAATCCGACCCTCTCAGCAAGGCGTGTCAACGGCCCACATAGGGGCATAACTTCAACCTTCTTGAGCACAGGGTAAATATTATTATTTCTCAATGACATTTTAACCACAGTGTTTTTATGCATAACCTCACAGATTGAGACCCTGGGAGCAAGAGAAATATACGTTTGAAAATCCCCCCCCTATGCTTGAGGACCACCCTAATATTATATATATATATATATATATATATATATATATATATATATATATAACACAGGGTGTTTCATAACATGTGGGACGCACTTTCAGGATGGATTCAGGACCTGAAAACAATTAAAAAAAATTATATAAACATATGCCTGAAATTGCTTTGTTTCCGAGTTACAGCCCATTTTGTGTTCAAGCAATTCTTTCCGCAAACTGTTTACAAACACTGCTTGCCAACAATGTTTGTGTGTGTGTGTACAAGACTTATTTCATGTCTGGCCTTGCCGATTGTAATAATGTTTCATACACTCTATGATATATTTCAATATTGTTGAGTGAGAGCCATCAGTCAGTCAGAGGTGCATTGCAGTGTTTCACTGTTCATATTCGTAACTTCTTACCATGAATAAGTGAAGTCCAGTGAAAAAAACAAAACCTTAAAAGTTTTTGTGCTATTCAGTGAGTGTGCTTTTGAAGTGAGAATGGAGGCTTATTCAAACAGAGAAATGGCAGACATGCATCTCATGTATGGACTTGCCAAGTGTAATGCAGCCACAGCAAGATGTCTGTATGTGGAAAGGTTTCTGAATTGCTGTCTGCCAGATAAGACCTTTCAGAGAATACACGAGCATCTTGGTAATACATGATCATTCAACAAGTGAATTTCAGATAGTGGTAGACCAATCAGTGCCAGAACTGTTGAGTTAGAGGAGCGGGTCCTGAATCGTGTGGAGGAACATCCTGCTGTCAGCACCCAAATGATAGCAGCAGCAGAGGGTGTAAGATACACAACTGTGTGGAGAACTTTGTTGGAAGAACAGCTTTACCCATATCACATTCAGAGAGTACAAGGCCTTACCAAAGCTGATTTCCCACCACAAGAGGCTTTTTGATTTGGTTCCTTCAACAGAGTGCTCATGATCCTTTTTTTCTATCCTCTGTCATCATCCAGTCAAGGCACCAACAACAATTTAGTATCAATGTATGGGCAGGACTTATTGCCGACAATTTAATCAGTCCTTTTGTTTTGCCTGGAAGATTAACAGGAGAATCCTATTCCATTCCAATTTTTTAAGAATGATTTAAGCGATTTACTAGATGAAGTTTCTCTTGGTGTCCAACGTAGTATGTGGTCTATGCATGATGGCACTCTCCCTCATTTTAGTCGAGTAGCCAGAGACTATTTGGATGACAATTTACTTCCCTGATAAATGGATAGGCTGTGGAGGACCCATTGCATGACCTGCTCACTCCCCAGACCAGAATCCACTCGATTTCTACCTGTGAGGTCATCTGAAATCCATCATTTATGTGACATCCATTGACAATGTTGAAATGCTTCGCCAACATGTAGAACAAGGATGCCAGAAAATCTGAGCAATACCTGGAATGTTTGAATGTGTCAGGCAGTCTATGATGAGGTGTGTTCAGGCATGTATTCAAATGCAAGGTGGTCATTTTGAGCACTTCCTTTAAAGGTAAGGTGGATACTTGCTGGAACACACAACAGGCTGTAACTTGGAAACAAAGCAATTTTGGGCATATGTTTATATGAACTTTTTTCATTGTTTTCAGGTCCTGAATCCATCCTGAAAGTGCGTCCCACATGTTATGAAACACCCTGTATATATATATATTTATATTTTAAGGAGTGATAAAATATGAAAATAAGCACACACTCAATCAACATGCATAAACTTAACATTCAAATAACAAATGAAGTCACTTTGTTGCTTACATTTCTAGGATCTTCTGACAAACAGTGACAAACTCAGTTACTTTGGAAGGGCAGAATCCCAGAGCATAAAAGCAAGCTAAAACTATGTGAATTGTAGAGAACAAAATGCTCTCTTCATTTTTGAGGATGTATTCTGTGACAGACTCAAAAACCTGAAAGACAAACATGAGTGGTATCATTAGTTTCCATACAGTAAAACAAAACTTATAGCCTCAGCTTTAACAAACTTTTATTTACCATTAACATCAACACTTGAAGCATATACAAACACATTATTCAGAACCAATTTGCCATTTTCTACTGTTAATGATTATCCTTAATCCTTTAGCTTCTAGCTACATACTGTAGTCATGTAAATAATACAATTTTCACAAACTTTTTTAAACTTCTATTAGTATAGGTCCAGCCCCGGGAGCTGGACATATAAACACAGACTAGACAACTCCATAGACAACACCTGCCACCTGTGCCAGGACACACCACAAACAATTGAACACATTATGACAGACTGTACCACTCTAGCGCAACACAGAACACAACATCACTAGTGTGCTGAGCCTCTGGTCCACTCCGGAGAGGGTGACAGTTACCTGCATGCCACCAGCTTGCTTGATCAGGGTGGGCTCATTGGCTAACCAACAACAACAACTTCTATTACCGTAGTCTAAACATAAACAAAACTGAAGAAAACTAATGTGCATAAAAAATGTGAGGAGACCTTTGTGTTAAAATGTTAGATTAATGAAAATAGCTTCATAAATTGCATTAAAAAATAAACCTCACTATCTTGTTTATCAAAAACTAAAAATGTCTGATTTTAAACACCAAAAAGCTAGTTAAATTTTTTTAGCTTTAAACAAGGTTACAGGGAAATCATGTACACTCAAACCCCATTATTTCATACTTTGGGTTAATTCGTACATTTCTTCAACCCTTCAAAATATCTGAAGAATTTCTAACTTTTTGGTACCAATGTACAAATAATCCAAAGCGTCTGTATTTATCTCTAACAGTTCCTAATATGTACAAAATAATGTGCAGTAAAATATAAAAAAAATACATGTGATGTTTAGTGTTTGTGCCTGGAATCTGAAATTAATTTGTGGCTATTCAGAATAATATAATTACCACCACTACAATGCATCATAAGACCACCAATAACTAAAGTAAACATTAATACTGTAGAGTATATTACAGTAATAAAACGTGTACAATAGTACTATTAATATTATGAAGATATAGTTTAAAAACTTTGCAATTAATTTATACAGTACAGTTTAGTTACTGGATAATAGACTTAAGAAATACACCACACATTTGTATAAAATGTTAAAATACTTCACTGAAAAATCATGACATTTAACTTTTTCTATAGTTATTCATTAACACTTGACTTGCCATCCTTATAAGTTAATTTATCAAATGAGGTGGTGATATATAAATATACACCTTACAGTAGTAGGGAAATGAAAAAATCTATTCATATTCAATGAAGAACTTTATTCACAAGTACAGTCCAACAAAACTTACAAAAACCATCATTTAACATGAATATTTAGATGAACATTGACTCAACAGAGTTGTTTCGTATTCACAGACAGTGGTATCATATAGGTCTTACAGTATTTACACAATATGTACACAAATTGACAAGTTCAAGCATTATTCTAAGTTCACCCTCAGGCTTCACTACTTTGATTTCCTTTGGATGGAAAGAGTAAATAATTTTAATGCCAGGCTGGATATTTGGACTTGATATGGCATAAATTATGTCCTCTTTTTTTTATCCAGCAAATATAATCTTTATGTGGAAAATAATAATTATTTGGACTTCCTGAAGAAGTCAAGAGGCTAATTTGATATTTACCAAACTCTTCTAAAGTATCTAAAATTATTTAACCAAATTTTATCATCATACTTGCGGACAACACATTGGCCAGTATGATGCTCATTGTCTTCATTGTTGACTGGCAGTGTTCACATCCTGTTCAGTTCTACTAATTCTGAATAAACTTGAATTCTCTTGAATAGTATCTGAAGTCTGATAGGCCTGTATCTGATTCTTTGACCTTGGTACAATTCTGTGGTATCCTCTTGTACCCTTCACTACTAAAGTTTCATCAAACCTACTAGACAGATGTAGTTTATTAGCCACAACTTGCTCTTTTATAATAAAGAAAAATCTGATTACATCAAAGTGCTTGATGTAGAAATCATAAAAAACTGTCAAAATGTGATCAGCATCAGTTTGTTGCAAACTAGCCTTTGCTACACACATTTTGACAGTTCCTCCAATACCATCACACAAGCATTTTTGTCATAACTGGTAGCAAAGAAATTCCACTCAGCCATCAAACCAAAATCCTGTTCATGATAGCACAGACTACTGAAATTAAACCTGTTCTTGCATTGGCCACTGCATCCAGCAGAAAAATAATGTACTTTTTGTACATTTAGGAAATGGTTCTTTTATATCCTTCATCAAATACTGCTGGAAAGTGTAAACTCAAGACAGTTACTAATGAAACAGTAACTAATGTGATTTAATTCCTCATCCTTGTTTTTATGATACACTACAAATGGTTGGGTTGTCACCTGATCATTTGTCCAATGGAAACTCTACGGTGTATCTTGGGTAATAAGTGAATAGTTTTCATAAAAATCTCTTAGTACAAGAACTTCATGATGAAGATTCTGTTTCAGTATTTTCATATACTGGCTCTGACTCTTTGCTATGTTGTGATGACAAGAGAGATCATTATTTCTGAAAAAATTTCAATGAACTCTTCTGCAGGAGCTATATTTTTCTGCAATGTAGACTTATCAGCATAAGTCCATTGAATATATTGTACCGAATCTGTCTGTCAAGATAGAGTATTCAAGACGTTTACTACACCTGTTTTATCAGGACCTTCCTGACACTCATGTAACATACATTTAGAATTGGAATCACAAACACTTTTGCTAAGATGATACAATCAGTTTATGATTTTGGTGGTAGGTACAAACAAACTGTGTGTGTGTGTGTGTGTGTGTGTGTGTGTGTGTGTGTGTGTGTGTGTGTGTGTGTGTGTGTGTGTGTGTGTCCAGCAATCACACACCATTTAGGTCTCGAATTAGCAAATGATGAAAATGAAAAGGTTTATTGGCAGACTATAGTCCATATGACAAATATTATTAATACGACAGTTCATATACTAAAGATAGAAATACATACAATTGATTAGAAATAATACTGTAATGTCGAAGTTAAATGGAGCTACAGACAGACATTTTCGTACCAAGAATTCCATAGTTAGAGGATAAATGGCAGGACTCATGGATAGCTTGGCTAATCGGGTTGATTGATTTTTTAATTCTTTGCATTAGACTGTATTGAGCACATCTTGTTGCCTCTGGGAAGCTCAGGACATTGCGGGTAGCAAACATTTGCGAAGCTGAGCATCTCGGGGGGTAATTTATGTAAGTCTAAATGACCTGTTGTACATCAAATTTAGGGTTCTGCCAGAACCTTTTTTATAATTCACCCAGAGTTGCTGTCCATATATATAACTGCAGAAAGTACGAAAGAGAGTGTTTTTAGCTTCACTTGTACAGAATTGAAAGTTCCTTATGGTCATATTTGCTTTAGTACACAGGCTTCGAGATTGTTTTCTTATATCCGAGTCATCACTCAAGGAGCTGGTAATAGTTTGACCCAAATACTTAAACTCTTGTACTTCCTCAATTACTTCACCATTCACTTTAAACCTTATATCAGCTGGCTGATTGCAGCTTTTAGGATGAAATTGCATAACCTTAGTTTTTCCCTACACTATTATCAGTTTCTTTATATTTCATATACAATTCTTTCAAATTGCCAAGTAAGAGGCATTTCTGTTTGTACTTCTTTTCACCATCTGTTTCTTATATGAACACATCAGATTTGCCTGCACACAACTGACTGACTTCATCCTCTTCATAGAATGCCTTTATTCTAGATATTGTCTGTTCACTCAATATTTTACCTTTACTATACTTGGAAACCTCAGGAAGAATGGCAAATTTACCTTTCAAAAATCTGGCTTTGTTAACAAAATAATCTGGTTGCAGCAAGAAACTTGTCTCTCTGAAATTATAAAAGGTGACAGAGTAAGTATTTGAAGCCACCATTGATAGGGAGATGTAGAATTGAATTCTTCTTTGAAATTAATCATGAGTGCCTCTCATCTGAAAAAAAAAAAAAAAAAAAAAGTATATATATAAGTAGCTAGTTCTAATTGGTTCTGTTATGTTTGCATCTTGACAATTTAATGCACATTAGATAAATTTGTAATATAATCAAATTCAATCAGAGTTACTTCTATATTATAAATACAAGTTAACTGACCTGCTGTACCACATTCATGCTTCATATTTAGCATTTGTATGTGTAAATGCACATAAATTAAAGCTAATTGAAAGATTCTATATCAGTTTCACAGTTTCTTACCTTTCAATGTCTTTCTCCATTAGACTGACTTTCTTGGATGGTCCAGCATCATCTGGAACTTCTGATGAAAATGTTTCTTCTAACTTTTTTAGAGATGATGAAGTGGCTCTTATATTTCTTAGAAGCCATCTTTGACTTATTGCTGGTGTTCAAGCCATCTGAAAATTAAGTTTCATACCATAAGACATTTAGAAAAAAAACTACTGTACTGCAGTATTACATGTTCTATCCTTGATATACTTTCAGTCTTGTTTATTATATACTAAATTTAATGTGGCATTTCTTTAAATACTTAAATGTAATTTCACTAGGGTGACAGCAAGCTGTTCAAGAGTTGTTTTTCTCTCTTAATTTACTTCATCATCATTGTAACTGAGTGTTTTGCTGGAGACTGAGAGGTGTAGATGCTTCACTTGAACTTTGTTTCGAGGTTCTGAATAAATTATGTTAGTCACATTGGTCAATTTTTTTCAAGCAATTTGTACAAACTAGTGATGAATGACAAACTATATTCAGGACCACTATTTTCTACCACAACATTTGGAAGTGGCCTCAAACTTTTCAAGATAGGCTTTTTGTCAATTTTAAAAGGGTCACAACAGCAGTTGAGATAGTTTATATACATTTTCTTATTAGGCCCCTTAACCCTTTAACCCTTTGAGGACCACGGGACATATTTGTCCCAACGGAAATAATATAAATTGCACAATGATGCAATGTTTCTACAAATACATCTACATGTTTATACAGGTATCATTTAGTTGTCGGAAAATTAACCCAAAAATGGGTCATTTAAGTGACTATAGTTACTAATATCTAATTGTAAATAACAATAAAACTTAAACTTTTAAGTTCAAAGAAATGTATACTGGTCGTCAAAGGGTTAAGTCCTGAATTTTTTGTAGGGTTAAGTTATGAATGCGTGTATTTGAAATGTTAGCAATTTGTACCATCAGTCCTTAAAGGGTTAAAACTGCTACATAAAACAAAAAGATGAATAAAACAAAAACATGATTCCTAACTCAAAACTAATGAGTTAAGAGTGTCAAACATTTAGACCAGTTGATATCAGAAAATTGAACATCAGGCATTTTTGAGTAAAAGTTGGTAACGTCACTTTTTACCATAATTTGAGTATGCTGAATATGAAAATTGATGTTACTAAGCTGAATTTTGAGTTTTAACACTTTAATTAAAAAAACAAAATAGCTGCCCTAAAAATAACATCATCAATTTATGTAATGTGGATAATAATTCAGTACTGGTAATGCTTCTGAAATTCCAGATTTTATATACAGTATTTTATTTATTTTATTTTTTTTTTACAATTTTAGAATTTTATTTCTTTCTTCATTTTCAGATTAACTATGGAGCTATTGGTAAACCTCAAAAGAGCAATGCCTGTATCATACAGCCTCTGTATAATCTGCCAGGAAGAGAAAAAAAATGATTTGAGGGACTCCAGTAGTCAAAGTTTGCAAAGAATTGAAGAGGTGACAAACATCAGGAATTCTGCTATACAATGACATTCCTGAGAAGGTAAATTCAATTTCAAAATAAGAATACAACAAAGTAAGAACTATTTCAAATTAAAATTAGGTGCAAAGGCACTAATAAAATAAACCAGAAGGTATTTTATCAATTAAGTGAATCGGTCCAACTGTCTTTGGTTCACAACTTCAACAAAATTTATTAGTTTTATTTCATCACACAACTTTTACCTAAATCTCAGCAAACCAGTATATTTTGATAACTCTTATAATTTAAAGATTTTTTGAAATTAAAATCTTAAAAGCAATTTCTTATACTTCAACATTTTATGATTAGCAAAAACTCAAATTTAAGAGTGGAAGGAAAAGTATTAAGGCAAAAACAAACTTTAGATCAATGAGCAAAGAGAAGCAGAAAATAAAAGTGAAAAGTTTGCAGAAAAACATCTCTCATATAAACACAAAAAAAAGTTGGTATGACTAATTAATTTACTTAACTTAAGATTCGGAGAATTAGCTCCTAAGAAACATTATTATTATTATTATTACAGGCTCATAACAACATTAATCACAGCACTAACTATATTTTGCAGTGCTATTTACTTCAGTAACTCTACCTGAAATCCACGTACAATAATATGAACAGACCCAAAAAATAACTACAAAATGGATTAAAAACTTTTGACTAATTGAATATGGACTTTTGTGTTATTGCATATACAGTAAATATATATAATGGGCTTTAATCTGTATATTTAAGCCAAAGAAACATGATCAATCTCAATGACTATGTAGCATGTCCTGGCTATGAAAGATAAAATACATTAATGACTGAACATGCAAACTATTAAATTTCTTTCATATCTATCATAACATACCTCTGGAGTATTATAATGAGCTAACTTAAAATTTTTTAGCATGCGCTGCATTGTCTTGGAATTCAGTTGATTCAGGTATTTTAAGTGTTCCTGAGCTAAAGTATCAAATAAAGAGGATGAAGTGGATCCTTGGCATTTGAGGTAAGCTGCTGTTAAAGTTACAACATCTGACAAGGACAAATGTTTCTGAAATAACAAGTGCTTATTAAAGAGGATTCAAAGTATCTTCATACTCATATTAGTTATAAATGGCAAGAAAGTTTTAGTTATATATTCTCAGATAAGCCTAGTTTCAGTCTGATTTATTAAGAATTAATTTACCTTTAGTAAGTTGTCAGTACACTGGTCAAAGAGTTTGCCAACTCTTGTTAAGAAATAAATTTTCTTCTCTTCCTGAAACTTTTGAGACATTTGTGTTTCAATACCCTTTGAGAGAAAGGCTAAATCACGTATGTTGAATTGATGAGCATTCCTCTTCAGATGTTCATACCAATCTTCTGATAAAGTCTCTGAATATGCAATCAGAAACCCAATCATACGAGCAACCCATTTTGGAAGATGATAAGCAGGACCTCTCAATTCTTTTTCCAAAAAAGAAAGTAATTCTTCTTCTAATTTATAAGCCCTAAAACTTCCTCCTAAGTTATTATTAAAGAAAATATATTTCCCATAAATTTGGTATAAAAGTTTCTCCTTTTTCCCCAAACTGTTCTCACATTCACTCAATTTTGCCTTCACCATTTTCAGTGATTTCAACCAAAATGTGCAACAGAGGTTAAAATCAGTAGATCTCAATAATCGTAGAGTTTTAAAGAGTGAATCAATATTCTGATAATTATGAAACACACCAATCTGTTCTGAAGTTAAAGATTCATAATAACTTCTCATTTTAAAACTACTATGTGGGGCTATGCATAAAAGTAATTCAGTTTTCAAATCTATGTTGTTACATTCATCAATCAAGTGAGAGGCATGTTCCTGGATTTTATACATTATACTTCTAGGTTCCAGGAGATGAAGAAAGACAGAATTTAAAAAAACAAGTTGTTGGGGAGTTAAATGCTGAACTTTATCTATAAGTAATTTCATGAGAGATCTACATACATATATTGGAGGGTTTTTATTAAATAAATTGCAAAGGACTTTCAGTATTAAAAGAATAATGTCAAGCTCTGCATCATGTAAATTTTCTTCTAAAAACCTTTGAACAATATATAAATATTTAAAGGCAGTATCTTCAGACACAAGCTTTTTTGTGTTTGAGTAAATGACAGAAATTAGTCTCAAATCTTCAAGTGAGGTGCAGTTTTCAATTTGAGCATTAACTTTCCTTAGTATTTTGCATTGGGTGAAGTAACTTTTTATCCCTTTATCATTAAATACAAATGATAACTGTGCCAAAGAAATTGTATCTAAATCCGGAATCTTCAGTACATTAATGTGCAGAGCAACCAGTAAATCATAATGTAACTCTATTTTTAAATTATCAAAACACATCATCAGAGATGGAATTCTATCCTTCAAATTCATTATATTTTCTTTTATAACTGAAGTTACCCTCAAAAACTCAGGTTGTGTGTTAACAATAGCATGAAAATCCTCATCAGGAATGGAGTGGATGGTTGAATTCCTGAACTTCAGTTGTTGCATATTTTTTACTTGTGAAAGACTGAATACTGCTTGACAGGCCTGATCAAGAGACAATGGTTCAGGGTATTTTTCTAATGTTTCAAATATTTCTTCTAATGTTGAGGAACTTTGCAACTCAATTAAAAATGGGTCCATATATTCTACATTTAAATTTATATTAGGACATATTAAATTATAAAACTGCTTGTCTTTAACATCAAGGAATGAAACAGAAATAGAATTTTCTAAATGCAAATGTCCATCATCACTTGAATCTTGAGAACAAAAGAGTTTATTTATACTAACGGAAGATGTAGAAATGGACCTATTTTTTCTTAAAAGCTTAAAAGGCACATCGGTATGCAAACAAAAGTACTTATTAACATAAATTCCATTGTAATATGAATAGATCATAGGTTTCTTTGTTAACCTAAAAAATGTTTGTAAACAGAATTGCTGTATTTGTACATCTGAAAAATATGAAAGGAAATTTGAGTGTAAAATTATTTAGTATGCAGTTTACATCTACAAAGCTGTAACTTAAAATTTATCGAGGAACAGAAGTAGAAAGGGATGGGAAATTTAGGCTAACACATTTTCACTAGGCCTATATGCCTAGACACCAAGTCACATTTATAAAACAATTAAACTTGTTAAAAATTAGAACAACCTTGGTCTATTTGTTAAAATTTTCTTTTTAATCTTTGTGATGATGGTGAATGTTAATCCTTGAAATATTAAAAACATAAGAACATCACATGTAATATGAAACCTCTAGGACAGAGGCTGGCAAAATATTACTCATGGGCTGGATGATTTCAACCTTCACAAGATTTTATCCAACCTACACTGTTACTGAAAAAATGTTTACCAAACCAAACTGCAGGATAACAGTAATGGATAATTTGACTTACAGGCTCTTTATGCTGAAAGTGTTTGGCCTACACAATACACATAAACAGTGTTAGAAATAATTATTGTAACTGTCTCATACAATACTTTTACATTGAGACTGCAAAATCTTCCTAAATTTTTCAATAGTATCACACAAGGATTTTTCTATAACACTCACACCCAACATAATGGGTAAATTTTAACCAAAATCACTAAACTCAACGAGTAGGATGAAAGTTTAAACTAAAATTAAAGTTTTGACTGAAATTAATGAAAGAATTTTTTTCTATATAGCAAATTGGTTAGAGGCTGTAGATGAGGAAAAAGATTCTTAAATCTTCTAGGCAAGGCTTGAAAGCTAGGAATGAACCTAATAAAATGTTAGGCATTATAAACAGAAATACAAATTACAAAAGCAAGAGGTAATAATCAAACTTCACAATTCATATGTTAAGCTACATCTAAAATATTGTATACAGGCACTGTCTCCCCATTTCAGGCAGGCTATAGATATCTAGAGGCAATGGCATATATAGGTCTAACCAAAAGGGAGGGGGTGCACATTTTACCATTAGCTATTTGCAATTTTAAAAGTGAAATTTGATTATACATCATCTGCAAAAAAAAGGGTTCACTCTAAAAACAGCCATGAAATCAACATTTATTAACCAATCATAATGAAACTCATACAGAGCAACCCCGCAAGGGGGTTCTAAGCTCGTGCTCTTGAGTGCTCTTTGTGCTCGTTTGTACGTGCTTGTTCCTGGAGGTTTCACGTGCGCCCTCCCGGCCCTAGCACCCAAGGATGATGGGGCTCGACCCTGCAGTCCTTGGTCTTTTTCCACTTCGACTGTCCCCTCCACCCTTTCTTTTTCCTCTGTCTTTCATCTCACTTTTTCTTTGTTTTTCCACTGAGATATGCCCTTTAAATAGAGGCGAATCGGTTCTTCCTAAAAAAAAAAAAAAAAAAAAAAAAAAAAATACAGAGCAAAACTATGTAAACAGTATATATGTACACCAATTTTCAGATTATTATATTAATGATTTAATGAGGATTGTTTATGTTCAACAAATTTTGTTGGTAAACATTGCTCCAGTTTTGAATTCTGGGAGTCCACAAAGGCAGTAAAACTTTGGTAATAAAATTCTCATTTTAGTTATAAAATACATCATAAGACTTATAAAATATAGGAAATGCTTCCATTAAAAAACCATGAAAATAAAAAATGGATTTTGAATTTCGAAACAGAACTTAAATCCAAGTTTACAAAAGAAATCAAATTAATATTTTACTCTTTTGGAATTCCTATTAAAAAAAGTTAATCTCTTTTTATTAGTGAAAAAAGCCTTTGAAAGTTTATCACATGTTACTCGCTGTAAGATTTGTTTTGATCATTGAACTCATTTCTGCTCATCAGTTTGAGTAATCTTTTGCCTGTGCACTCTTTTGAAAGGTTTTAGTCAGGGTTGGCAAAAACCCAACTACCCAGCAAAAAACCAGTTGGGTTTTTGCCAACCCTGGTTTTAGTTGAAGATCTTGTTTAATTATGCATCTCACTCTAGTTTATGATAATTGTAACTCTTTTGATATGTGAGCTGGTGTCATATGGGTTCCTGGCTGGTTTTCCTGACTCAATATACGTTCTTCAACATCATCAATATTGTCTTGTATGCAAACAATTTTTGGTTGCCAACTTCCCCCTCTTCTTTTGATATCCCCAGTCTCATCAATTTTCTTCAGAAGCTTTCCCAAACCACCAAGAGTCCATCCTTTGTTGGGGAATTTGGAGAGTAGTTTCATTCATCCATATCCCTTTTCTAGTCTATAATGCTTAATTATAATCTTATCTTCCTCTGAAAATGGCATATTCACCATATTTTATGACCCTGCAAAAAAAAAATTGTATATTGGAATTTACAAAAGTGAAAATGGAAATAAAGGATTCTTGATTAGTTTGTTGAGCATCAGTTGTTATTAGAGAAATATTTAATAAATTGTATTTTTTGATAGCTTCAAACTGAAATTTGGTTTACAGGTAGATGTTTTATGTACCTATCTTTTGTGTGTATAAGTTTCATATTGATTGTTTGAAAAATGTTGATTCCATGGATGTTTTTCGGGTGAACCCTTATTTTTTTGGCAGCTGGTGTAATGTATGTATGTACGATATATCAGTGGTGTGAAGTCAGGGTAAGCAGTGCATGCACTGCCTACCCAATTACAAAAAGTCAGTATATTACTACAGTAATCAAAAACTAATATAAAGTTATGATGCTTGCATGATGTGTGTGTGTGTGTGTGTATATATATATATATATATATATATATATATATATTTGCAGCTACCACTTACCCTGTGGACACACCCACCACACGCCACTGATATATATATATATATATATATATATTAGTGATGTAGGTCACATCCGCATATTTTCTCGCACCTGCACCCGCATCCGCACTTTGGACTGCGGATGTCGTGCGGATGTGGACCGTTGAGATAAAATGTCATTAATAAGCGGAAATTATCAAATTCTACTATATTAATAGAACTAGTTCATTGTGCGCAAAAGTGATGCAAGCGACAAGACGAGAGGCTGTTCTTGTATGAAGTTACTCTCTTGCAACCTACTTAGATCCACATTACAAAGCTAAGTTATTTTCACCTAGTACATTAGAACGAGTTAAATCATCACTTGGCAAAGTAGTTGAAGAGCTTCAATCTCTTGAATCTGTCGCTTCGCCACCCACCAAAAGAATAAAAGTTTCAGTGACAGAACCAACACCTTCAACAAGCAAATCTATCACAGAATCTGTCTCTCAGTTTCTTGAGTCAAGCAGCAATGACGAGACCTACGCAATGTCAAAAGATGTAGTAAAAATGATCGAGAGCTATCACCAAGAAAAACGCCTGGCTGCATGTGACAACCCTATTAGTTGGTGGAAAAATACGCAGAATATCTATCCATACTTGAGTAAACTTGCAAGGAAACATTTAGCCTGTCCTCCAACAAACGTACCAAGCGAGAGATTATTTAGCAGTGCTGGATTAATATATGATGAAAAGAGAAACAGACTGGCAGCAGAAAAGGCAGAAAAATTAATGTTCCTTAAGCATAACCTTCCTATAATTAAGTTTGAACATTAAACGATGAACATCTTAGTTTACTTTATTTTAATTACTCATTTATAAATATGCCTAATAAAACTTTAAACTTAATATAAATAGTTATCAAGCTAATTAAAGATCTCTTTCTATAAGGGTGGAGGTTGGGGAAAGAGGTCAGTGGGGGTGCATTTGAGTTGGGTTCACGTCCCGCACTCAACAAAATATAACTAATAATTTATTTGCAGACGAATTTACTAATTGATTTCTATATTAGTTAGATGCTTGATATTATTTTATGTTCAGAGAAAAGTACAGCAATTATTGTACAATTAATCAATTATACTACATTATAGCTACAGCTCTCTCTATATAATAACTTATTATATACGTTAAACACAACAAATCTCGAATATATCCTAAAAAATAACGAAAATGTAGACATCCGCATATGTTGAAATCAAACATCCTCATCCGCGGATGTGAAAAAAATGACATCTGCTACATCACTAATATATATACAGTATATATATATATATATATATTAGGGTGGTTCACAAGCATAGGGAAAATTTAGCATCTGAGATTTCACTTTTGGGTCATTGTTGCTTTTGTTCCTACACTCAGTGTGAATAACTGTGTGAAGTATGGTTGGTCTACGGTATCATTAAGAGGTCGCTCAATCATGCATGACGTGTCTCACTAATGACTGATTACTATAGTATGACTAAATCTGGAATGTGTAGAAATGCCACCAAAGCAATCAAAAACATGGTCTAGCAGTGAGGTGTGGTTACTAGGGAAGGCGGAGGAGAAGTTAACTAGGGCAGGACTCCCTACCAAGCTTCAAGTCCTCCGGAAATTCATGTTCCACCATCTGGAGGAGAGGAAGACAGAATATAACAGTGTGGTGATGACCATTGAGGCTTTGATCCCGTTTTGGACAAAAGCATACATTCCAATGACGGATACCAGATACGCTGAGAAGAAGCTCCTGAAACTGTACGAGCAATACAAAGGGCTGAAGAAGAACCGCACAAAGAATTTCCCATCCTACAGAATGAAGGAAGACATATTTCACGGAGACCTTGATGATGTGTTCGATCCTTCACATCATGACACCCTCGAGACCATGATGAATGAGGAGGACAAGAACTTCCTTGTTGCTCAGCTCGATAATCCCACTTCCTCCAGCTTTGGCCCAATTGACAAGAAAATGGCTGACCAACAAACAAGGAAGAGGATTCGGTGTGAGGCGGAGATGAACCGAGAGGAGAAGGCCAAGCGCGAGCAGATGCGAGATGGTCCCAGGGAAACTGGAGGCTTCTAGTTCAAGCACATCTGAATCATCAGATTCCTAAGCGATTGAAGTCTGTGATCACGCCTGACATTTCCTTAGCCTTGGATCGAAACAACATCAGTGACAGGAAAGGAATGGCAGTGGTGGCAGCAACTATTAAATGCTGGGGCACAAATTGGACGAAGTGTCAAATCTCACGCAGCACCATTCGTCGCGTGAGACAATGTACATGTGAGTAGTGTGCCGCGAAGATCAGGCCACTTTCAAGACCCATGAGCCCCTTCTCTTGCACTGGGATAGTAAGCTGCTTACAGATATCTCCATGGGTTAGAGGTGGTGAACCGTGTGGCTGTGCTTGTAACCGGTAACGGGGAAGAGAAACTCCTTGGAGTTCAATGGTAGCTGTTGCAACTGGAGCATCTCAGGTTCAGGCATGCCTGAAGCTTGTGGATGACTGGTCTTTGAGGGGCAATGTTCGAGGTCTTGTTTTTGATACAACTGCATCCAACATGGGACTTCAGCTGGAGCTTGTACTCTCATTGAAAAGGAGTTGGGTATTGATCTGGTGTGGATCACTTGCTGACACCACGTGGTAGAAGTCGTCCTTGCTGCAGCCTTTGGTGCTTGTTTCGGAACATCTAGTGGACCTGAAATTGGCCTATTCAAGCGCTTCAAGCAGCACTGGGTTTTCATTGATCGCAGCAAGTTCGAAAGTGCACCTGACAGCCTGTTCATTGAAACAGCAGAGCAGAGGAGGAAATGGTCTCCTACTACAAGGAGGCTGTCAAGAAGAGCCAGCGGGATGACTATGATGAACTGATGCTCTCTGCCTCCTTTTTTGGGAGGGAAGCTTGACGGTCCTGTGAGAATTCGAAGCCCTGGAGCCATGCACCATGTGCAATGAATGGCCAAGGCCATTTACACACTCAAGGTGTTCCTATTCGGAGATCAATTCACCTTGCTTCAGACCGAGAAATGGAACATCGAGGAACTAAGCCTGTTTATCACACTCTTTACAGCCGCTACTGGAACGAGGCCAGTGTTGCATACATGGCTCCATTGAATGACCTCACTTTCTTGCGCCAGCTGAAAGCTCACCCAGGAAAGATGAATGACGCGACATTTGCCGCGATGAAGCGCATTTGTGGTTCATTTCTGAGCACTTAATCCCCTTGGCACTCTTTGATCCTAGAGTTCACACATCCACGAAGGAGAGGATTGCTCACAACATCGTAGCTGTTCCCGAAAAAGAAAAGGACTCAAGCGCGTGGATGGAAAAACATTCTCCTCGAGCAATCCATTCAGCAATCTTCTTCAACCTCATCATGCAGCACGGAAGTGAACAGGCGCAATCATTCCTGTCCAAGACACCAAATGATTGGAACACAGATCCAGCTTACCAAGGAATGAAGGAATGTGTAGAGAAGATGGCAGTGGTTAACAATTGCGCAGAAAGAGGAGTTGCGCTCATTAAGGCTTTCAACAGCACAATCACGAAGGATAAAGCGCAAAAAGCAGTACCTTCTCCGCGCAGTCACTCAGCACTGCAAGGAATTCAAAGAGCCGACTAAAACTGTCTCAAGAAGACCTAAGATCTTCAACTGTGTGCATTATTGTTCCACGTTTAATTTCATAATATATTAATATATAATATATATATATATTATGGTATATATATAATATAGTCATAAATTGTCAAGTCATTATTATCTTTGTTCAATAAATGTTCCAGTCATAAATTGTCAAGTCTTTGTTCAAATTGTTTCATTTTGAGCGAGTGCATAAAAAGGTCCTAGAGCAAAGATAATTGGCACGTTTATTCTTGTGGGGGAATAGAATAAGGGCAGATGTGACCGAATTTAAAATTCCAAAAACGCTGTTGTGGACCACCCTAATATATATATATATATATATATATATATATATAATAATATATATATATATATATTATTTCATGAAAGTAACCCATGATATATTTATGATGAAATAACCATGAAGGAAAAAGGAAACACAGAATGATGCTCAGTTCTTTTGTCTAATGACATCCTCAGGAACACTGATATAATAAGTTTGAGACTATATATAGGTCACAAAAAAAAAAATTGTGAGGAGCATACAAATTTATAAGGAAAAGCAACCAGAGTTTTAGCACTTTGCCCCTCCTGTCTAAATTCATTCTGAATGAATTCAAAGCAACACAATCAAGCAAAAAAAGGCCTTGGCTAATGTTGAAATTATTTGTAAGTTGAATAATGGCAGACTCAAGATGATTTCTATTAATGTTGCTTGAGTGAAACAAAATTGAAGCATTATTCCAATCAATACAGTGGGATAACTGACAAATGGGTGAAAAAGGCACTGTATGACTATCCTGTTCTAATGTAATATTGATGCTGTTTTACAAGTGTGTGCAAATCCTTTCCCTGTCTGTCCAATGTAAAAGGAGTCACATTGTTTACAACCAATTTTATAGATAATGCCTGAATTACACCAGTCTGCATGAAAATCGATTTCTTTATTTTGAGTTGTGATTCTGAAGCAGTTCACTGCGCTGAATTCAAAATGCTACCAGTTTTTTTCTATCACCCACAGTTTTAAAGTTATTAGCAAAACAATTTTGGGGCATTTTGTAATTTTTTACCTTTTTTATCTTTAATTAATTTCGTTTTTTCATATTTTTCAGATAGATAATTCTAACATTACGTCTTTAAAATTTTAATAATGGCTTCTAGAGGATGTAGCGTCGGTAGGGGTGAGTTGAGCTGCCAATTTACATATTTCTATGCCACACCTATAATACCTATCATACATGTCTGATGGTTTCATGGAAGGATAGTTACTAAATGATTTATACTATGCTGTAGGGGTGATAGGCTAATTCTAATATTAATCATAAAAATGGAAAAAGTATGTGGCTCACCGTATACTCCAGGTCATGGGGTGAGTTGAGCCAGTCCAGGGGGTGAGTTGAGCATGGTTTCGTTTGTGAGAGTGAGTAACTTTTAAAACTAAAATTAGCTAACACTAGGAAGACTAGCTACATAACTATTAACATATTCATAGCTATGTAACATATATTGTTTGTCTATTGTTTCTTGGCCTTTTTGTAGGCCTGGAAAGAATGGTCCAGGCCTACAATATGGAAAGGTGTTGTCCCCTTCAGCTTTATAGGGCCACAGAAGACATATGTCAGGTCAACCTTTTCATCAATGTCATCCCGCACTGGCCAGTCGTATTTATCATCAACACTTCTTTTGAGAAACTTAAAAGTTAAACAGTTCTTAGAACATTTTAACACTCTCCCTATGTAACATGCATCACCATAGTCCACTGCATATATTTTTGATGCTTATGTTTTTTAATTTCTGCTGTTCTTCATAGTTTTTCTGATCAAACATCACTACACTTTTCAGTTCCTCACCCTCATCATCTGCATCTTCTGAATAAACTGATACACTGTCCACATCATCACTGCCTTCTGAATCGGTGCCACTAATGCTTGGCTCCTCTGTTGGCACAGTCTTTTGTTTCTTTTGAGCTGGCTCCTTGCTTATAACCTTTTTTGCTTTCTGAGCTCTCTGCCTTTCCTTTTCTTCAATCTCTACCAAGTACTCAGCATCTGTTATCACTCTGCTGTGGAAGTCTAATGCCCATCGAGTTGGCTTTACTTGTGCTTCTGGTGTTGAGCTGACAGGTCTTATGAAAGCATCTGCCATCAGTTGCTGAAAGATCTGCTGGTGCCAGATGTTGAAGGAAGAGGCTCTGCAGGACAACTTGGTTCAGGAGTTTTCCTTGGAGTTGCAGGCTGAGGAGGAACAGTTGGTGGATCATGGACAGCTTTGTACAGCTCAAGCAATTCAGGGTTGAACTTGCTAGTGGGGTACTTAGTTGGGTCTACTGGGTACAACCCAGTTTTCTGAAAGGCAGTGGTGATATTCTTCATTGAGAAGCATTCGTCCCACACTTCCCCAACTAAGTCCACGAACTCCGCCTTTGTCATCCTTCTGGCAAAGTGGAGGCTTGCCATGCTGCAATCCTGGCATCCCATTTCACTTTCATGGGGCGGAAACAACATACGTCAAGTGGTTGCAACATGTCTGTGGTGTGGGTGAAAGCTTTATTATTGTGACACCCTGTGTTCGTGCCTTATTTATTACTGCAGAGGTTAGGTGAGTGGCATGCCCATCATACACCAACAGCAGCGGTTGCTGTGTCACTTTCTTGCAGAACACCTCAAACCATGCAGCAAACACCTCACTCACCATCCACCCATTGTCCGAGAAGGCATAATGCGTCCCAGGGTAAGGCTTAGACCCTCGCATGTGCTCCAGAACTTCTTGCCTTTGAAGACAATGAATGGTGGGAGCTTCTCTCCAGCAGCAGATATTCCAACCATGACTGTAGTTGCTTCCCTGCCGGAGGTTGCCATTACACATGATGCTTTCTCACCTGCAGGTGAAATGATTTTGTCTTTTGTGGTCAGTGAACAAACAGGTTTCATCAATATTCCATACACATTCTGGGTGCCCTTCAATGTTTTTTTTTTTTTTTTTGTATTGGGTTTACCGCCACTTCCCGCTATATGGTAGCGGATATCATGGTGAGGCGGAATACGAGAAAGAAAACGGAGACGGAGAAAAGGCACTAGAAAAGGGAGAACAGCGGACTACAGGTGAGAAGTCACCTAAAGCTCAGATAGGATGCGAGATGGGAGAGGAAGAGGAAAAGACGGTCAAGCGAGAAGAGAGGGCTCTCAGCGAGCATAAGGCAAAACGTTCGGGGAGGGGGAAATCAGAAAGGACCGGGAAGGCGCGACGACGTACTGACGACAGGGTGGGCATTCCACAAGGATGTGAGACACAGTGAGGGGCGACTGGCAGGAGGCGCAACGAGGAGCCTCCTGCCGGAACATAAGATAGCCGTGCGTGAGGCGCGTATGGCCGATGCGAAGCCGCGCAAGGACGACCTCTTTGTGTCTGGAGCGGTGGAAAGAGGACACCCAATATGACAGACGGGGGGATGGACCAGAGTTTATTTCAGGTGGCATCGTCCCAGGACTGTTGCCACATGCGGTCGTAAAAGGAACGAAAGACCTGCACATAGTCTGAGAAGGGGAGCGGGCGGGGGAGGGGAGGCAGCAAGGCGGCGGACCGGGCTATGCGGTCCGCCGCCTCATTACCGGAAACACCAACATGGGCGGGAACCCAGCAGAAGGTGACCCGGATCCGGTGAACGGTGTGCAGGACATGGTACTCCTGTTGAATAAGGCGTACGAGGGGTCCGGGGAATCATAGCGCTCGAGCGCCTGAAGGGCGCTCAGCAAGTCCGAAAAAATGGTACAGGAGGACCGCGAACAACCCGATACCAGACGGAGGGCTTCCAGAAGGGCAGAGAGCTCAGCAGAAAAGATGGAGGCCTGAACCGGCAGGGGGATACCCCGGGAGGTGGTGACAATGACCGAGAGAAGACGGCGGCCGCGACACCTGCAGGGGAGCGCGAGCCGTCGGTGTAGACGGTGTGGAGGGTGAACCCTTTCCCCTTTTAGTTCTCAGCCCTTTCCCCCTGGCCTTGATTATTATTATTTATATATTAAATTTCTTTGATTTTTGAATGAAATATTTGTTATAGAAAGGATTTTAATGGTTCTCTCTCTCTTTCCAGCAAACAAATAATGAATAAGAATGATAACTGTTATAAGAAATTAGAAAGATAGTAGTAAACTATTAAGCATTAAGATAATAAATAATAAACATTAAGTACTAAAGTATTAATATTAGCAAACAAATAAATAAAGAAATGTTATAAGATATGTTAATGTTAATATTTTAATGAATGAAAAGACTAAACAATAAGTTATATAAAGAAATGTTAAACTTGTAAACAAGGAATGAGGAATAAAACAGTTTTATTAAATTAGTATGGGAAAAAGAGTGAGAGTTGGACAGTCGCTTGTAAAACCCTGTTAGTAAATGAATAATAAAGTACTGAGTTAAGTATTAACAAACAACAAACAAATGAAAAGAAGAATAAACAAATTTAGTAAAAGAGACGCTTCTGAGGTTTAAAAGTGTCGGCGTGTGTGTCAAAACTCGAGTTTTGAGAAGTGGGGGAACCAATTGGCGCATGTGTGGAAATATAAATAATAAAAAATATAGTTTAAGAGGGTAATTTGACAAGAGAAAATAAAGAACATAACAGAGGAAACTAAAGTCAGGCTGGATTTGTCTGAGGCTGAAGACCGTTATTGGACCAAGGGAACTTTAAGTTCTGTTAGGAAGGGGATGCCGGAGATAGGAACCACTAAGAAGGAAGCTATTCTGGCAAGTAAGAACTGTTGGTGGCAGGAGCCAGCAGTCGTGGAATCGGGGTCTGGGCAGCGAGCCTGGATCCAACAACCCTTCAAGGTAAGCAGCCTGGTTTCGTGGGTCTTAAAAAAAAAAAATTCTTATTCGTGGTGCCGTTAGGTTATCCGAATCCCACCACATAAAATAAGTGGCGCCCGAACAGGGACTTCCACTCAGAAAAGTGGGTTGTTTCCTGGTTGGGTTGTATAGAAGAAGAGTGAAAGAGTAGTTGTAGGTTGGGTGTAGTAGTAATAGAGTAGAAGTGAAGTAGGGTAGCATCTTTAGAGATGCCTACCAAGGAGGAGTTAGAAAGGAGGTTGAGGGAGATAGAGGAGGCATTAGAGGTAGAAAAGGCTAGGAACCATCAGTTAGAGTTACAGAAGGCAGAATTAGAGAATGTTTTGGGGAAATTGCAGAGTAGATTAGAGGAACAGAGTAAAGAATTAGTAGTTTGTCGTCAAGAGATGGAAGAAAGAATGATTGAGAGTAAGAAAGAGATGGATGATGGGTTAAAGGCAATGGTTAAGAGAATGAGTGAGTTGGAGGGCAAGCTTGATGGGAAAGTGAAAAAGGAAGGGAAGGGGGTTTTGAAGGGGAAAATAGTAAGGGTGTTGGTAGTAAGAAAGGGGCACATCTAAAGGATGTAGCAGTAGGGGGCCTGGAAGGAGAAGGGAGTGAAAGCGTGAGTGAGGGGAAAGAAGAAAGACCTTACAAGGTGATGGTGCATTCCACCCCTAAGGAGGGTAAGAAGAAGCTTGAGGGTGAGGATCAGAGGGAGAAAGGTAAGAGGATGGAAGGGCAGGCTAAGAGGGGCAAGGCGGGAATGAAGGGGGCTCGGAGGGCATCTGGTAAGAGGGCTTCTCGGAAGGTTCAACGCTGCGTTAGTGCAGATGACTCCCTCTATTCCAGCATTGAGGACAGTATGTATGAGAGTGAGAGTGAGACTGAAACTGAGAGTGATACGAGTGAGGGTGTAAGAGTGCATAAGGGAATCTTAATTAGGGAGATTCCGAAGGTTGCAAAATTTAATGTTTATAGTGGGAGAGATGTACAAGAGTTTTTGAAAGAGTATGAACGTTATTGTAAGAGCAAGTATCCAGACGCTCCTGAGTATTGGGTGAAAGAGATGGGTGACTGTTTGGAAGGTAGGTTGCTAGAGTTTTACAATGTTGTTGTAAATTCAGGAGTGCCTGTGAAGTATGAGGTGTTAAGGGAGAGATTGGTGGAGCAAGTGTTAAGAATAAGAGGGGGTGTGAAATATCGAAAGAAGGATGATTTTGAGAGAGCAAGGATGCAGAAGGGGGAGAGTATTGATTTGTATGCATATAGACTTGAAACTTTGGCGAGAAAGAAATTTGGAGATGATGGGATAGATGAGAATAAAAGGTTGGTAAGAAAGTTGATTGAGACAGTACCTGAGAGTGTGAGAGAGTTTTTGAATGTTAAGAGGAAAGAGTGTGTAAGAGTGAGAGGGACACGTTTGAAGTGGCATGAAATCTTGGAATTGTTAGAGGACCGAGTGTATGAGAGTGTGATTGGGCGTAATAGGGAAGCAGATGTGCGAATGGGGACAGCGATGAGGGAGGAACAAGTACCTGTGTTTCCTAGTTATGCGGACGCATTAAGAAATACTAGGCCAGGTCACCCTCCAGTTAGCCAAGCATCCATGGCCCAAAACCCAATGGAAATGCTGGCTAACTTTGTGAACGAATTCACAAGGGTGTATGGAGGGTCGGCCATGCAACAACCAGGGCCTCCTCCCACATCGGGTCCCAGAATGAATGGTCCGATGCTGGGGCAAACGTATAGAAGGCAAGGGCTTCAAGGCCAGTCAACAATGAATGAGCAAAGAGGGCCAGTGAATGGAGGGAATATGGGGAATGTGAGAGGGTGTGCATATTGCGGTAGAGGGGGACATAGTATAGAGACCTGTAGAAGAAGAGTGGGTGCGTGTTTTGCATGTGGGCAGATGGGACACATGGCGTATGAATGCAGAACACCTGGGTATGAATGTAGGGCATGTGGGAACTTTGGGCATATTGCCCGGTTCTGTCAAGCCCAACAGCAGGGTGCTCCGGCACCGGCGGGAGGGAGTCCTGTCTCTCATGCAGGAAATCGGCCAGTGTCAGCCATGCCAGCTCCTCAACCTCAGAGGCAGGGCCCTCAAGGGGGTGCTGTCACTGGAAATGGCGAGGCTGGTCCCAGTACGGGAAACGCATAGGGCAGGGGCCTCTCATTGGGGTTGGGGTCCCTGCTTCTCTGAATGATGAATGTGTATTTGAGGCATTAGCAGGATGGTGTCAAGTGAATAAGGAAGTGAGAGCGAGTGAGAAAAAGGCAGAGTGTATGGTTATTCCTGTTGAATGGGGAGGGAGTGTATGGAGGGCATTAGTGGATACAGGATGTTCACCTAATTTAATAAGTAAGCAAGGAATTGGATGTTTGTGTAAAGAGAATGAATTAGGAAGAGTGAATTGGGGAGTAACTGGGGAAATTAAAGGGGTTGGGAACATCCCAGTACGAGTGTTGGGAGAGGTGCAGATTAAAGTGAAAGTGATGGGGTGTGAAATGGAAGAATGTGTGCTTTATGTGGTTGATAAGGAGAGTGAAAAGTATGACATGATTCTGGGGTATGAGTTTTTGAAAAAGAATCGATTGGTGATCCATCCTGCTAGACGTATGATTGAGTGGAAAATGAGTTGGGTAAGTGTGAATTCTATGTGGGGAGAAGTGAATCGGATTGGATGAGGGTAATAAAAGGGTATGAGGTGAGAGCATCTGAGAGTGTAAATCTGGAAAAGGGAACCCCAGCATTGGTGCATGTTGAGTGGCCAGTGAGTGATAATAGAAGAAAAAGGCAGGGAAGCATGATTTTTGTGAATGGTATGGATGCATCCTATAAAGTGAAAAGAGTTGGGCATGTGTATGATGGTATAATTGATGAGAGTAACCCATGGATTTGTGTGCAAGCTAGGGAAGATGGGGGTGCATGGCGAAAGAGAATAAATGAGGGGGATGTGATAGGGAGAGCATATACAGTGATTGAGGAAGTATGTGAGGAGGGAGAAAATGGAATACAAACGGATGAACGAGGGCAAGAATGTGGGGAGGAATGGACGACTGAACAAATCAGAAAGGAGGTGATTGTTGGCGAACAGTTGAGTGAGAGTGAGCGAATGCAGGTGTGGCAGTTGGCAGGGGAGAAAAGGAGCGTATTGGCCCGAGGAGATGATGACCTCCGTTTAACAAAACTACCTCCCTTCAGGATCCAGTTAACGGATGAGACTCCGATCTACCAAAGGCCAAGACGGTTCTCCCCACCAGTAATGAATGAGATAGAAGAGCAGTGTGAGGAATTAGAGAGAATGGGAGTGATTGAACAGAGCACAAGTCCGTGGAATAGTAGAATAGTGCCTGTGCGGAAACCTGATGGAAGGATTCGCTTGTGTGTGGACTATCGAATGGTGAACGAAAGGACAGTGAAAGACAGGTTTCCGATGTGCTTGATAAATGAAAGTGTATACTCTTTGCATGGAAAGAGGGTGTTTAGTAAATTGGACCTATTGAGGGGATATTACCAGATGCCGGTTGAGCCAGAGTCTCGTCCCATAACTGCTTTCTCCACAGCCAGGAATCATTATATGTTCCGTGCTCTCTCGTTCGGACTTACAGCTGCACCTGCTGCATTTCAGAGAGCAATGAATCGTGTTCTTGGTAAGTTTGCAAGGGAAAATGTCATATGTTTTATAGATGACATTTTGATTATGACAGAGACATTTGAGGAGCACCTGAAGATAATGAGAGAGGTACTGCAAGTGTTGGATGAAGTCGGACTACGAGTGAAACCAAGTAAGTGTGAGTGGTTCAGGGAAAGTGTGGCATTTCTGGGGCACAAGGTGAGTTCGAGTGGTATACGAAAGAGTGGGGAGTATATGGAAAAAGTCAGGGAGTTCCCGAAACCTCGGACAGTTCGTGAACTTAAATCTTTTCTGGGACTTGTAGAGTTTCAGAGGAAATTTATAGCGGGCTGCTCTGGGATTTCGAAACCCCTGACCGAAGTGACTGGAATGAAAGGTAGTACTCAGTTGGTGTGGACGGAGAAGATGAATGAAGCATTTGAGCAATTGAGAGTGGAAGCAGCGAAAGATGTGGAGTTGGCTTATCCGGACCTGAGTGAAGGAGCGAGTTTGCTAGAATTGTATACAGATGCGAGTGGATTTTGTATGGGTGGGTGCTTGTGCCAGTTGCAGGGAGAGGAAGGAAGGAGAGTAATTGGGTATGTATCTAAAGCATTCAGTAAGGCAGAGCGAAAGTACAGTACAATTGAGAGAGAACTTGCGGCAATGAGGTTTTGTGTGAAAGCTTTCAAGTCATTTTTGTATGGAATGAAATTTATTTTAAAGACTGATCATCAGCCCTTGGTATATATGGAGAGAATGAAAGTTGTGGATGGAAGAATTGCTAGAACTTTGCTTGAGTTGAGTGAGTTTGATTATAAGATTGAGTATGTGCCAGGGGAGAGGAATTGTATGGCTGACCTGATGTCAAGAATACCTGGGGTGAATGAAAGGTGTGAGAAAGAGGTGGTCGACCCTGAGTATTTGCCAGTGGGAATAGTAAAGTTGCATGAAAGTAGGGGGGGTGGCGACAGTTTGTTTGAAAGTGTATGGTATGGGTTGAAAGATTTGAAATTGGATGGGTTAAAAATGAGAATACCAGGGAGTGTGAATGAATTGCGGACCTTGGTTATGAATGAAGCGATTAAGAAACCAGAAAGGATGGGTGTTTGTAAGGTCCGCAATTATGTACGTGAGCTGAAAGCCATGGGGAGCCCGGGTATTTTTCTTTTCAAGAGGTCCTCATGGTGGTCAGCTCATTGTTTAGTGTTGAAGTGTATGTGCATTATGGTAATGATTGTCCATTGTGTATAAAGATGAAAGGATCGAGGAGAAAGGAGCCCTGATTTTGCATTTGCAGTGTATTAGTGGTGTACATTACAATTGGGTGAGTGAAAGGAAGAGGTATAAAAGCATAGTGCCAGGTGAAAATTTGGAAAGGGTTTTGGATGAAGTTAGAGCTGCACAGAGAGAGTCAGAGGGAGAAGGTTGTATGGAAGTAGGTATGTTAGAGGGGCCATGGATGATACGTGACTGTGTGGATGAGGTAGAGCTCAGCCCTTCTGTGGTTCCTGTAAGGGTTCCAGAAGGTCCTATTGAGCTCTACAGGGGTCTTGTGGATACAGGTGCCCAAATCAGTCTGGTGAATGAGCGAGTGTTGTGTGATTTAGATGAAGAATGTGCCTGTATCCCGAGAAAGAGTGGGTGTGAGAATACGTGGTATCGGAGGGGGAACAGTCGCGTCACATGAAGCTGTGCAGTTGAGGGTGGGATTAGGTGCATGTAAAGAGGTATGGGAGCACAAGTTCATAGTCTTGAAAGGGGAATCAATGCCCTGGGATTTTCTACTGGGAATTGATTTCCTTGAGAATATGAACTTGAGTGTGGATGTTGGTCAGGGCTCAGTAATGAGAGAAGGAGAACATGTGGTCAGTATGGGAATGTTTCCGAGCACAGGTATAGATGCTGTGTTAGTGGGAGCAATTGAGTTAGAGGTGGAAGACCAGTGTGAAGTGTTGAGAGATGAAGATATTTTAGATATGCAAGAGGGAGATGAGGTGATATGCAAGTTGAGAGAATATGTGTATAATGGTATAGATGTGAGAGAGTGGTCAAAGAGGTGGAAGAGTATAAAAGGTATGCGAAAAAGTTGGCTGTATGGATGGGAGTGCTATATTATATGAGGGTAAATAAGGTGGGTGAGACAGAGAGTGTGCCAGTGATGACATTTGAGGGTATGGTAGGATTGGTGATTATTACACATAGGATGTATGGGCATGTGGGAAAAAACAAGTTATGGGAATTGATGAAAGGAATGGTTTTCCACCCTAGGCTGGGACTGGTTGTTGCAGAAGTGGCAACTACTTGTGAGAGTTGCCAAAAGCGAAAATACCAGTCCCAGCATAGCCGCCCCCCAGTGCGAAAGATTGAAGTGAAAGAACCGTGGGAGCTTGTGGTGGTTGATATTGTGAGTATGCCGAGAACGAGTAGAGGGAAAGTTGGAATATTAGTAGGGGTCGATCACAAGAGTAAGTTTGTGTATGTTGCTGCGTTAGAGAATAAAACAAGTGAGCATGTTGCGAGAGTGATGAGAGAGAGTATGTTACCAATGATGCTTGGAAGGCCGCGTAAGTGTTTAACAGATAATGGGCCTGAGTTTAGGGGTGCTAGTTTTGAGAGAATGTTGAGTGAGAATGGGATAGAGCATGTTAGAATAACTCCGTATATGTCTGCTTCGAATGGTTTGGCTGAGAGAACGGTGAAAACGATAAGTGAAATGCTGCGTGTATGTATTGGGGAAGGGGCTGAGTGGGATGCTGAGTTGGCAAGAGTTGCCTGGTGCTACAATTCGACATACCACTCAGCCATTCAAACTTCCCCAAGAAGGTATGTGTCTACATTTGGAAGGTTTGTGCAAAAGGATATACGATTAAATGAGAATACATGTGATAGATGGAGAGAGGCTGGTGTGCATTTTCGGTCATTTGGTGTTGGTGAGCTTGTTTTGAAAGAGGTGCATGAGGCTGGAAGAAGGAATGAGTATAAGTTGGCGCAAAAGTTTGAGGGTCCATTTGTGGTGAAAAAGGTATGGGAGAATGGGGTAACGTATGTGATTGAGAGGGAGCAAGAGAATGGACAGTGTGAAGAAGTAAGAGCACATCATCGGCAGTTGCGCAAATGGCGAATACCTCCGGAGTACATCGTATGTCACCCAATGTATGATATGTGTGAGAGGATGGAACAAAAGAAAGCGCTAGAAACCAAGAACATGATGGGAATCCAGGATGAATGGATGGATGCAGATCTGGAGTTCTTGATTGTGTCAAAGCGGGCAAAAAGGAAGAAAAAGGTGAGAAGAAAGGGAATGAAAGGTGAGAAAGCCAGGCAGATAGGTGAAGTATATGAGCTGAAGGATTCCCAGTTGGACTCTGGAACAGCCGCGGGTGAGGCAGAGTTAGAATGGGATGTTCGGGACTTTGGTGGTTCATGGTGCCAGCCTGGTCCATCCGGGGAATTCTCATTTGAGGGTTTTGGGGTCTCAGACCTTGAGGGCCTTTCTTTTCTGGGATTTTCCGAGGGTGGAGGAGAAGGGAGAAGAAGGGAAATCATCTTCACTCAGAAGTGGAAAGATTGTGTCAGGGAGGGGGCATTAAGAGTGTGGGATTTACAATTCTTGAGAGTGAAAGGGAAAATGTATGTGAGAGAGAAAGGAGTGTAACTGAGCAAAGTATTGTGACCTTAATGGAAAGTGTGAGGGATGAATGGGGAGTAGATAGAGGTGAAGGAAGTATAAATGAAAGAATGAGGGAGAGAATGAATGTGATTGATTTTTGTGAGGAAGTGAGAATGTTATTGCTTGAGATAGAAGAAAATGTGTTGAATAAAAGCTTAGATGTAGAATTAACAAGTAGTATTAGAGAAGATATTAAAAGTAGATGGGTTAGAATGATAGAGAAAGTGCAACAGTGTTTAGGGAGTGGTGATGGTAATGTAGTATAAAGTATTGGTGTAGTGTTCTGTAGGAAAAAAAAAAAAAATAGTAGTATTGTATGATGTGTGAAAGAGTGAGTGGTTGGAAATTCAACCAGGTGGCAGCCTACATTTTGAGGCCAGAAGCTGGGCTGTGCTTGAAGGAGGAAGGTGCCTGGGTGAGTTCCCAGACCTGCTGATACCTGCCTCTGGTGATTTGCTGCTTTGCAGGTTTCAACCTCATTCCTGGTATTGTAAATAACTATTGTAAATAACTATTAAAAAATTAAATTGTAGGTATATTTTTTTAGTATAACGTAAATTATTAAAGAGAAAGTAATTGTTAGCCAGCTGTTAGTCCTAAATATTGAATGTTTGAATGTTTACTGTATTTGTTAAATATAAAGATTATTAAATAACTGAATTATAATTTAAATAAATAAATGATTTATAAAGTAAATTTGTAAATATGTTATTCTTATGATAGCCATGTATGTAATTAATGATTTAAAAGATTTAAAATTGAAAACAATTATTTTTGAAAAAAAAAAAAAAAAAAAAAAAAATTGAAAATTATTTTTTGTAAAAAAAAAAAAAAAAAATATATATATAATTATATATATATATATAATTGAAAAAATTATTTTTCGGAAAAAAAAGAGGGTATCTATGTAAATAATTTGTTAATAAATATTTTGGTATAAAAATTGTAAGGAAAAGAGAGAACCATATTAGGGTAATATAGTAGGTGTGTAGGCTATATGGCAAGACAGGTGGAAAGGAGCTTGGGGGGGGGAAGATGTGGAGGGTGAACCCTTTCCCCTTTTAGTTCTCAGCCCTTTCCCCCTGGCCTTGATTATTATTATTTATATATTAAATTTCTTTGATTTTTGAATGAAATATTTGTTATAGAAAGGATTTTAATGGTTCTCTCTCTCTTTCCAGCAAACAAATAATGAATAAGAATGATAACTGTTATAAGAAATTAGAAAGATAGTAGTAAACTATTAAGCATTAAGATAATAAATAATAAACATTAAGTACTAAATATTAATATTAGCAAACAAATAAATAAAGAAATAGTTATAAGATATGTTAATGTTAATATTTTAATGAATGAAAAGACTAAACAATAAGTTATATAAAGAAATGTTAAACTTGTAAACAAGGAATGAGGAATAAAACAGTTTTATTAAATTAGTATGGGAAAAAGAGTGAGAGTTGGACAGTCGCTTGTTAAACCCTGTTAGTAAATGAATAATAAAGTACTGAGTTAAGTATTAACAAACAAACAAACAAATGAAAAGAAGAATAAACAAATTTAGTAAAAGAGACGCTTCTGAGGTTTAAAAGTGTCGGCGTGTGTGTCAAAACTCGAGTTTTGAGAAGTGGAGGGAACCAATTGGCGCATGTGTGGAAATATAAATAATAAAAAATATAGTTTAAGAGGGTAATTTGACAAGAGAAAATAAAGAACATAACAGAGGAAACTAAAGTCAGGCTGGATTTGTCTGAGGCTGAAGACCGTTATTGGACCAAGGGAACTTTAAGTTCTGTTAGGAAGGGGATGCCGGAGATAGGAACCACTAACAGAAGGAAGCTATTCTGGCAAGTAAGAACTGTTGGTGGCAGGAGCCAGCAGTCGTGGAATCGGGGTCTGGGCAGCGAGCCTGGATCCAACAACCCTTCAAGGTAAGCAGCCTGGTTTCGTGGGTTCTTAAACAAAAGAAAAATTCTTATTCGTGGTGCCGTTAGGTTAATCCGAATCCCACCACAACGGGAACGTCGTCCGAATGGACGGGAAGATGGGCCAGAAAAGAAGACCGGAGGATGGCAGGAAGAGACTCCTTACGCAGGCCACAGAGTGCCTGGCAACGGCAGATAGGGGTGGTCCGCCAGGGGGGAGACAGATCGAAGGAGAACGGCAGAATAGAGGGTGGGGGGATCCCCAGGGACGAGAAAATCTCGGCCAGAGAGGCAGCGAAATGCCACGTGTCAGGCCGGGGTAGCGCCTGGGAGATCGCGGAGAAGAGTAGGGACATCGGAAGGCGGCAGATGCGAAGGTAACACTTCGCCATGAGAAGGCCCCGGCGAAGGGACAGGGGGGGGGGGGGTCCACAGTCCACCTGAAGACTAGCGACAGGGGACGAGCGGAAGGCACCCGACGCCAGGCGAAGGCCACGGTGGAGAAGAGGATCCAGCATACGGAGTGCCGGAGAGGAGGCGGAGCTGTAGACCACACAGCCGTAGTCGACACGGGATTGCACCAGGGAGGTGTACAGGCGCAGCAGAGTACGCCTGTCCGCCCCCCAGGTCGTGTGGGACAGATGACCCAAAAGGGAGAGGGTGCGGCGAGATGTTTGCCGCAACCGCCTAAGGTGTGGAACCCAACCAAAAAATCTGTCGAGGGTCATACCCAGGAATCTAACGGATGGGACGAGGGGAAGAGGAGTGCCGGCAAGGGTAAGGGTGAAGGTATGCGACAGACGGAGGTGCCGAGGACGGAAAAGCATACTGGAAGACTTAGAGGGTGAGAAAGCATAGCCAACCGAGGACGCCCAGCGAACCACCGCATTGATGGCTAGCTGGAGCCGACGTTCAGCCAAAGACGGGAGGCGGCCAGAGCAATAGATAGCCAGGTCATCGGCATAGAGGGAGCTACGAACGGATGTAGGCAGGATCGTAGCGACTGTGTTCATCACGAGTGAGAAACACAAGACACTACCCTGAGGGACACCCTCCTCCAACAGAAAGCGGTCAGAGAGGGTAGAACCGATGCGGACGCGGAAAGAACGGGCAGACAAGAAGTTATAAATAAAGGAAGGGAGAAAGCCTACGAAACCCAAGGAGCGTAAGCAGTCGAAGACCGCGCTCCGCCGGGTAGTATTGTAGGCCTTCTGGAGGTCGAAAAAGACGGCGAGTACAAATTGACGCCGGGAGAAAGCCTCCTGCACGTCATGGCTAAGGAGAAGGAGGGGGTCGGTGGTAGACCGGAAGCGCCGGAAACCAGCCTGGGTAGCAGGGTACTGGTCACTCGCCTCCAAGGTAAAGGACAGCCGCGAGGCGACCATCGCCTCCATCACCTTGCAGGCACAGCATGTTAGGGAAATAGGGCGATAGTTCGACGGGAGTGAGGGGTCTTTATCGGGCTTCGGGATGGGGACGACGATGGACTCACGCCATCGGTCCAGAAATGAACCCTCCAACCAAATCCGGTTATAGAGGTCCAGTAGAAAGCTGAGAGCAGAGGGGTGGAGATGCCGTAACAAGTCATAGGGGATATTATCGGGGCCGGGGGCGGAGGGCCTCCCGAAGCTGTCATGTGGAAGAGGTGATTATAGGGGTCATCCCTGAGGTGGAAATTCCGGTGGGTCGCGGCGGGAGTGGGGGGAATCGGAACTGGAGATGGCTGCAAAGTGCGCCGCGAGTGCGTTCGCGACGGCCTCCGGATCGGACACGAACTCGTCGTCCCCGACCCGAAGCACGGGGGTCGAGGGGGGACACGGGTCCCCTCAAAGCTACGCACCTTGCGCCAAACAGTCGAGGGGGCAGTCGAGGAGGAGATCCCGGACACGTAACTCCGCCAGGAGGTACGCCGGGCCAGTTTCAGGACCCGACGGGCCACTGCCTTCAGGCGCTGAAATTCTATCTTGTGCTCCAGCTGTCGGGTCCGGTAGAAGCGGCGGCCGGCACGGCGCCGCTCCTGAACGGCATGGGAGCATTCTGGGGTCCACCATGGGACACTTCGCGGCCTGGGGGAGCCAGAGGTACGGGGGATGCAACTGGCGGCAGCCGAGAGGATCTTACTCTCGAGGAAGGCGAGGGCCTCATTGACGGAGGGAAAGGCAGGAATTGATGGCGAGATCGCCGTGCCCCTCGCGTATGAGGCCCAGTCTGCTCGGGCGAACAGCCAGCGCGGGCGGACAGAGGTGGGGGGGAGGAGATGGGTCGGGGTAAGACACACTGGGAAATGGTCACTGCCGGAAGAATCCGGCAGGACCTCCCAGGTGAACTCCGTCACGATTTCGAGGGAAACCAGGGAAATGTCGATACAGGTGAAACTGTCGTGGGCCGAGTGAAGGCAGGTTGGGGAGCCATCGTTCAGAAAGGTGAACTCGAGCTCGTCCATAAGGGAGAGAAGGGTCCCGGAGAGAAAGGTGGAGCAAACGTCCCCCCAGGCCGGGTCCCGACTGTTGAAGTCCCCGAGAATCAGAAAAGGGCGGGGAAGCTGAAGAATTAGGTCACGGAGAGAATCGGGTGGAGGGCGTACGTTAGGGAGAGGTAAAGAGAGCAGACCGTGAGCTGGCGCCCCAAGGAAAGGCGCACAGCCACAGCTTGCAGGACTGTACGGAGCGGGAGGGGGCGGAAAGGGACGGAGCGGTGCACGAAGACCGCGGCGCCCCCTCTCCCCATCCCATCGAGAGGCGGGGAAGGGAGCCCGCAGTAACCGGACACTCGAGGGAGGGAACGGGATCCCAGAATCGTCTCCTGAAGGCAGAAATACGCCGGACACCTGGAGGCCAGGAGAGAGGAGAGACTCGAGGCCTACCAGGAGCTCGCGGATGTTTCACTGCAGGAGCGAGGTATAGGGAGGGGTAGGAAGGTCAGCGTAAAGGATGGTTATGGGGTGGGTGGGCCGATCGGGCGGCCCGAGATTAAAGAGGGAATCGGAAAGCCCCGGAGTTCAGCGAGGGACGCCGAACGAGGGCGAAGGCGAGGGTCACCCCAACGAGGGGGCGATGTGGAACCAGACGCCGGCAAGTCCTCCAGAAGAGGAGTCTCCCGGACGTCCGGGGGAGAGCGATGCAGAGAAGGGGATGTGAGAGGTATCCAGAATGCCCCTCCCTTCACCGGAGGTGCGGGGGAGGCAGGACTACGAGGGGGAGTGGAAAATAATACCTCACCCAGAGGCATTGGCAGGTCGAGGAGAGAGATGGGGCGGGTCAAGCGCGGGAGCGTGCACGTCCCACCCACGCCGACCAGGCGGGCGAGTTCCCCCTCCAGTGGGTCCATCGACCGGGCTGGAGAGGGGTGTATCTCAGCCCCCACCACGAGGGCCGTCGGGGACCCCAGGGGGGAGCGTGCATAACGGTTGCGCAGTGGGGACGGTGAGGACACCGGGAGGGAGCACGTGGGGACGCGCTGGTAGTACGGGGAGCCGCGGTAGGAGTCCGCTGGGCGGCAGAGGATGGACTGGGAGTAGCGGACACGGTGGGTGGAGGCGCGTTGGGAACCGCCGGTGAGGACGGGGTCCGGGAACGGAGAGCCTCGGCGTACGAGGCACCACGCCGGGCCTCGCAGCCACGCAACCGGTCCCGCGCCTCCCGAGCGCTGAGAAACTCTGATGAACATAGGGCCCGAACCTCCCTTTCAAAGAGGAAGGACGGGCAAGAGCGGGATGAAGCAGGGTGTGGTCCATGGCAGTTGGTGCAGGAAGGCGGAGCAGTACAGGGCAAGGGGTGGGGAGGGCCACCGCAGCGGACACACAACGGGGCCGGCTGACGGCAGGAGCTGCTCACGTGGCCAAACCTATTGCACTGAAAACAGCGCGTAGGATCTGGCACGTATGGTCGTACTGAGAATTCGCACGCTCGTCTCTCACCAAAGCCCAGAATACCGAAACGGGGGGCACCAGTGAGTCGAAAGTGAGGAGCAGGCGAGGAGAAGGGGCGGTTGGGACCACGATCTGTCGGGAAAGCAGTACACCCTCACAACACCCTGGGAGGCGAGGTCAATCTGGAGGTCTTCCACCGGGATGGGTAGAAGACGAGCAGCGTAAATTGTGCCCTGGCAATGATTGAGGCGGGGGTGGGGAGTCACCGTAATCCGCAGCCCAGGACATCGGGGATAGCGAGCAGAGAGGAGGTTTCGGCAGAGAGAAACGACCTTATCAAAATGGAGCCATCCCTCTGAGGCCGAAGGTCAAAACGCGCCGTCCCCTCTTCCCATGGATCGCTCGAAAGAGGCGTTCGTGGTTAGTGGGGAGGGGCTTGGAGGAGGAGGGGCGGAGGACGAGGAACTTGTCCATCGTCCTAAGGCCGAGTGAAGCCGTCTGGCCAAACACCACCGGAACTTCGAGGGGGCGAGAAGATGAGAAAGGCGGACGGCGAGTCCCACGTCCCCCAGGGGCCGAGGGGGCCGGGGGCGATGAGGCCCGACCGGAGTGGGAGGCGACCGGGGCCGTGGGCCTCCCACTGAGGGCGAAAAAGCAGGTGGGTCCCTATCAGGACATGGAATATGGGGGATCCAGGGGTCGGGGGTCCACTGCAGGTCCATCCGCTACTGGCGGGGGTCGGGCAGTGGGCGCCACGAGCCTGGGAAGAGAGGGAGAGGATGTCGGCAAGAAGAGCAGACGGGGTGGGCGAGGGCTGCCGACTGCCCTTACCAGACCCACGGTCCAAAGAGGTAGTCAGAGGGAGGTCAGATGCACAAGCCGGGTCGTCAACGAGGTCATTAGATTTGTAAGTGTTTCCATAGAAATTTTATTGTTGTTTCGCGCCCGGGGCCGCGGGGAACCGATTACTCGGGGCCCAAGGGGACCAAGCGCACGCCGGCAGGGGATGGGTGCCTCGTCCCATGTAGGTACCCCCGTTTCAAAAGGGGCCCTTGCAGCGTCGAAAGTTCTCCCCCGCCGGCAGCAAAGACCAAGGCCCCCGAGGGTCCCAGGCCTGGGCACCCTACCAGCCAACTTAGTCCGGCCCCGGCCATGGGGGCGACCCCCAGCGACCAGCCCCGGCAGCCCACGGGGCGCGCGAAGTGAACAGAGAAAGCAGAAAAAACAGAGGGGGCAAGGAAGAGGGGAAAGAGGGGAAGACAGGAAAGAGGGGGCTGTAGGATAGCAGGGTATGCTAAAAGTCCACTTCGCAACCGGGCGGGGACCCGGCAGGGCCCCCAGCCGCAGCTGACCCCCCTCGCCACATGGAGGCAGGAGCCCGCGGGCGATCCACCCCAGAAAGACCACCCGCGGGGAGGGGGCCCTTCAATGTTTAGGTTCCTCATTTGTTTTTTGACATTGTTAAAATACTCATAAATTATTTCTGGGTTACTAGCTGCTGTTTTTCTAGTTTTCTCCAGAGCTGAAGGAATCTTAACCGAGAGTCCATACCTCCTCATGAAGCCTGTGAGCCAGTCATCCCCAGGCAAACCATCCTTGAATTTGCAATATTTACGTAAGTGATTGCCAACAGTAGTGTCACTATCGATGTTGGACTTCACATAGCTCTGGACGATGGTTTGCACTTCCTTCCTCATTTGCCCAAATCCCCATTGGGCTTTGATCTTTATGCATTGGGCAAGCTCCTGTTCAGCCTCACGAGGAAGAGACAGTTGGCCTCCCGATTTCTTTGAGGGTGAAGGGCATGGCTCAGGTCTGTCCAACCTTCTCTGAAGAGTCATCCTATCCACTTTGTATTGTGCAGCAGCTGCTCTGACACTAAAGCCATCATCTTTCACAGCTTTAATTGCAGCACTGAGCTTATCTTTATGAACTGGATCTCTTTTTCTCTGGTAAGTGCGAGGCATTTTGCCTTTCTTACTGTGCACTGCACCAAGCTAGCTTATTTGCATAGAAAACAATATATCTGCAAAGAAAATAAATGCATTAACATCATAATGGCATCCAAACTGGGATTTTTGTAACTGAGAAACATAGGCTCAACTCACCCCATGGTACCAGAAATGCCTGGGGTGAGTTGAGCCATTACCAAAGTCAACATCAACTTAATGTTTGGACTGATATACCATTTTGGCTCCTAAAATTTAACAATATAAACCTTTCCCTACATTCACTTCAAATTTCCAGACAGTGACATTGAAAATAGTGTTGCCAGGCAAATTTGAAAAAACATTGTTTTTCTGGCTCGAAATTTTTTTGAGGTGCAAAACCATAGGATCACTTTGAACCTCAGTAAAACAGGTTTGGTTTTAATTCAACTCAACAACCTGTTGTGGTGTTATAGTACAAGACTTAAACTTTCAACATGTATATCCATCTTTCATGATTTAATTTTTTTTAGGAATTGGGGGCCCCTGGATCAACTCACCCCAGGCAGTCGGGGGTGCTCAACTCACCCCTACCGACGCTACCCATAGTCCAGACATATTTTGTTATATTTGTGGTCGGTATGTTGTAAAACAAAGGACAAATGTAACGACCTTCATTAAGAGAGCTTATCATGCTTATTTTGGAATTAAATTAGATCAAGACAAAAGTTGGGCTCCACACAAGGTTTGTCTTACGTGTGTTGCGGCACTAAGGAATTGGAGCAAAGGTAAAAAGGAAAGTTTGCCATTTGGGATCCCTATGGTATGGCACGAGCCTAGAAACCATACCGACGACTGCTACTTCTGTTCTTGCAATGTTAAAGGTTATAATGCAAAGAATAAAGAGAGCCTTCAATACCCAAGTCTTCCATCTGCAATAAGGCTGGTACCCCATGGTCCAGAAGTTCCTATTCCCCACCCACCCGAGAGTCTGGATCAATACAATTCAGATTCTGATTCAGCTCCAAATCCAGACAATGATGATGTTTATGAACAGCCAACAGCTGACTGAGTTCCTCCTAAACCATTAACCCAAGCCAAACTAAATGACTTAGTCAGGGATTTGAATCTGCCTAAGGACACTGCAGAACGTTTGGGGTCTAGATTGCAGAACAATTTATTGGCATCCGACACATACTTCGCTTGGTGGGTCATTCTCTGTCAGATCAACCAGTGCCTAACACCCTCATCTCTCAGATTTTGCTGAAATTTGGTTTATAGGGAGTTTGTGGGCCCTGAATCCATTTCTGAAATTATAAGGTCAATCCGACCAACGGTTCAAGAGATATGACCTCGGGAAATTTGAGGTCACTTGCGAGGTCACTAACATTTGGTGACCCATAACTTGGGTAATAATGGTCACAATTATATAAAAGTATATATATTTAGAATCAGAAAATGACAAGGAATCCAAATATGCAAGTTTTAGAACTCTAGGTTGAAAAATAAAAGTTACACTGTAACCAAAATTTGAGGTCACGATTTGACCTCTGGGGTATCAAATGAGAATTTTTTTTTAAATGTAAAATGAAGGCATAGGCATTGGCTATTAGAATCAGCAAAAAAAATTTGTTTATGTTAGTATTTTTCATGTAACTAACATATAAGTGAACACCATATTCATAAGTTGTGCGTCAATTCTACCTATTTGTTCACACTTAAGCTCATAATTTGACCTATAGAAATTAAAATTACATTTTTTTATAGATATAAAAACAAAGGCAAAAAATGTAAAATTGTATTTCACTGCTAATCTACACTGGCAATAATAGTTATAATAGTGAAAGGGGAAGACCTACTTAGAGGATTCATGTGCTAGCCTAATACAATTTTTGCATGCTCAATGCTCTCATCAATTTCTTTTTGTGGAAAAATGTATTGAATTCTGCTGCCTCCTCTTAGGGTAGGACAACTCATTACAGTTAATATATGATGTCCTGGCACTGCACATGAATCCTTGTTTGATGGATAATAATATGCACTTGATCCTGATGACCCAGAGGGATGTAGAAAGTTCACAGTGAAATCATCAAACTCTTCACAATATTCCTCCACATTCCATACCAAACTTGCATGTCATAAATGCAGCCAACATACTCTCCTGGTTTGACACATTTTAGGTTACCAAGCATTGCAGGTTCATTAGTAAAATGACTTTTCCTTATTCTTTTCTTTTCTCCAATGCCACTTGAAATGGGATACACCATCAGTTCTTCCTTGTTTAGGGGAACAAATCTATGATATTTCTGAGTTCCAGGAATAGCCCTACTATCCTTGAATCGATGTTCTAACCATTCTTCTGCATCTTTCAAATCAGCTGTAGTTACAAAGAAAAAATTTATCTTCTTGCTCAAGTTTTCTTCACAAAACTGAAACATGTGTTCTGGTGTAAGAATTTGCCTCTCTGTAGTTCTCTGCAAACTGGCACGAGCAGTAGCTCTTTTCACTGTTCCTCCAATCCCATCACATGCATTTTTGCCATGGGATGTAGCAAAGAAGTGCCATTCACAAGACAGACCAAAATCCTCTTCATGGTAACAGAGATTTGTGAAGTTGTATCTGTTCTTATATTGGCCAGCACATCCATCTGAGAAATAGTGCACCTTCTTCAATTGTGGGCATCTGAATTTAACATATGTCATAAGCTTCAATATGAATGAGTAAACCATTATAGTGTTGTGTTTTAGTGATGCAGATAAGAAACAGACACTAAAATGGCTAAGTTCCTGGTCTGCAGATGATCTATAATAGATGACAAAAGGGTGAACTGTACACTGTGAATTGTCCCAGTGAAACCCTTGGGCAGCATCCTGGACAATGAAAGAATAATTCTCAGAGAAATCACCTACTATAACTACCTCGCTCTGAGGTGTGTGTTTCTTTCAACTGCTTGAAGTACTGTGATTGTTGCTGAGCAACAAAGTGATGACGAACCATGCGGGATATTTTATGCTTAGGGATGATAAGTATTCATGAAGTGGCTCCACCTTATCAACCATTGTACAACGGTCAACAGTCACCCATTGCTTGTAAGATACTTCATTTGGAGCTGATTTCACACTGTCAAGTAACTCAAGAAAATCCAGGACACCCTCTTCTCTTGGGCAATCATTGCAAAGTTGCATCATGCAAGTCTCTCTTTCTGTACTGCAGACACTGTAATCCATAAGATCCTTGTATGAAAGACCTCTTTCTCCCAATGCAGCCAGCTGCAATTTTGGATTTTGATGGTATGTGCAGACACAGACAGAATGAGTCCCACCACTACCGGCAAGCACACAATATGATGGCCGTAATTTTGCAAATGTGGAAAATCCTATTTTGGGATTCTTTTCATCATTTTTATATAGTTCAAACATCTCTCTTAAATTCCCGAGGACCAATCGTTTTTGCACCTTCATTGCACCTTCAGCACTGATAACTTTCACACAATCCTTTTGGCCAGGACACATACGACTAACCTCTTCTGACTCATAGAATCTTCTAACTATATCTTTGTGTTCTTCAGATATCACTTTTCCTTTGCTCATTAGTGGAATCTTCGGAAGGATTCCATGTTCTGATTTAAGTGAATGGCTTCTTTTCACCATGTATGTTGTAGTTTGAAAGAAACTAGCTGTTTTTTCAATTGTGTATGGTGAGTGTGTCAATATTTGTAGTTTGTGATGGTGACATTTGCTCTCCAGGAATGACTGTTTCAATTCATTCATTAATTTGTCTAGATGTTTTTCAGATTTAGTTTCAGGTTTTGAAGTATCACTTACCTCCTCGGTAATTTGAACACCATAACTGAGTTCTAGCCTCTCCTTCAGGTGTTTCTGAGCAGATGATAGCTTACCACGAGCCTTGCGCTTTTTTTGGCTTAATGACAGCCCTTCTGAAAAGAACAGAAAAAAAGGTTTCACACACCTGAATATTAGTAATTAAATATTAATTATAGTACCTTAAATGCTATATAATTGGCTATATAGTAGATCAAACAGACCTTGTAGTAAAGTATAAATTATTATATTAATTTATTACTTACTTTTTTAACTGGTGTTTGGTCCAGAAATGCTAGAACTGGTTCAACTGAAGTTGAAGGATTTTCCTTTATCAAGCAATCATTGTCATTGTCCAGATCTTGAATTGAAGAGATGTTACTCAAGCCACTGATAGTAGATGATTCATTTGAATCCTGCTCAGACTCGTTGTTTTCAGTGGTACTAAGTATAGTGGGGTTTTTCATTATCAGTGTCCAGCAGTTCACACACAACAATGAGTCTTTTTTCACTCTTCCAGCACATTTTTCAACAAGTACATCAGTCACTTTTCTAAGATTGATTGTTATGCGTTTCTTGTGTTTTTGAATAGGGTCCTGGCAGTATTTCAAGTGCCGAACCATTGTATTTTGATCTGTAAAGATATAGGATTTACAATTAGGTAATATATATTTTTAGAAAATATAGCTATACGCACTTAATATTTTAGGCCTTGATAGTCTCTGAGGCTCATTAAAACACCATACCCACCAGCCACCCACAGTGCTGGCTGGAACTGTACTAACCTGTAGACAAGGAATTTTGCAACTATCTGTGTTGATTCTGCACTTAGACAAGTAGCAACATGTTTCAAAGGTTTGTTTAGGCTACATGTGAGCTTAGTCTTCCCCTTTCACTATTATAACTATTATTGCCAGTGTAGATTAGCAGTGAAATACAATTTTTATTAAATTCTTGGAGCTTGAGGTCAAATTGATAGCTAAGATATAAAAATTCCTTGAAATGACAAGCAATTTATAAATATGGTGTTCACTTATAAATTAGTTACATGAAAAGTACCAACACAAACAAACTTTTTATGATTGTTTCTATTAGTCAAGAACTCTGACTTTGTTTTTTATATCTATAAAAAATGTAATTTTAATTTCTATAGGTCAAATTATGAGCTTAAGTGTGAAAAAATAGGTAGAATTGACGCACAACTTATGAATATGGTGTTCACTTATATGTTAGTTACATGAAAAATACTAACATAAACAAACTTTTTTTGCTGATTCTAATAGCCAATGCCTATGCCTTCATTTTTTACATTTAAAAAAAAAATTCTCATTTGATACCCCAGAGGTCAAATCGTGACCTCAAATTTTGGTTACAGTGTAACTTTTTTATTTTTCAACCTAGAGTTCTAAAACTTGCATATTTGGATTCCTTGTCATTTTCTGATTCTAAATATATATACTTTATATAATTATGACAATTATTACCCAAGTTATGGCTCGCCAAATGTTAGTAACCTCGCGAGTGACCTCAAATTGCCCGAGGTCATATCTCTTGAACCGTTGGTCGGATTGACCTTATAATTTCAGAAATGGATTCAGGCTCACAACCTCCCTATAAACCAAATTTCAGCAAAATATGAGAGATGAGGGTGTTAATTTCAATTTTTTTTGGTTGATCTGACAGAGAATGACCCTGGTACAGAAATCGTGAGAAAGAATGCCCCTTCAAAAATTTTTTGGTAAATTTATAGTATTATACCCATCTCCCTTTGGAGGTGAAATTTATGTTTTTCCTATGGTTTTTGATGTGTTTTGAACGAATCTGACCTTCAAAACCGTCGGAAATGACTCGTTTTTTAGATAACCCCCCCCCCCAGCCGGCAATCAAAAACGAGTCATTTCCAATGGTTTTGAAGGTCAGATTTGTTCAAAACACATCAAAAACCATAGGAAAAACAAATTTCACCTTCAAAATTGACCTGACCTAACCTAACCTAAAAGAAAAACAGGAATTACCTTATTCACGTGCAGGGGCAGGCTGAGGCTCTTCCTGGAGTAGATTTCGCTTGTCTTTAACTGAAGAAATGAATAAATACCTTGCCAGGTATTGGTATAGATATTTTGACCGAATACCTGGCCTCTTAACCCATTCCTTTAAATCCCGCCAAAATCTTTCGATATTGTGTGTGAATTTCGATATTCTCGTTATCCACAAAATTTTTAGAATGATTAATAACAAAATGCTTGTAACCTAAATCACTTATAGGTAGTCTTGTAGGCAGCCCAGGAATCACTATAAATCACAGAGCCAGGCCTAATGTACTTCTGAATGAGTGGAATGAGTGCTCCATTCCAGTAGCAAAATAATTCAAATTCGAAATGGATGGAGCGCAGTGATTGGGCAGACATGTAACGGTCACACAAACGAACACACAAATGAACGTACGAACATACACTAGATACACACCAAAAAAATGTTTATATCTCGAAAATAAAGCATTTGCGACGGAAACGCTATAGAAGGAAAGTGTCTTAGAATTAAAAAATCTACTTAATGAACATATAATAATTGCTGGACGTTAGACAGGTGTAATACTATAATAATACCAATTTTTTTTTTCAACAAAATAACTATAAGAACATAAGAAATTTTTATAGTGGGCACACTAGGGGCCACTTCGGCCCATCGAGGTGCTCCACTATGTAAAAACTACCTGTACATTGGCAATAACCAATTTTTACAAAACTAATTAAATATCAATTTAAAACTAATTAATTATCAATTTAAAACTAAAGATAGAATCTCTGGATCCAGAGGATCAAAGTCATAATAGGCTACTATCCACAAATATGTTACACACTATATCTATTTATAACTGACATGCAAATATATCAGATCCAAAGAATCCAGTCAATTTCATTATGGTACCCATCAATACCAGTACCATGCCAACCAAAAATAAGTCACAGTCCATATCAATTGCGGACCAAGTCACAATTTACATCCATATACATTACAATATATACTTAAGAGGAAATGTAGGTGTGGCTGTAAAGACTGTACAGTAATGTAGAAATGTGTGTGCACCCATTTTGGGTCTCCCATTTAAAGGTGTTTGTGGGGCAAGGTGAAGATCATGAGTTTTTCAATCTCACAGTACTATGGGGGGCACCGCTCGGCAGAGGAATCTCTTTAAATAGGGTGTGTAAGGACAGAGAGTATCCCCTAACCCAAGATGCTGCCTCCCTATATCCCACAACACCTGTGTTGAGCTGTGGGATCTATCACCCAAATGCACATAATATATATGAAATAAACTAGTACCATTCATGCAATAAAAATGGGCTTAAACACCATCACCAGATGTCCCTTGCAGACATCAAACTATCCAACCTTCTTTTGAAAGAATCAAGTGTATCTGAAGTCACCACTTCTTCTGTCAGACTGTTCCAAAACTTAATTACTCTGTTTGTAAAACTATGTTTCGTTAATATTCGTTTTAATGCTTTGTTCGTTTTCGATAGAAGGAGACATTCTATGACAATTTAACATATAAATTCGTATTCAGGACACCTTGAAACCTCAGGGAAACTGATAAAAATCAAGGAAATATAATAATTATTTTTTATGAAAAAAAAAAAAATTTAGACGTAAAAAGCAGCCATTATAGGCCATTGACCGAGTATTTAGCTCTTAATGCTGTTAAAATTTTAACGAACCTCGCCCTCTCCAGTTTTATGGGGAGACATCTCGTGGCAAAATTAGGAAACATAGGTCAAATCAACCAATTAAATTTGGTTTTTGTTTCACGTGACCTTATCCAACCAATCAGAGACGTACATTTTGAATCTCTCATAATGCATACTCATTCAAGAATGCTTTTTCAGTCTGGTTTTCATTATGGTTTGCGGAGGTTGTGATTTGGATTACTATCAATTGATACCTACCCACCTCAAACTGTGGCAAAACTTATTGTACGTTGGGTTATTCTTGACAAAGCTAGATGCACAGCTCTATTTAGTGTTGGCTTCCGAAAGTGCAGTTAATTGGAGGAGTTTTTGCTTCGACATCTGTGAGCATTGGCTAGGGTGGCCTAGGCCAATGAGTTCAAATTTGTAGGCCTGGCGAAATCATCTATTTATTCCTGTTGGTCACCGCTCATTTGTATAAACACCCCAATGCTGCTATTGAAGGTTAGAAATTGCGAAAAAATGCGGGTTAGGTTAGGTTAGGTTAGGTTAAGTTAGGTTAGGTTGTTAGGTTAAGTTAGGTTAGGTTAGGTTGTTAGGTTAGGTCTGAACCAAAACACATTTTTCTGGTGTTTTTTGGTGTGATTTGCTCAAATCTGAACTTCGTTTCTTTGGGAAATGAGCCATTTTTTAGAAATTTTCAATTTTAAAATTTCTCAAAAATGGCTCATTTCCCAAAGTTCAGATTTGAACAAATCATACCAAAAAATACCAGAAAAATGTGTTTTGGTTCAGAAAGGAGAAAAAGCACTAAAACGAATAATTACCCTATATTTTCTTAAATTTGTTCTACATCTTGGCTTAAATAATTTCATACTATGACCTCTAGTCTGATTATTGTGATCTTTAATGAAAGGAGACTCAAAATCTATCTTATCCAACCCTTTTATCATTTTATACACCTCTATCATATCACTCCTTAACCTCCTCCTTTTTAATGAGAACATGCTTAGATACGCCAGTCTTTCCTTATATGTCAATTGTCTTAGAGATGGGATCATTCTTGTTGCTCGTTTCTGTACTTTTTCCAGTTTTTCAATATCTTGTATCAAATAGGGACTATTAAATTGAATGCAGTATTCGAGGAGGGGTCTTACATATGAAATGTATAGTTGCTTTATAATATTGGGTGATTTGTATTCAATGTGTCTCTGCATGAGATTGAGTCTAGCATTTGCTTTATTTCTGATTACCATACAGTGATTTGAGGGTTTAAGTTCATTTGTCACAGTGACACCCAAGTCTTTCTCTTTATCATCATTTTTAATCCAAATTCCATTCATATTGTATTCAAATTCTGGATTTTTGGCCCAATATGCATAACCTTGCACTTATCAACATTAAATTTCATCTCCCACTTATCTGCCCAGGCTGTTACTCTGTCTAAGTCTTTTTGTATTGTCATTGCTCCTGCTACTGACTTAACATTATGGCCTAATTTTGTATCAGCAAATTTTGAGGTTTTACATGATAGGCCCTTCTCTAGATCATTTATATAGACAACAAAAAGCAGAGGTCCCAGAACAGACCCCTGTGGGACTCCGCTCAATACGGGTCTCCAAGTAGACTTATTTCCATTTAGATAAACTCTCTGTTTTCTATTTCTCAGCCATTCTTCTATCCAATCAGCTATATGACCTCTTATACCATGGGCTTTAACTTTTACCAACAATCTTGCATGAGGAACAGTATCAAATGCCTTTGCAAAATCTAAGTATACTATATCTACTAGCTCTTTATTGTCCAAATGCAATAGGACTCCATCATAAAATTCAATCAAGTTGGTTAGACAGGACCTTCCATTTCGAAAGCCATGTTGGCTATCATTTATAAGGTTGCATTCTTCAAGGAACTCAGTAACTTTACCTCTAATGATACTTTCGAGCAATTTGCAAATAATGGAGGTGAGGCTGATGGGTCTGTAGTTTTTTGCTAAGTTTCTATTTCCTTTTTTAAAGATTGGAGCCACATTTGCTTTCTTCCAATCCTCTGGAATTTCAGTACATATCAATGATTTATTAAAAATAATTTCTAGTGCCTGTGCTATATTCTTTTTGGCAGCTTTTATGACTATTGGATGCATTTCATCTGGCCCTAGAGATTTTTCCATTTTTAATTTATCTATTGCTTTTAAGATATCTAGTTTTGTTACCCTTAATTCATTTATTTCTCTATCTTGTCCTGGTAGTATAAGATCAAGAATATTATTTAAATTTTCATTTGTGAATACTGATGAGAAGTATTTGTTTAGTTCTTCAGTTATTTCAAGATCATCTATAGTTTTATCATCTATATGGAGGGGGCCAATTTTCTTTTTCACTCTACTTTTCAAATTGAAGTGACTGAAAAACTTCTTAGGATTGTTTTTTGAATTCTTGGCTAGGCTTTTCTCCAGGTCTCGTTTGCTATCTCTGATTACTTTCTTGCAAATGCTTCTTTTACTTTTATATATTTCGGAGTCTGTGCCATTTTCAGTTCTTTTGAATTTATGAAATGCTTTTGTTTTTTCTCTGATTGCTCTTTTTACATTGCCGTTTATCCAAGGTTGTTTTTTATTTTTTCCAGTTCTGATTTTACACTGTGGGATATGCTTCCTTTCTCGTAAACTAAACATTTGCAACGGAAATGTTATTGATAAATGTTTTGTACCTGTTGAAACATTAATGTAGAACCCCTCAAAATTGTCGGGAAACATTCTGGGCTGAAAAGTAACTAATACTGTAATAACATATTCATGTTAGATTAGGTTAGGTACTTTTAGGTTAGGGGATTAGGTTAGGGGATTAGGTTAGGGGATTAGGTTTTCCATGAAACCTAGGTTTTTCTCATTGTTGATTGATTGATTGATTGATTGAAGTTTTATATGGAGGAGCTCAGCCAATAAGGCTATTTACATCCTCCAAGACCAAAACACCTTGTTCCAGGAGAACTTCCACTGTTCCTACATCAAGTGCTGGGTCTATTATTATTGGGATGAGAGCAATAGAGAAAGCACACCATTACCTTTTCAGTTCTGGGGCCAATTCCAGAACACTCAGAAAGGGATGAATATGAGACCTGTTAGTACTACTAAACATGAACTGATAAAAATGGAACCAAGTACTAAGTCAACAGTAACAGCCAGATGGAGTAACTAGGAGGTAACAGATTAATAAACCTGTGGGAATGAAAATCGGTATACAATGCAAGATTTAAAACTCTCTCAACCGCCCAGATGCCACTACAAACTTGAATACTTGGTCCATAGTGAAGTGTATCAATGGGGGAAAAACTATCCCCACCTAATAGGACTGATAAAGTAAAGTTCCTGACACCATATTGCAAAAGAGAGAATCTTAATTTTTTCCTTTGCCTAGTATAACATGGACAAAAAAGAAAGAAATGGGACAGTGTCTCTGGTAAATTACAACTAACACATAATGGGGAGAAAGCTAGTCCAATCCGGTGTAAGTAAGCCTGAAGGCCTACATGGCCTGAACGGAATCTAAATATTATAGAAGCTTTATAGTGGGAAGAAGGTACAGGCCAATTTCTTGTGCCCCAGGAAGGCTTAAACATTCCATAGAGAGTTGAGTGCCGTAATCTCTCCCATTGGGTTTTGTAATCATTTTGCACTGCCATTTTAGCTACTGCAAAACCCTCGCCTGGATGGAAATATAGCGAAGTTATAGCAGGGAGGGAATGAGCAGCCCTGGCCAGCGTATCAACCATCTCATTACCTGTAATTCCAACATGGCTCGGAACCCACTGGAAGGAAACCAGAATACCTGAAACAGAGAGGGTCTTCAGTAAAGAATGGATAGAAGTTGTTAAAGCCAGATATGTAGTGAGTGTGGGTGAGTTGATCAGGTGAAGAGAGGTCTGGGAGTCTGTAATTATTAGGACATTACAAGCATTACTTCTGGATACTAAAAAACACAATGCCTGTTGGATGGCAAATAACTCTGCTGCCTGTATACTATGATTGGGGGATAGTTTCCAGGAAAAACACCTTTTATGATTTGAAATGAAAACAGCTGATGAACAAGATGGTCCAGGCACATCTATCTTAGATCCATCAGTATAAATATACAAGTAATCTGGATACTTCTCTCCAAGTATGCTGTGAAACACTGCACAATCACTTCTTTGGGGACAGGAGGTTCATATAAAAATGGGAGAGAGAGACAGGTTGGTACCAAATGCAATCTCCAAGGTGGGAAAGAAGGGAACACTGGAACTGTAAAAAATTTAAAATGTAATTGATACTTATTAAGAAGTCCAGTTGCTCTAAAGAAGAATGGCGGCTTATTTGCCACAGTCCAGTCCACTGCAAGGATCAAAGGATAATCCGCCTCAAATGACTGACGTAAGGGGTGGGAAAATGGGGAAGCCAGAATATTGAAGTACTTCCTCAGTGTAGAGAGATCTCTATCATATTGAAGGGCATGGAGACCAGTCTCACCCTGCAGGGCAATAATAGGAGTTGATGGGCGGGCACCCAAAATAAGGCGCATTCCAGAATTATGCAATATTTCCAGTTTCTTCTTCAAGGTAAAGAGGCTGAATCATAAACAACATCAGCATACTTTATTTTACCCAAGATAAATGATCGATAAAAAGTGAGAAGCGTAGATCGATCTGCACCCCATCGATGAGAGGCAACAGATTTTAACGAGTTTAGACGTTTCATACAAGATGTTACCAGGTAGTTAATATGACAAGACCAAGTCAGTCTGGGGCTGTCAAGGACCACTCCCAAAAACTGGTAGGATGTGACCATAGCTACTGGGGTGTTACTAATTTGGACAATAGGATTCACTGAAACCTTTTGATGTGTAAAGAACATAATTTTTGATTTTTCTTGATTCAGGGAAAGACCCCAGGTTCTGCACCAAGATGAGAACTTATCTGTTGCTTTTTGCAACATCTGTTGGGCTTCTAAAGGGGTGTTAGCTGCCACATAGAAAGCTGTATCATCAGCAAACTCTGATGATTGAACTGGATCAATACTGGCATATCGGAGAGATATGCTGTGAATAATAATGGACTAAGAACTGAACCCTGGGGTACACCCTTTTTAAAGGGGAAAGGTGTTGAGTAGACATCATTAATTAGCACCTGAAATGTGCGGTTAGACAAGAAGTTGTGCAACCATCTTAGTAAACGACCATGAATCCCCAAATCGCCTAACTTATAAAGTAGGCCAGTATGGGAGATGGTATCAAAAGCTCGACTGAGGTCAAAAAATATAACAAGAACATATTTTTTCCGTCGGAGAGCTTGGCGTATGAATGTTTCCAACCTCAGAAGTTGATCCACTGTGCTTCTCTTCTTACGGAAACCACACTGCGAATCTCGAAAAACGTGACACGTTTCAAAAATCCATAGCAATCGCTGATGGACCATCCTCTCTAGTACTTTACCCAAGCAGGATAATAAGCAGATGGACTTGAAGGGTTTTTCTGTGGTTTGAGGATAGGAATCATGATTGCCTGTTTCCATGATGAAGGATAGACCCCTGTGCTCAGGCTATCATTGAATGCTGATAATAGAAATGGCAAGTACTCCAATGGAAGATGACTAAGAAAATATTTATGTATTATCCAGTCCCATTGCACCACCTCTTGTATGTTCACATTGCCTTAAGGAGGATTGTAATTCCTGCAATGTGAAGTCCAGATTATAATCTTCATTGTAATCAAGAAATAAGGAAGACTGCATGTCCCTGCAAAACCTCATCTTCAATAACTGCTACAGTCCCAAAAAATGAATGGAAGAAGGCCCCCAAAACTTCTGCTTTGTCACGTACATCACTTACTATGGAACCATTTACAACAATAGGGTAAGTGAAGTGTGAATCTGTACCCTTAATGATTTTCCGAATTTGAGTCCAAACCTCAGTGGAAGGTGTAGTAAAACTGAGGTTTGAACAAAACCGACTCCATGAAATTCGCTTTGCCTGACGAATAGTACGACGAGCTATAGCAGTTGCCTTATTTAAGAGGATCTTATTATATTGAGTTGGGTGATGAGAATAAAAACGCCGAGCCCGACGGCGGGTGGCCACTGCCACACTGCAATCCTCCGTCCACCAGCATTTGTGGTATTTTGGAACAAAATTTCCTGTTGTCTTCTTCAGTGTAGAGGTACTTGTTTCCACTAATAAGGCTGTAAAGTGCTGTATTTTCTCATCTAAAGTCCCTTCTATAGCAGGGGCATCCGGAAGTGCTCTAGACCAAATTCTCCAATCTATGTCACGTAGTTTCCAAGTCGGACGTCGTTTATGAGGAGTGGATACTGGTGAAATTTGCAGAGCAGTGAGGACAGGAAAGTGGTCACTACCCAGGCTTCCACCAATGGCCACTGCACAGTTAGGAGCAAACCTACCTCTACATAATGAGAGATCCAACGTTGAATAACTTCCATTATTAATGTTAAATCTTGTTGGGAGATCTACTGGAGTCAATAACACAAAATCCGAAGAGAGAATAAAATTAAATAAATTTAAGGCCGTTGGTGTTGGAGAACCTGACATACCTGTATCCCAAGCCCTGTGTCTACCATTAAAATCACCACAAATAAAAGCTTGTTGACCGAGTTGACCAGCATAGTGTTCAATTTCTATAGTGGTTAATGAAAGGTGTGGGTTGTAAACTGTAAGTATATCCAAAGTACCACTGTTCACCTTTAAAGATAAAGCAAGGACCTCAAGAACTCCTGCTGGAAAGGGATGGAGAGGTAATGGTTGAAAGCACAAATCTGAACGAATCAGAAATAGCAAACCCCCACCCCCTCGGCCAACCCTATCTGCTCTGATCTGAGTATAATTAATAAAAGTAAGCTGGAGCCTTATAGTTAACCAGGTCTCACAAACTGCCACTAAATGGGGTTTTTTGGTATAAAGAAAAAGTTTAAATTCTGACAAGTTAGATTGGAGACTGCGGACATTCCACTGAGCCAACAAAAGGTTAGAAACCTTTGAATATGAAATGTTAAGTGGGTTTGCGAATTTGGACATGACGTTTCTGTTTGGGCATAGGCTTAGGTTTCAGTTTATCAAGGAATTTCGTCAGCTGGTCAGTTTTGAGGTCAGTGTGAAAAGCATCATTAAATAAAGAAACAAAATTGGATAATGTACTCAAAGTCTTCTTGGAGAGACTACCACCACTCTGAAGGGTGAAGCTGAATAAACTTAAACATAGAACCTTAATGATGTCTGATGACAGAGCCATAGGTCCAAAAGGGGTGGAGGGTTCAGGGACCACAGCCCCCCATCCACCCCCACCCCAGAAGGCCCCTGGGACATTGCCTTAGTCGAGCCAGGTCTTCCCCTCACAACTCCACTCCAAGAATTCTGAAGGGGGGGAGAGGGATCCACCACATCCAAGCCTTGAGTCACCTCTCTTGACATAATAGGTTTTGGTAGAACAGGAAAGTCATTACTTTTAAATGTTCTTTCTGAAACTACAGTAGGGTCCTGATTTCGGAGAACAGATCTAGCTTCACTATAAGAGAGATTAGATGTAAGTTTGAGCCTCTCTATTTCCTGCGCTGTTCTAAAATAGGAACAGCCACTGAAGCTAGCTGTATGGGGACCTGAACAATTGGCACAAATTTTAGTAGTCTTTGGACAAGAGGAGACAACATGATTTCCAGAACAATAAACACATCTCACTGTTTTCGACCTACAGGACTTAGCCATATGACCAAATACCTGGCACTGAAAACATTGAATTGGATGTGGAATAAACTGACGAACTCTATATGGGATATATGCTATATTGATCTTTACCAGAAGAACTTGTGCATTGAAAGAAACTTTAATCTGTTGAATTGGAATATATGTTGAACCTGTTCTTTTTGTCAGTCTACTGACAGTTGCAACTGGATAATTATTATGAATTAACTCATCCTTAATAGCTAGTAGATCTTCCTCCAAATCTATAGGTCCTATAACACCATGCACAATATGAGTATCATTAACCAAAGAACAATCCACCTCCCATGGGCCCAACTTCCAGAGAGTTCCCAAAAACTGGGAGAGAAGGGCAGAGGTAGTTTTTATTTGCACCGTGCCAGAGCGTCTCTGGAAAATTGGTGCCTGCATACCCAACCCATGGAAAGGCGAATCCCTTAGTCCTATGCTAAAGGCCAAAGGTCTTGACGCAAAAGAGATCTTGTTTCTTGGGAGTAATTTTATATAAAAAGGATGCCCTCACTGGGTCTGAGAGCTCCGAATCTACAGGGGCCAGAGGCGCAGGAGGAGGCGGCCGGCTAGGCCCAACCTTATCCAGTCCCTGGAGACCAGATTGGGGAGAAACATCCCCTCCAACCACACCAGCCTCACAAGGCCCATCCACCTCTCTACTCCGAACCTTTGGTGGGGGCGAACGCAAAGAAGGTGAATGAGCCCGAAGAACCGATGGAGCAAGAGAGACATCCTCCTCTGAGTCAGACTCATGCAACCTCTCGAGGTCCGAACTGGCATTCATATCGTAACCAGGCGAATCCCCCGTACTCAGGCTAGGCAAAAGCCCGAGCTGAGCCGAGGACCCCTAACACAATGGACCTAGGTAATTTTTTACTATCACCCCGGTCTCTTCAATTCCCATAATTTATAGATCAATGGATTCGTTATTACACCAGGAATGCGATTTGGATAGTCTCAAGTGAGGGAACTGGCCCAAAACTAAGTTAGGACACGAAGTTTGTTTTGGGGTATAAGTGTGAAAAAATACCCTAAAATGCGGGTAATTCCTTCAGTAGAGACTACCTAGGGCGCATTCGTGATGTAAAAACGAATCCATTGATATATAAATTATGGAAATTGTAGAAACAGCCAACATGAGTGACCTAAAAGGTATATATATACATTTATATATATGTAGTAAAACGAACACTGTATATATTCACTGGGATCTTTTCCGTTTGACTGCCGCCATTGAAACATAATTAAACTCCAGCCTTCTTTAGTTAGCTTTATAAGGCTAACTAACAAAAATATCACGACCTAACCTAACCAATCGTCAAGGTCGTACAGTTGACCTAACGATTGGTTAGGTTAGGTCGTGATATTTTCGTTAGTTAGCCTTATAAGGCTAAGTAAAGAAGGCTGGGGGCACTCACCTCTTATGTTTCAATGGCGGCAGTCAAACGGAAAAGATCCATTCACTGTATATATTATATATACCGTAAAACTAACCTAACCTAACCTTGCGTGTTCCCCTTCTCCGTTTCTTATCACGCACACGACCTATGGCAACGAAATGCTTTTCTGTTTTTATCGAACACACACTTATTACCACAAACAATATCTTCCTTGTTTTTCTTAGGGCAAATAAATTCTTTTAGCAATACACCGTGTTCTACATAAAAATTAAATGCAGCCTCTTCATCATCAAAAAATTTGCATGAAATTAAACACACTGAATAATTACAACCATCGCAAACCAACGCCATCGTGACACTAAAATCTTATGAGTTCAGGTCAAACCACCCAATTTTGTTAGCGGTACCTTCCTAACCTTTGTGGGATCAGCCATTTTATCACTCCCAAAAACATGATCCGCGATTTTATCGCTCAAAAAAAAATTTATTAACATTCATTTTATAGCTTTAATCGGCATTTGCCTTCATATTGTACTTAATAAAAGTTGTTTAAAAAAATGTAAAGAGTCTTATGGTAAACTTTATTTTCAGTTTCCAGAGACCGGACTGATAGTAAAAAATTACCGAAGTTTTATTAAGTACGAATCTCAGTATATGAGCCTAGGCCTAATTGGCCAAGCCTTAGCCAGGCAAAGCCTGGCCCTTTGTTGTGACACTTAGAGTCTGCACTTAATGTAAGAAAAGTGGATTATTAAGTTTGATGGTTACACTATCAGGGTATAAAATGTATAACCCGGCTGAAACTAACTTGCTTCAGTAATCTAATTTAAACTCTTTGATTTCAAGCAATTCTAGGTACGTCCTATAACTACGAAGGTTAACCGAAAAGTCCTTCTCATTGTTTTTTGACGTGTTGCACGACATTCTTATCTTCATTTTCGTCGGAAATGAGTTTTTCACCCCGCAAAAAAAACGATTCCCCAATATTGATGGGATAGTGGATGGGGTATATCTTAACAACTGGTCATTTCCGACGGAAATGAAGGTCAGATTCGCATGAATGATGATGAATCACATCAAAAACCATGAGAAAAACCTAGGTTTCATGGGAAATTTTCGTGATTAAATCAACCAATTTGGAGGCAGACAGTGCGGAAATTTAAGGGGAGCCCATCACGCGCCTTTGAGAACCAATTATTGTTGAAGCTAAATAAGAAGTTCTGCTCGTAATAAAGTTTATTGGCCATATGTGTATTTACTTATTTCATTCCCTAATGAACATAATTAATATATAACTTATCATTGCTACAAAGTAATGACTAATTATCAATGTTATGTCCGATCCGATGAAATGTCGGAGGCCTAAGCCTTTTCAACGGCGCCTCCTGATGTCTTCAATCTTCATCCTCTGTACTGTGCTTTAACCATTTGATATCGTATTTTCCAGAATTTATATATTATCTGTTTTTTGTGGTCTATATTTTGAGATGCTAGTACTTTTGACTTTTACTACTTAGATATTCTTTCGGTAACCCGAAAAACGTACAACAAAAAATATTCGTCAGGTCACCAGAAAGATAGCGAGCGCAGTCTTGTGCAGTTATTTTTCCGGTTCTCGTCAAAATAAAACACGAAGAAAGGCTTGCATATTCATCTGGAATGCTGGCATGCTCTTGAAACTGGTACATTTGGCGCAATACTTTAACGTTTTCCAACTACTACAGACTACAGTACAATATATTGAATTGCCATTCAAAACTGACTAAGAAAATATATATCTTATGGCAGGGGCGCATTTACAGTGTGCGGGGCCTTGGGAAAACTATTTCTCGGGATGTATTATTTTAGTTTGTTAATGAATGACAATATTTTGTAATGCACATAACAGATATATTTTTTTAACACACACAAAACACGTGCGGAAGCCATTCGGATTATTAATGTGATATTAAAGACTATAACTTAACTATGTACACATACAATGTATACAGCTACACTAGTAGGCTGTACAGTTGTAATGCACTTAATAAACATCTACACAGTTATTGTAATGTACTTAATAAATAGCTACACAGTTGTAATGCACTTAATAAACAGCTAAACTGTATAGTTTACTGTACTGGAGATAGAGTGTATATTTGTAATGAATATTACATAGGACGCTTCCCGGCTTTTTGTTTGGAAAACTGCGTGATTGTGTCCTCGAAACTCACCGACTGCAACACCTCATGCTCTATACTCAACAGCGCCAGGGACGAAAGGCGCTCCTGGCCCATTGTGGAGCGCAGTGGCGGTCCTAGCTTACATGACGCCCTGGGCGAACCTCACCTTCAGCGCCCCCCCCCCCTGTTCGCCAACACACACACATTCGAATCCCCCCAAAATAAAGGACAGACATAACTCTTTCACAAAATAACTTTTTATTGGACTAATTGTTGGAACTTCAGAACCAAAACAAAGACTCAAATTTCTGAATTTTACAAATCCTTCATCACGTAAATAGAATAACTCACTTAAGAGAATGTAATTATGATACTATGAACAGGAAAAATACAAATTAAATTGCACAACTGCCATAAATAAACTAGAGAATCAAATTTCTAAATTGTACAAATGCTCTATCACATAAATAGAATAAGACACTTAAGAGAGGGTAATTATTATGCTACACTTTGAACAAGAAACAAAATAAATTGCACCACAGCACAACTGCCATCTAAAGCCTGACTCTTCTTACCTTCCTTGCTGCAAAGTCATTGATCTTTTATTATTTATTTTATTTTTTTTTTATTTTTATTTATTTCTTTATTCTTATTTTTATTTTTATTTTTTTTGCAGGCGCTCATGCCGCCCCTCCACAAATGCCGCCCTGTGCGGCTGCCCATATTGCCCATATGAGGAACCGCCACTGGTGGAGCGAAGGTAATTTTTGATCAGTTTGAGTTTCGAGAATGAACGTTCACCAGAACAGTTCGTGACAAACATACACAGGTATATTCTTATTGCTATTTCCATGTTTGGGAATGTTCCTTTCAGTTCGTTTGTGTTCATATGCCGATAAAATCTGTTGCACATGTCTTCACGTTCCATTTGGGATTCTGTTTCACTTTCGGTGGGTTTCATTAGGGCAGCCAGGCCTGGATTAAGCATTAAGCAAAATAAGCACGTGCTTAGGGCACCAAGGGAAGGGGGCACCACAGAGAAAACTTTTTAAAGTATAAATAAAGTTATAAGTAGGCAACAATAAGCATTATTTTGCATCTTTTGATCCATGTATGTTGAAATGCTATGTATCTTCAAGGTTAGAAAGCAATGGAATAAAAGATGTTTTGTTTCGTACAAATAATATTTCTTCATTAGAATTTCTTTTTTCAAAAATTGACCACCAACATCGATTTCTGTAGAAAGAATCGTTTTCAATAAATTTTTGTATTTGCATTTTTCCCTTATAACAGTTTTTTAAAAAATGAATAAAAAGTGTTGAAAATTTGCATTTTTCCTGTTGCCCTAGTTATAAGTAAATAATTTGCTTATATTGCTTACTGCTATTTAGTGTTAAATAAATAAAATTAAAAAACAGGTTATATTTAATATAGTTGTGGGGTCTGGCCTGGGGGATGGCCTGGAAGAAAACTGAATTTTTAATCTATTATTTCACATTCAGCACTTATTGAGTCTTAATATCTTGTCAGTTAGAGTCCAGTGGTTCCCAACCGGTTTTGGCTTATGGCCCCCCTTAGGAACCTTATTTTTTCCCGTGGCCCCCATAAGCATTATTTTCAGTAGGTAATATGCAGATTTAACTCTATTTTACAAAATAACATTTTCCTGTGGCCCCCTTCAAATGTGCCATGGCCCCCAGGGAGCCATATGGCCCCCGGTTGGGAAACACTGAATTTACTGTCTGTTAGACAATGGAAGGGTCGAGGGGGAACCATTGTTGGGCTGTGCCTAGGGCATCAGTTGGCCTTAATCCGGCCCTGAGGGCAGCGAACTGCACAACTTCTGTTACCAGCTCTTTCTCCAGATCAGCCGAATAGCATTCTACTAGATGTTCAGCTGACCGTCGAAGACTGTCGATGTCCAGGACTAGAAGGAAATACAAAAATCCAAATCTTTTCTGCAGGACAGCGTACGCTTCTAGACGAGTGTTCAGAGTGGTACACAGTTTATCAATTATCGGTAGAAATACAGTGGTCCGAAATGAATCTCTTGGTGTCAGGTTCGTATCTTCGGCAGTTCCAGTTTCGTCATGATGGCGCTTTCTCTTCTTTGTGCGTTGAGTCGATTCCTTGTATACTCGATGACCACATTTTCAGATGCCCTGGTCCTCGAATTGTCAAATCTTGATCTGAGATCTAAAACAAATTGCAGTAGTGATTTCAGCAAGATGGTGGCTGAGTCTAACGACATTCCTTGTTTTTGCAGAGATGCATTCGTTTTTTGAAATCATTCGAGAATAGTGTTCCATAAAAACAATAAAATGGCTATTTCGAGTTGTTGAAGCTGTTTAGACAATCCCCTGGCTTCGATCCTGGCTTCAATCCTGGCTTCCGCAGTTTGGCTGGTATCTGCTGCTAGCTCATCCAGTACCACGATATTCTCGGCGTAGCCTTCGGTTAAAGATTGGACGGCATCTGATCTGGCTGACCAGCGGGTATCTGAGAGACCTTTGTCGACCTTTAGTTTCTCACTACGGGAACTACTATCGAGAACCTCTACATGTCGACGCCATCGGTATGTCGAGGAGACGAGAAACGTGTAGACATTCTGAATGAGCATAAACAATTCAACGGCTGCTGTGCAACTGTCCACTGCTGATTTACCCACAAGATTTAGTGAGTAGCACATGCATGGCACAAACTCGGCGTACGGAGATTTTGACTTGATGTGGCTCTTTACGCCGTTGTATTTCCCTGCCATACTGCTTGCGTTATCATAAGACTGTCCTCTGCAGTCTCCAATTCGAATGCCATGCGTCTCCAGAAAGTTGAGGACCACGTCGGCGATTCCTTTCCCTATATGTGTGTTCATAGGTATGAACTGTAGAAATCGCTCGACCGACCCAGACTCAACCACATATCGGACGGTGAAGCACAGTTGATCGGTGTGGGAAACATCAGGCGTAGAGTCGACGGATAGAGAGTAGTATTTTGACTGCTGGATTTCTCGGATAATCGTCTGAAGTACTTTATCGGCCATCAACAGTACGAGTTCCTCGCAAATGAAATGAGAGAGATACGAGGTGTGTCCGCTACCTTTGTTGGCATGCTCGCTTATATGCGCAGCTAGAAAACTGTCATACTTACTTAAAAGTTCCAAAATTCCGTAATAGTTGCCGTTGTTTGGTGAACCGAAACGGGAGTCGTGTCCACGAATTGCTAGTCCTCGTGACGTGATATACTTGATAACGTCGACACAGCGCCGCAAAACTTCCTGCCAGTAGTTGCACTCCTTTTCAAACTGGTTCACCATTTTCGAATCAACACGGCCGGAGACAGACTTTCTAACCAACAAATATCTCATCGACTCCATATGTTGCTCACATTTTCCGTGTGCTTCGACCGATTGTCTACCATGCTTCCAGTCGTTGAACCCAATTGCGAACTTGCTGTCCGCCCTCGACATTAATTTACAGACAAAACAGTAAACACAGCCTGTGGACTCAGAATAGCACATCCATGACACCTCAATCCTCTCATTCGTCAGGCTATGTTTCTTAACAAATAATGTCTTCGTACATCGGCGTGTTGTGCCACTGTCAGTAGTTGAAGAGTTACTGAAGTCGCTGTCATAATTTCGACAATCTGATGTTCCCCGCTCTATCCAGAACTCTCTAAAGTCATCGGTCAGCACCTGTGGCCACAAACCAATGTCATTAATTGCATGTCCTGAAGCTGGTGGGCCTGCTGAACGCACTGACGTAGACGGGTCTTCTGAAGACGCAGCTGCTGATGTAGAAGAGGCAAGTGGTGGGCCTGCTGAAGGGGTTGACGTAGACGAGTCTCCTGAAAATGCAGCTGCTGGGATTGCTGAACGCACTGACGTAGACACGTCTTCTGAAAACGCAGCTGCTGAAGTAGCGGAGGCAGCTGGTGGGCCTGCTGAAGGGGCTGACTAAGTTGCTGATGATTTAATCCAATTAGTCAGTTTCGGCACCGTCGCAAGAAACTCTTCTCTGCGCTTCTTATCCTTACGCTTTTCACTACCGGGTTTACATTTCCTCCTTCGATCCCGGTCACGGCTCGTTTCCATGTTGTACGTATTACAATGCCAACAATAAGAACATAAATAATGAATCTGCAACAGAAACAACAAGAAGTAAGTTAGTAACAACATTAGAAATGAGTAACATTAACAAGAACAACAAATTAAACACCATTAAAGCGGATATTAGAATGCCTGATGCCATGCCGCCTGCCGGAAAAAGTAAAACTCGTCGCAGATGGCAAATACGTGACGTTTAATTTTTTTCAATTGAAATTTGCGGGGCCCATCGGACGCGGGGCCTTGGACATTTGCTCGGTGTGCCACCCCCTAAATGCGGCTCTGGTTCTGATGCATATTAAGTTTTAATAACATTATAACATTACCAGATTGATGGGTATCTAGGTTTCATAGTCACTGCTTAGAATATCTTCCAATTGGCAAATGGACGACAGCTGAATGGATACTACTGATATGGCATTGTTATATCCGGAGTAAATGCTATTTCTAGATCAGCAACACTGATATAGTAATAAACAGTCACTGAAAGAAATATTATTTAGAAACGAAGAATATTTTTTACTAAGGCAGCATCATAAATGCATATAATTGTTTTGCATTAATAAGTTCCATGTTACAACTTAAGTGCTGAACCACTGCAGCTGTGACTCTTGGCGGTCTCTTACCTCAAAGGAGAGAATTACAGAAAATAAAACTATTATAGTGATTCATATCAATAAACATAGAGCCATTTAAACGATGATATTTGACAATTTTGCAAAGGTGTTACACATTCATAATTACATTGTATTTGAGAAATATTCTATACATGAACACAACAAATTTAATATTTTGTCCAACCACCGTTGTTGTCCATGACTCCCTGCAGTTGATGTGATATAGAAGCAACATAATTATATACCAGTTGTTGATTCCTCCTCAGCACCTCCCACTCACTAAATGTCCCATATATCCTCGATGGAATTCATATCACAACCCTTACTTGGCCAATCCGGAAGGTCGATATTTCTTTGTTCAGAGAACCAGCGTGTGACGATCCGTGCTGTGTGAATTGGGGACTCGTCTTGCATAAAAATAATTCGCTCAGGAAATGCCAGAGCATATGTACGCACAGAAGGAAGCAAAACCTCTTCAAAAGTTTCTATATACTGGTCTGCAGTAAATCTCCCTACTATTTTGGTGAGCTCTCCTACACCATACAGATGAATCCATCCCCACATGTTACAGGTGACATGACCGCTACGTGCTTCCTCATAGATGTGTTATTGAGTTTATCGAGTATTATCCCTCCTCCAACAATGAAGATGGCCATGGAATGTGGAGGAAAAGGTCTTTTCGTCGGTAAATATCACTCGGCTTCAAAAGTCAAGTCCTTTGTCAACATGTTGCTGAGCAAATCGAAGTCTGTTTTATCGATGTTGCTAATTTAACTTCTCCTTGATAGCCGGGATCCGATGATGTAACCCAGCTTCATGTAGCCGCCGCCTTACTGTCATTGTCGAAACATCAAACTGCAATTGTTCCCTTATGGCAACAGCATTGGTAAAGGGATGTACTTCGGCAACATCGCAAATCCTCCGATCATCGCAGCAGTTGTCAGTCGAGGTTTCCCCGTTCTGCGGTGATCTCGTAGATTCCCTTCCTCTTGCCACCTCTTCAACCATATAAATACTTAAACAGTGTTCCTAGAAATTCCAAGTTCTCTTGCAATTTGAGTTGGAGACAACCTGCTCAACTTCATGCCGATGATTCTTCCCCTTTCAGCAATTTTCTGATGATAATCCATTCTGCAGAGTAGTTGCTTCGATGAAATTCAGGAACAGTGTGAGCTTATTCTCAGTCACCATACCTGTTATGGAAAAACTATATATGCTTACAACATGGTATCGTATGTGGTACCTTTACTTCTTAATTAAATATAAATTATTAATTAATTCAATTAAATATCTACAAAATTGCCTCAGGATTGGCGACATTGCCTATTGGGAATGAAAATAATTGCCATATATACATAGAATCCAATATGGAGGCATTGGGCCCACCCAACCTCGAGAAAAATTTATTATTTCGTGTTCAAAATTTTCCATTGCCGACTCGTGAAAATTATTTCGAGAGAAGAGTCAACGAACTTTGAAGAATCAGCAGATTCTTAACGATTTATACTGGCGGCACTCTGAGCTGCTTATGTTACAGCGATGCTTTAAGTAAGGAAGATGTACTTTATCTTCCTATAAGTTCTGAGTGAATTCCTCATAATATAAAACTTAATAACTATAAAAAGGATAGGCCTATTCCTTCGGGTATTTAAGTGTAGCGAATGCCTATAACAAATAAACCGAAAGAGATCGTCGCGCCCTACATCGAAACAGAAGCGAGGCTCAACGAAATAATAAGGTAAGGCAATTGCTTTCTTCACCATTAGGAAACGCTAAAATACCAAAGGCAAATAAATTTAACATTACCCACTAAAAACAATACATAAAGAGGTCCTTTGAATACCTACATATACTCTCTAACGAAAAAACGTAGGGCTTTTGTCGTTAACTCTCCACTGTAATCTGCTGGAAATTTCCAACGGATGAGGGTATCAGGCAATCAACCCATAACCCTATATATATTTTTTTCATATAGTGGCCCGTGTGGGGAACTAACCCCTTTACAATTTACACTAACACAAACCTTACCTTTACACTAAGCGTAAACAAAACCTTTTTCATTTAACAGGCTTAATTCACATTAGGGCCAATAAAAAATAGGCCAATTTCAACCTAAGCCTATTTAGTAGGCCCACTTCACCTTAAACCTATTTAATAGGTCCTACTCTTTAAACTCAAAACAAAGCCTTGTTCATTTACTAGGCTTAATTCATTTTAGGTTCTATAAAAATAGGCCAAAATTTCAAAATAAGCCTACTTAGTAGGCCCATCTCACTTTATATTACCTAATAGGCCTAATATACTCATTCACTAAAGGCCTACTTCAAACACTACAATTTGCAATTTAAATATACAAGAAGCCTACCTCACAAAGTAGGCCCTACTCTTTACACGCAAGGCCTATCCTAACTAAAAACATTGTAAATTTTTAATTCAACCTGTGGTGTAGGTTATAAAATTTATTTCAGCAATTTAACTTACTCATAAGACTCATTAACATCACAAAATTAAACTCGGAACTTTAACATAAAAAAAAATTCAACTCAGAACTGTAACATCGCAAAATTCAACTCGAACCTGTGACATCGCAAAATTCAACTCAGAACTTTAACATTACACATACCTGAAGCAATTGCACGAACTCAAACCTACACCCACCTAACACACACACATTCTAAGTCCTATTTGACATATAGGCGTAACACATTCTAAGTCCTATTTGACATATAAACGTATTAACGTAACATATTCTAAGTCCTATTTCACATATAGGCGCAACCTATTCTAAGTCCTATTTCACATATAGGCATAAAACAGACAAGGCTTGATATAAGGGTCTCAAATGCAACATTTGAGGAACTTTACTCAGTCAAATTGGTTAACCTAACACAAAACTAAAAAATAAAACCCTACAACAAAATATACATTTACACACATACATACAGTATATAAATATATGCATACAACTCCAAGCATCCAATTCTTCTTTTAAGGAAGAATCACACAACAGATTTCATCAACAGACACATACATTCCTTGCAAACAGATTGGATTCCTTCAAAACCCCAAACCTTCCATACTTACCTGTAGGACACAATATTTACTCAATCATAACTATGGGTATTGACTTCACTGGAGTGGTGAATCCAAGTTTTGAAGATAACTGGATTCAGAGGAATGCCAAAAAAAAATATATATATACACACACACACACACTGTACTCTTTACATGTCACAAACACAACAACCTGTCTGAACATAACCGAGGATCGGAGAGTAAAGGCTTTTAATGCTGCGCTCCGGTTCTGTGCACATAATTTTGTGCCAAAAATTATACGGTTAGACAGTGGCACATACAAACCCAAACTACTCTAAAGGGTTTTATGGCCTATCTTTGGCCATAGCCCAAACTACTCTACTTTAAAGGGTTTATGGCCTACCTTGGCCAAAGCCCAAACTACTATTTCAAGGGCTTATGGCCTACCTTGGCCATAGCCCAAATTATTCAACAAGGGGCTGATGGCCTACCTTGGTCATAGCCCAAACTATTCAACAAGGGTATTATGGCCTACCTTGGCCATAGACCAAACTATTCAACAAGGGGCTGATGGCCTACTTTGGCCATAGCTCAAACTATTCAACAAGGGGCTGATGGACTACTTTGGCCATAGCCCAAACTATTCAACAAGGCCCTTATGGCCTATCTTGGCCAAAGGGCAAACTATTACAAGGGTCTTGTGGCCTTCCTTGGCCAGAGACCAAACTATTACAATGTACAAAGATCTTGTGGCTTCCCTTGACCAGAGACCAAACTATTACAAGGGTCTTATGGTCTTCCTTGGCCAGATACCAAACTATTACAAGGGTCTTGTGACCTCCCTTGGCCAGAGACCAAACTATTACAACGGTCTTATGGCCTCCTTTGGCCATGGGCCAAACAACAACAACGGTCTTATGGCCTCCTTTGGCCATGGGCCAACAACGGTCTTATGGCCTCCCTTGGCCAGAGACCAAACAACACAAAAACAGTACAGGATTCAAAGCCCCAAGTCCTCCAGATCTACCTGTGGAGGAGTAACATTTGCTCTACTAAAACTACGGGTATTGACTAGTCTGAAGTGGTAGGAGGTTTAAATACAGTACAAACTCTTTTAACCAAACAACACAACATGGAAGTACAATACATTTCAATTAACTCACCAACGTAGAAGTCACTTCAAAACATAAATCGCTAACAAAACAAAACATAACAAAACTCCAAAACAACATTAGTAAACCAGCATTTAAAAACTGGTGATCTATATAAAACTTATCCAAATAATGAGCAAAGTTAAAATGCTTAATAACTTTACTTTAATTCCATAAATTTCCTATACCTAAGGGGAGTCAAACTGATTGACATAACTTCAACTAAACTTGAGAAGCTAGCCTCTTGAACTTTTATATTTAAATAGGTCTTGCGTAACCTTTCTCTTCCTAAATTCCTACTTCATTCTTTTTAATCCATTTCACATGGTTTAAAACACACAGTTTGTCAAAAAATTTAATCTATAACATACAAATTTTTCTCCGACCCCCCCCCCCCCAGTATATGGAAAAACTATATATGCTTACAACATGGTATCGTATGTGGTACCTTTACTTCTTAATTAAATATAAATTATTAATTAATTCAATTAAATATCTACAAAATTGTCTCGGGATTGGCGACATAGCCCATTGGGAATGAAAGTAATTGCCATACATACATAGAACCCAATATGGAAGCATTGGGCCCACCCAACCACGAGAAAAATTTATTATTTCGTGTTCAAAATTTTCTATTGCCGACTCGTGAAAATTACTTCGAGAGAAGAGTCAACGAACTTTGAAAAATCAGCAGATCCTTAACGATTTATACTGGCGGCACTTTGAGCTGCTTATGTTACAGCGATGCTTTAAGTAAGGAAGATGTACTTTATCTTCCTATGAGTTCTGAGTGAATTCCTCATAATATAAAACCTAATAACTATAAAAAGGATAGACCTATTCCTTCGGGTATTTAAGTGTAGTGAATGCCTATAGCAAATAAACCGAAAGAGATCGTCGCGTCCTACATCGAAACAGAAGCGAGGCTCAACGAAATAATAAGGTAAGGCAATTGCTTTCTTTACCATTAGGCAACGCTAAAATACCGAAGGCAAATAAATTTAACATTACCCGCTTAAAAACAATACATAAAGAGGTTCTTTGAAGACCTACATATACATAACTCTCTAACGAAAAAACGTAGGGCTTTTGTCATTAACTCTCCACTGTAATCTGCTGGAAATTTCCAACGGATGAGGGTATCAGGCAATCAACCCATAGCCCTATATATAGTTTCTTCATACCTGTTAACGCCTCTGTCATGATGTCATATGGTGTCATGTGATATGCCAAAAGTCAGGTGGAATTGTTGGAATGCGGAAACAGTTTGGAAAATGGTCATTAAGCTGCTACACCAGCGGTTCCCAAACTTCAGTTTCGCTCAAGACGCAGCGTAAATCGCCTTCAATGTGCAGCCGATTTCGCAGTTTGTTCTTTACGACCATCATTGCTGAAAAGCCTGCCTCACAACGATAACTTGTCACAAAAGGCACCAGCACTTTCTTTGCCTCTTCATCAAGCAAAGGATACTCCAATCCACGTTTTCCCAAAATGTCTCGATTTTTTTCTCTGCAAACTCAAACTTCAGAATAAGATCTTTTCGCATTTTCGGGAATTCTGCTTTCAGTTCAGGTGAGTCACTGCTTTTGAGGAGAGGGTGGAGCGGAACTATTGCAGGGGACTGTATAAGGGGAAAAATACATGGGTACAACACCTCAATGCGTGGCTTACTATTTTCAAATCAATTCAGCCATGCAAATGATTCGGCACTAACTATGGTTATTTTTCCTGGGTAGCAAACTAATATGAGTTAGAGCAATCCCAGCATGGTTGGATTAACGATCCATTTGGATTGATTGGCAAATGGTAAACCATATACTGGGTTATTGTAACCAAGTATTTCTCTCTACCCGCGTGTACTTTTGTGTATTCATGTATGTATGACTTCTATGTACGTTTGTACGATCCTTGCGCCGATCTCTCATTGCACAAAGGTCAGGCTCATGATCCCACCTCTAGAATTGGCTTCATGAAGGAGAGAGTTGTTTTCTTGAGCTCTCCATCTCACATAACCAGGTACCCCGGTTCGTCTGGGATTAAAAAAAGATGTTAAATACAGTAACTATATGTTGGTAAAAACGCACATAGCGGTAAATTACCTGAAGGAAGTAATAACGAGTTTTTATGAACTTGATCGAGCACATCTGACGCAGTGGCTAAGTGGCTCATTAAGTCTAAGTGGTTCAGAATAACCAGAAGATCTCGTGGTTGTGGCGCCAGGACGAGCTGGTGCTTCGAAGACATCAGCATCAGGTCTAAAAGTTATATAAAAAGAAAGAAACATGTTGAAAGAACTTAACTGGGTCATCTCTCTCTCTCTCTCTCTCTCTCTCTCTCTCTCTCTCTCTCTCTCTCTCTCTCCAGCAGAGGCGTCATTTTGGGGGGCCGTGATGGGAGGTCACCCCCCCCAAGCTCACCAGGGGAGCCTCCAAGGCCCCTCAACTGATAGTTTCTTAAAAAAGGGCACCTAATATTTTGTGGATTACCAACATAATGAACTGCTTACAGTTTAAAAACTTTTTAGAATAATTCGAATAAAATAATGACAATGAATTATGACAAAAAAAATTGAAAACGCTCTGTGAGCAACGTCTGACGTCACAGTAAACAAAAATCAAATGAGCGCAGGAGCATCGGAGCTTGTGATGGGCTGGTGTCAGTCCACCAGCCTTTTTTGCTTAACTTAATAATTTGATAGTTAACTGTAAATAACCAGTCTAGCTGATACCATTTAATCATTCTTGTTTATATTAATTTGATTATAAAGTACAGTGTGAGTAGCACTTAATAAATTTTTACATGTGAGGGGCCTCTCACTGCCTTCTTCTCCCCCCCCACCTGAAGCCAATTTGAAATGACGCCCCTGCTTTCCAGCAAGGCCTGGAGAGGAATCACGGGCCCTGGTGCTTTGACACCTCACGCAGCCCCGGCTCCAGGGCCCCTGCTCTCCAAACATATCTACATACATCTTCATACCCAAAGTACATCGCGACCATATCGCAGAATCGATTCCTGGCAGATCAGAGAAGTTTAGTGACGTTGGAGCATATAAAGTTGAATAGATGACTATCCTCTCTATCCAGATGATGTTATAATGTTATAATGTTTCAGACCAACAAAGACCCTAGGATCCACTCATGGCTGGTCTACCTAACTGTGTCTGTAATTGTGTATTATGCATGTCCTCCGTGGTGGCGGAGGGGACCTACAATTTTACGTGGGTTCCGAACCACAAAACCTTAATTTTACTACGTTAAACTATACCCAATCTATCAACATATGCGTCTAATCGATTTTTAAACATGTTTATAGACGTGCTACTAATTACTTCTACCGGCAAACTATTCCAGCTATTTACTATTCTATGCGTAAAAAAGTTTTTGGCAACTGCTGTCTCGAACCTTCTACTTGTCAACTTACACTCGTTATTTCTAGTCCTATTATATTGAGATATTTCGAAAAAGCTATCTCTATCTACATTATCGAACCCATTCATACTTTTGAAAACCTGGATTAGATCACCCCTTAGCCTTCTAGTCTCGAGTGTAGTCAATTTTAACTCCTTAAGCCTATTCTCGTACGACTTTGACCTAAGCGACGGAATCATCTTATTTGCTCGTCTTTGAACTCTTTCGAGTTTGTCTATATCTTTTCGCATATGCGGATTCCAAAATTGCATCGCGTACTCCAAATGGGGTCTAACTAATGATTTATAAAGAGGAAGTATAATATCGCGCGATTTGTACTCAAAATTCCGAGCTATAAATCTAACACTTTGTTCGCTTTATTGACCGCTGCTGTACTTTGTTTCGCTACTTTTAAATCACCAGTGACTATAACTCCTAAATCTTTTTCCTGCTCTACGCTTGTTAACTCCTTCCCTGACATACTATACGCAAAATTCCCGTTACGCGAACCTATATGTAAAATTTTGCACTTATCGACGTTAAATCTCATTTGCCATGTGACTGACCAATCAACGATTTTATTCAGATCTTCCTGGATTTTACCTCTATCTTCGTCATTAATCGCTCTACCACCCAGCTTCGTGTCATCCGCAAACTTTGAAACTGTACTGACTAGGTCGACATCTAAATCGTTAATATATATATAAGAAAAAGCAAGGGGCCCAATACAGAACCCTGAGGAACGCCACTCGCTACATTAGCCCAACACGACTCCGCTCCATCAACGACCACCCTCTGTTTCCTACCTCGCAACCACTCTTCTATCCAATTTATTACTACACCCCTGATTCCATGAGCCTTAGTTTTTTCAATGAGTCTTTTGTGCGGTACTGTGTCAAACGCTCTTTGAAAATCTAAATACACTACATCAACCGCCCGATGACTATCGTAAACGTCAACCACGCTTTGAAAAAATTCTGAAAGATTAGTTAAGCAAGATTTGTTTCGCCTAAAACCGTGCTGCGTATTTCTAACTAAGCTATGCAATTCTAAGTGTTCGACTATACGATCCCTAATTATTGATTCCAGTAGCTTACCTACAACAGACGTTAAACTGATTGGCCTATAATTTCCCGCCGCACCTTTATCGCCTTTCTTAAAGATAGGTGTTACGTTTGCTAACTTGAAATTATCTGGTACACACCCCTCAGAAATAGACGCATTAAAATCGTTGTTAGCGGCACAACAATGCTATCTTTTAATTCTTTTAGTTGTATGGGATATATGGAATCCGGTCCCGGTGATTTACGCAATTTCATTTTATCAATATAACGCATTACCTACCCTTCACTAACCACAATATTATCCAAAATATTACCATTATCAAAAGGTATTATGTCTATGACCTTAGGGATATTCGTTACATCTTCAATAGTAAAAACTGACGTAAAAAATTCGTTTAGCAAGGTAGCCATTTCCTTGTTTTCAGAAACTAGCTCTCCGTTAACATTTTTCAACGGCCCCAAGGCACTTTTTACTGGAGTTCTATTGTTGACGTATTGAAAGAATCGCTTGGGGTTTTCTTTGCCGTCACGAGCTATGGAGATTTCAATTCGCGCTTGGACTTTTTTATTACACTTTTCGTTTCACGCCTTAGAGATATGTAGTTGTTTCGTAACCACAAATTGTCTTTACCGCACTTATGTAGCCTATAAGCCCTATCCATACTCTTTATAATGTCTCCTACTCTAGAAGTAAACCACAAGGGCTTGTTGTTAACTTTCGCACGCTTGATTTTGTAGGGTACACATTCCTCATTTATAGTCCTAAATACTGTTTCAAACGATTCTCACATTAGTTTTGCGTTGGAGATCCCCATTACGTTTTCCCAATTGACGTGTGACAATTTATTTCGAAATTTACAAAAATCTGCGTGCTGGAAGTTAGGAATTTTAGTCGAGTTAGCTGGTTTCGAGTGACTTACTGAGAGGACAAACTCTACCATATTGTGATCGCTATTGCTTAACGGTTCTATTACTTGAAGATCAGTGATTAGCCTATCATCTGTAGTTATTACTAAATCTAAAATACTGTCCAACCTCGTAGGTTCCCCAACCTTTTGAATAAGAAAGCTATCCTCGAGAAAATTAACTAAACGATTACCTTCCGCGTCTCCCTGCATTGTATCGTAATTCACGTTGGCGGAATTAAAGTCACCCATAACTAAAGCCTGCTCACTACCTATTATTCTTTTTAGTTCACGAGATAACGCTTCGTCCGTATCAGCTGTTTGATTAGGGGGCCTCTATATAACCGCAACAACAAGTTTGAAATCGTTCAATTTAAATTCTGCTATAGTCGAATCTATCGGTACTGGAATTGTGTGCTTTACTTCTATAACGTTCGCAATATTATCTTGGATATACAACATAACACCGCCTCCTCGCCTACCTATTCTGTTTTTAACAAAAAGTCTATAACCTCTAATTTGATACTCCCCTACAAAGTCACGTGTTTCAGTGCTAAGCCACGATTCATTTATCGCAATTAAATCAGTCATTACCAATTAAAGAAAAAATTCGTTTATTTTATTTCGTAGGCTACGAGCATTTAAGGATATAACCTTCAAATTGTTTGTAATTGCGACACCTTCGCGAGCGCAGGGGAAATTTGTGGAAATTACGCTGGGACCGTTCGAGTTACGGCAGCCTGAAAAGAAGAGACAGTATTATGAAATAGTCTTCCTAAGTGCGCAGCTCCAACGTCATTAAGATGAAGTCCATCTCCGAGGAACAAGTCCTCCCTGCCGTAGAAACTGTTCCAAAAATTCGAAAAATGCACTCCTTCCTGTTGGCAAAGAGACTTTAGGTTATTGTTGATATATGTCGCCTTGCTGTAGAAATCGCTACGTTGGATAATTCGAGGCAGTATACCTGTTAAAACAATCTTATTAGTTTTTTCCTTTAGTCGCTCTAGTAAGTCCCTGTACCTAGCCAGCAGTTCTTCCGATCTAGAATTTAAAACGTTATTAGTACCGACATGAATAACATACGTTGTGTCCTCAGTTACCGTCTGTAAAATGGTCAACACTATTAGTTATATCCTCCACCCTTGCACCAAGGTAGCAGCAACGGCGCCTACGACGAGAGTTTCTCCCACAGAATTCCTCGAGCTGCCCTCGAACAATGGAATCGCCAACGAGTCGTATTTCCGGTTCATCAGCATCTTCGAAACCTAAAACAGAAAACTTATTGTTTGTTATTACTGGTAGACAAGTCTTAGGTTTCCCCAATGGGGCTCCATTACGCACTGGAACGAATATATGGTTTAATTAAATAATTATTGCTATCAGCTTTCTAAGCCAGATGACGGAGGAATATATGCAAATAAACAGCGCAATCCTCAGCCTTCTAAGCCAACTGGCTCTGGCTGATTAATATATGTGTAGCGTATCGACAAGAAATAGACCAACAAATCGACAGACATACTTTCTTTCCACGCTACCATAAAACAGGTTGGAACACACGTGGGCAAGAGTAAAACAATGGAGCGTCTATTTTTCCCCAATGGGAGCGAACAAAAACCGTTAACGACTAAAAGACGCATGGACAAACCGTCTTAAGAATGAAGTCTACGTCATAGGCCTACGGTATAAAAGGAGCTTCCACTTACACTCACTCTCCACTCCGACGCTTCCATTCCGCTCGACTACTTTGTATGTTGTCATCCCTCATCAGTAGTAACCGGCTCAAGACCAAGGCTCACTTCAACACCACATTCAAGAAACGGAGCATCATTGGAAGTGACCCACCAATACTGCCGCAGGAAGCCCCAACGGCTAAGGAATTCCCCGTTGTCTCTTCATTACCGCATAAACCGGTTATCAAGCATTTCGAGAGCACCGGCAAAGTTTGCAACACTACGAGAAGCATCCGCAAGGGACACATTGCGTGACTCGACGGCGAAAGCTACAAGCCCAAATCACTCCACATCTGGTCAGCTTTTACCGCTTTACGACGAACGATCGTCTACGAGACTCCATTAGGCCCATCATACCTCGACCTACGGAACGGGCTTCCAAGAGTCAACCACCACCGGGCCTACCTTCTCCTTCGCAAAAGGCCTAATTCACGACCCGACCAACGCGCGAGCAACCAGTTTCCAGAGGACGACCGACTACACCACGACGACCCTCACGGTATTTCCTTATCAACCATCCTTCCACAAGTCAAAACGTCCGGGTAAGCTAACTACTTCATATTCTAGTGCTCTTGAAGCCGACATTAGCCTACCGCGAACAGCAGGCTACTCTCCCAAAGTGAGTAATAAACATTCCCATTGACTCCCGTTAATAACGCAGTAGACCACTTTTCTCTACTGCAGGCCTAATTCATATACCGTGTATATTCCCTCAATTATCATTAGGCCGAACGATAGGCCTGTCATCCTATTCAAGTGTCATTTCAATACCTTATTCCGCGTATCATCCGTTATTCTGTTCAATTCGCATTTACGTGTTAACTAAACATTCTCTTGACGTAATCACTTGACATCACATAATGTTCTTGTATATAAATGATATTTGTGCAAGCATCACAATCCATTATAATTAGGCCGCATCAATTATTCTATGTGCATCCATACAATCCTTTAGCCTACTTAATCAGTGTCGTGATTTTCATTCAATGTACCGAACGCACGTGCATTCTTTATAGCTATTATTAGGCCCATTCAAGGTTCATGTTGCATGCCATTACATACCATCGATGAGTATTACATTATTTATTACGTGTCAATTAAGCTATTAACATTTCATTTTTCACCTAGGTCTATGCCATAAGCATAACATAAACTACCAATTAATTACTGTCAATTCTTTGTTATACCACCGTGAATAAGTAACGGTTCATTGTACAAAATAAAGTACCGAGGCTTATTCTATTAATGAGTACCTGAACGTACGCGTTCACGTTGTCATTAATAGGCCTCTTTCACAGATCATTTATGCATAATCTGTAGTTTCCCTAATCGGTGTATTACATAACCTATTTGTTATATTATTACGTGCATGCATTATTTTTGTATTCACCATCTCATATTTCAGGTTGTGTCCCATTTTGTATAACATTAAGCCTCACATAAACGAGCGCATTTCAAAGGTGTCCCATTTTGTATACCATTAAGCCTCACATAAACGAGAGCATTTCAAAGGTCATTATCGAATTGTTAAGCTTTCTAGTCAAGTCTTACCATTGTATTTTCACTGTGAAAATTAATATAAATATTTTCTTAAATAAACTACAAAACCCATAAGGTGTCTTTTATAACCTTAACATTAATTTGCTTGAGCGTAAATCAAGCTGGTGACCCTCGCTGCCATTCCGGTCACTGCCAATAGTATGGTGGATCTACTCAAATAGCCTTTCATTAATAAGTAATCAGTCAGTCATTGCCTTAATCAATCGTTGCATACAATTAAATCATTATCACCTTAAACGGCTAAAACTAGCTCCACTATAAATTGGTGTAACCCCGGAGTGACTCGAAAGTAATTGCAAGTTAATTTTCACAGTGAACCTGTTGTTTAGTGGTTAGGGACATTTTCTTAATTTTAAGTATTCTTTTAGTGCAAATAACAAAATAGCGGTGATATCAAACATTTAAATTAATACACGGTACAACATATACGGCGCGTCAATAGGCCTATCTACATCTGTGACTGGTGTTATTTTCCCGTACACATTAGGCCACAAATACATTTACGGTTAATTTTGTTGGCACATGATAACACGTTTTCGCGCGAAAAATATGCAGCAGGAAAACAACAACGCCACTACATCCCACACCTACAGCGATACCAAAATCCCCACTTTTTGGCCCGCGGATCCCCGTACATGGTTCTTACAGGTCGAATATCATTTCGAGTCCCAGAACATAACAAGAAGCGTGGCCAAGTTTAACATCGTAGCCGCGCAACTCACACCAGAGGTCGCTGGCGAGGTGCGAGACATTCTCGCCAAGAGGCCCCTAGAAAACCCCTATGAGACGTTGAAGACCGCCGTTTTGGAGCGAACGGCCATGTCAGAGCAAAATCGCCTCAGGAAATTACTCGCGACCGAAGAGCTTGGCGATAGATCCCCGTCGCAGTTCCTGCGACACATGCAGCAGCTCCTGGGGGATTCAGCCCACGTCATCGAGCACTCATTCTTCCGCCAACTTTTCGTACAACGCCTTCCACCGCAGGTCCAACGAGTGCTGGCGGTGACGAAAAACATTTCGTTGAAGGAACTGGCGGATATAGCGGACAGGGTTTTGGACATAGAAACGCCACAAGTGGCCGCAGTCGCCTCACCACCCCCTCCCCCAACCGCGCCCGACAACAACTTGGTGGAGACCGTCGCGAAGTTGACCATCATGGTAGAAGGACTTTTTCGCGATGTACGCGGGATGCAAACGCGTGAACGAAGCAGATCACGCGACCCTCAGCACCGCAACTCACGACCCCGTTCCCGTTCCCGCACCCCCGGTTCCAACGACGAACCGGGCGTATGCTGGTACCACAGGACATTCGGCGATCAAGCCCGGAAATGCACGGCTCCCTGTCTTCGGGCGGGAAACGTAGCAGCCGAGCATTAACGGCGTCTCATGCTCAAGGCTTCCACGGCGTCCGCCTATTCTTCGTCACAGACGCCCATTCCAAGATACGTTTCTTGGTCGATACCGGCGCCCAAGTCAGTCTCCTCCCCCCCTCCCCACAAGAGCGGTTACATCCCAGTTGGGAGACTGAATTACACGCGGTGAACGCGACTCCCATTCAAACATTCGGGCAAAAATCCCTTTCCCTCAACCTCGGACTTAGGAGAACCTTCCGTTGGGTTTTTCTCATCGCCGACGTGCAACAGCCAATCTTAGGTGCAGATTTTCTGCAGCATTACGACTTAGGAGTGGACGTTAGACGCCGGAGACTCATCGACCACAAGACCAGCCTCAGCGTGCAAGGCGTTTTCTCCCGTACGTCAGCGCCTCCGCCAGTATATTCGGTGGCTCGCCCTGAGTCACCGTACGGTACACTACTGGCTGAGTTTCCATCGGTGACACGCCCTTGCAACCGCGAGGTGCCAGTGAAACATCAGGTCCTCCACTACATCCAGACTGCAGGACCCCCGAAGAATGCTCGTCCTCGACGTTTGGCTCCGGACCGTCTGCGCATCGCAAAGGCAGAGTTCGAACACATGATCGAACTAGGAATCGTCCGGCCTTCCAAAAGCCCTTGGGCCGCCGTTACACATGGTCCCAAGAAGACTGAGGGCGACTGGCGTCCTGTGGGCGATTACAGGGCGCTCAACACTTGCACAGTGCCCGACCGCTACCCTCCCCCCTTCTGCACGATTTTGCCGCCAATCTCTCTGGGTGTACGGTTTTCTCCAAACTGGACCTCGTCAGGGCCTACCATCAAATCCCGGTAGCCCCAGAGGACGTTCCTAAAACCGCGATAATAACGCCCTTTGGGCTTTTCGAATACATCCGCATGCCTTTCGGCCTCCGGAACGCGGCACAGACTTTTCAGAGATTTATCGACGACGTCCTTCGGAGTCTCCCCTTCTGTTTTGCCTACATAGACGACCTCCTCATTGCCAGCAGCGATGAAGTGGAACATGTCAAACACCTTCGGCAGGTTTTCGCTCGACTCGATGAGTATGGAGTCGTCATCAACCCCAGCAAGTGCCAGTTTGGCGTCCCCGAACTGCAGTTCCTCGGTCATCAAGTTACAGGCAACGGTATCTCCCCCAACCCCCATAAGGTCGACGTTATTAAGGAATTTCCCCCCCCTACCACGCAAAGAAAACTGCGGGAATTTTTAGGTATGATAAACTTTTATCGCAGATTCATTCCCCATGGCGCGCACCTCCTCCGCCCTTTGCATGCCCTGCTGCGCCCCTGCAGGAGGGGGTCCTCTACGTCCATTCCATGGCCTGAAGAGGCCCAGCGAGCGTTCGAGTCGGCTAAGTCAGCCCTCATTGATGCGACCCAGCTGTCTCACCCTCATCCTGACGCAGAAATCAGCCTCGTCGTGGATGCTTCTGACACTGCGGCAGGCGCCGTATTACAACAAGCGTCAGGAGATGGTTGGCAGCCCTTAGCTTTTTTCTCACGCGCATTCAAACCAACGGAAACCAGATATAGCACTTTCGGTCGAGAATTGCTTGCGGTTTATCTGGCGACCAAACACTTCCGCCACTACTTAGAGGGAAGAGAATTCATTATATACACGGATCATCGTCCGCTAACGTTTGCCATCAATTCTCAATCCGACCGGTATTCCCCCAGGGAAATGAGACATTTGGACTACGTCTCACAATTCACTGGCGATCTTCGTCACATAAAAGGCATTGCAAATACCGCAGCGGACGCTCTATCGCGAGTCACGATTAATGCGTCCCTTGTTCCCGCCACCGGTGACGTCATCGACTACGAAGCCATAGCAGAAGCTCAACGAGGAGACGATGAACTGCAGCAGCTCAGTAGTGCATCCACGTCGTTACAACTGGAAGAAATTCCACTGCCTTCTTCCTCACGGACCCTCACGGTCGACGTCTCTACAGGATCACACCGTCCTTTCGTCCCCGAGAAATTCCGACGCGAAATTTTTAATAGGCTTCATTCTCTTTCTCACCCCGGAATTCGCGCGTCTCAGGCTCTCGTCACCTCTCGTTTCGTCTGGCCAAGCATCAACCGTGACGTCAGACGTTGGGCCCAAGCTTGCATAAAGTGCCAGAAAGCAAAAATTCAACGTCACACGACGGCACCTTTAGCTGTTTTTCGTCCCCCCGACGCACGTTTCGATCACGTACATCTGGACCTCGTCGGCCCATTTCCATACTCAGAAGGTTACACGTACCTCCTCACCTGCGTCGATCGATTCACGCGTTGGCCTGAGGCGATCCCTATAAAGGACATCACGGCTGAATCCGCCGCCCGCGCTTTCGTCAGTGGTTGGGTGTCCCGTTTTGGAGTCCCATCAACAATCACTACTGACCGTGGTCGGCAATTCGAATCCGCTCTGTGGAAGAGCCTGACACAAATTTTAGGTTGTTCCCGGATTCGGACTACAGCATATAGGCCCATGGCCAATGGCCTCGTCGAGCGACTACACCGTCACCTGAAGGCGTCCCTAAGGATGACCACCACCGGCCCACGTTGGACCGACGCCCTTCCCCTTGTCCTCCTGGGAATTCGGGCAGCGCTCAAGGATGACCTGCAATGTACATCGGCCGAATTGGTGTACGGTACTCCTCTGCGGCTACCCGGCGAATTCTTCACTTCGTCAGGAGCACATCCTTCGGTGGACGGCAGCACGTACGCCGACGCCTTAAGGGAGACCATGCGCAATTTTCGTCCGGTTTCCCCGCGTCATCCCACTGCTCGTCGCATTTTTGTCCCCGCCCGGTTGTCCTCCTGCACCCACGTCTTCGTCAGAAACGACACCATCCGTCCGCCCCTACAACATCCATACGATGGGCCTTTTCCGGTGCTGCGGAGGGGTGACAAAACTTTCATCCTCGACCGTGCGGGACGCAAGGACGTAGTGTCAATCGACCGCCTAAAGCCGGCGTACCTCGAGGACGACGCAATTTCCCCAACCCAAGAAGATGTCTCGCGCCCTCCCGCCAACGAAACACCGCCAGACACACGAACGGGTGTCCGTACTCGGAGCGGCCGCGTCAGTTTCGCCCCGAAATGGTGATCCTTTTATCATCGTTCCTTCGTCTCTGAGAGGGAACTACTTGTAGCGTATCGACAAGAAATAGACCAACAAATCGACAGACATACTTTCTTTCCACGCTACCATAAAACAGGTTGGAACACACGTGGGCAAGAGTAAAACAATGGAGCGTCTATTTTTCCCCAATGGGAGCGAACAAAAACCGTTAACGACTAAAAGACGCGTGGACAAACCGTCTTAAGAATGAAGTCTACGTCACAGGCCTACGGTATAAAAGGAGCTTCCACTTACACTCACTCTCCACTCCGACGCTTCCATTCCGCTCGACTACTTTGTATGTTGTCATCCCTCATCAGTAGTAACCGGCTCAAGACCAAGGCTCACTTCAACACCACATTCAAGAAACGGAGCATCATTGGAAGTGACCCACCAATACTGCCGCAGGAAGCCCCAACCATAAGGAATTCCCCGTTGTCTCTTCATTACCGCATAAACCGGTTATCAAGCATTTTCGAGAGCACCGGCAAAGTTTGCAACACTACGAGAAGCATCCGCAAGGGACACATTGCGTGACTCGACGGCGAAAGCTACAAGCCCAAATCACTCCACATCTGGTCAGCTTTTACCGCTTTACGACGAACGATCGTCTACGAGACTCCATTAGGCCCATCATACCTCGACCTACGGAACGGGTTTCCAAGAGTCAACCACCACCGGGCCTACCTTCTCCTTCGCAAAAGGCCTAATTCACGACCCGACCAACGCGCGAGCAACCAGTTTCCAGAGGACGACCGACTACACCACGACGACCCTCACGGTATTTCCTTATCAACCATCCTTCCACAAGTCAAAACGTCCGGGTAAGCTAACTACTTCATATTCTAGTGCTCTTGAAGCCGACATTAGCCTACCGCGAACAGCAGGCTACTCTCCCAAAGTGAGTAATCAAACATTCCCATTGACTCCCGTTAATAACGCAGTAGACCACTTTTCTCTACTGCAGGCCTAATTCATATACCGTGTATATTCCCTCAATTATCATTAGGCCGAACGATAGGCCTGTCATCCTATTCAAGTGTCATTTCAATACCTTATTCCGCGTATCATCCGTTATTCTGTTCAATTCGCATTTACGTGTTAACTAAACATTCTCTTGACGTAATCACTTGACATCACATAATGTTCTTGTATATAAATGATATTTGTGCAAGCATCACAATCCATTATAATTAGGCCGCATCAATTATTCTATGTGCATCCATACAATCCTTTAGCCTACTTAATCAGTGTCGTGATTTTCATTCAATGTACCGAACGCACGTGCATTCTTTATAGCTATTATTAGGCCCATTCAAGGTTCCATGTTGCATGCCATTTACATACCATCGATGAGTATTACATTATTTATTACGTGTCAATTAAGCTCTTAACATTTCATTTTATCACCTAGGTCTATGCCATAAGCATAACATAAACTACCAATTAATTACTGTCAATTCTTTGTTATACCACCGTGAATAAGTAACGGTCTCATTGTACAAAATAAAGTACCGAGGCTTATTCTATTAATGAGTACCTGAACGTACGCGTTCACGTTGTCATTAATAGGCCTCTTTCACAGATCATTTATGCATAATCGGTAGTTTCCCTAACCGGTGTATTACATAACCTATTTGTTATATTATTACGTGCATGCATTATTTTTGCATTCACCATCTCATATTTCAGGTTGTGTCCCATTTTGTATAACATTAAGCCTCACATAAACGAGCGCATTTCAAAGGTGTCCCATTTTGTATACCATTAAGCCTCACATAAACGAGAGCATTTCAAAGGTCATTATCGAATTGTTAAGCTTTCTAGTCAAGTCTTACCATTGTATTTTCACTGTGAAAATTAATATAAATATTTTCTTAAATAAACTACAAAACCCATAAGGTGTCTTTTATAACCTTAACATTAATTTGCTTGAGCGTAAATCAAGCTGGTGACCCTCGCTGCCATTCCGGTCACTGCCAATAGTATGGTGGATCTACTCAAATAGCCTTTCATTAATAAGTAATCAGTCAGTCATTGCCTTAATCAATCGTTGCATACAATTAAATCATTATCACCTTAAACGGCTAAAACTAGCTCCACTATAAATTGGTGTAACCCCGGAGTGACTCGAAAGTAATTGCAAGTTAATTTTCACAGTGAACCTGTTGTTTAGTGGTTAGGGACATTTTCTTAATTTTAAGTATTCTTTTAGTGCAAATAACAAAATAGCGGTGATATCAAACATTTAAATTAATACACGGTACAACATATACGGCGCGTCAATAGGCCTATCTACATCTGTGACTGGTGTTATTTTCCCGTACACATTAGGCCACAAATACATTTACGGTTAATTTTGTTGGCACATGATAACACGTTTTCGCGCGAAAAATATGCAGCAGGAAAACAACAACGCCACTACATCCCACACCTACAGCGATACCAAAATCCCCACTTTTTGGCCCGCGGATCCCCGTACATGGTTCTTACAGGTCGAATATCATTTCGAGTCCCAGAACATAACAAGAAGCGTGGCCAAGTTTAACATCGTAGCCGCGCAACTCACACCAGAGGTCGCTGGCGAGGTGCGAGACATTCTCGCCAAGAGGCCCCTAGAAAACCCCTATGAGACGTTGAAGACCGCCGTTTTGGAGCGAACGGCCATGTCAGAGCAAAATCGCCTCAGGAAATTACTCGCGACCGAAGAGCTTGGCGATAGATCCCCGTCGCAGTTCCTGCGACACATGCAGCAGCTCCTGGGGGATTCAGCCCACGTCATCGAGCACTCATTCTTCCGCCAACTTTTCGTACAACGCCTTCCACCGCAGGTCCAACGAGTGCTGGCGGTGACGAAACCAACATTTCGTTGAAGGAACTGGCGGATATAGCGGACAGGGTTTTGGACATAGAAACGCCACAAGTGGCCGCAGTCGCCTCACCACCCCCTCCCCCAACCGCGCCCGACAACAACTTGGTGGAGACCGTCGCGAAGTTGACCATCATGGTAGAAGGACTTTTTCGCGATGTACGCGGGATGCAAACGCGTGAACGAAGCAGATCACGCGACCCTCAGCACCGCAACTCACGACCCCGTTCCCGTTCCCGCACCCCCGGTTCCAACGACGAACCGGGCGTATGCTGGTACCACAGGACATTCGGCGATCAAGCCCGGAAATGCACGGCTCCCTGTCTTCGGGCGGGAAACGTAGCAGCCGAGCATTAACGGCGTCTCATGCTCAAGGCTTCCACGGCGTCCGCCTATTCTTCGTCACAGACGCCCATTCCAAGATACGTTTCTTGGTCGATACCGGCGCCCAAGTCAGTCTCCTCCCCCCCTCCCCACAAGAGCGGTTACATCCCAGTTGGGAGACTGAATTACACGCGGTGAACGCGACTCCCATTCAAACATTCGGGCAAAAATCCCTTTCCCTCAACCTCGGACTTAGGAGAACCTTCCGTTGGGTTTTTCTCATCGCCGACGTGCAACAGCCAATCTTAGGTGCAGATTTTCTGCAGCATTACGACTTAGGAGTGGACGTTAGACGCCGGAGACTCATCGACCACAAGACCAGCCTCAGCGTGCAAGGCGTTTTCTCCCGTACGTCAGCGCCTCCGCCAGTATATTCGGTGGCTCGCCCTGAGTCACCGTACGGTACACTACTGGCTGAGTTTCCATCGGTGACACGCCCTTGCAACCGCGAGGTGCCAGTGAAACATCAGGTCCTCCACTACATCCAGACTGCAGGACCCCCGAAGAATGCTCGTCCTCGACGTTTGGCTCCGGACCGTCTGCGCATCGCAAAGGCAGAGTTCGAACACATGATCGAACTAGGAATCGTCCGGCCTTCCAAAAGCCCTTGGGCCGCACGTTACACATGGTCCCCAAGAAGACTGAGGGCGACTGGCGTCCTGTGGGCGATTACAGGGCGTCTCAACACTTGCACAGTGCCCGACGCTACCCTCCCCCCCTTCTGCACGATTTGCCGCCAATCTCTCTGTGTACGGTTTTCTCCAAACTGGACCTCGTCAGGCCTACCATCAATCCCGGTAGCCCCGAGGACGTTCCTAAACCGCGATAATAACGCCCTTTGGCTTTTCGAATACATCCGCATGACGTTCGGCCTCCGGAACGCGGCACAGACTTTTCAGAGATTTATCGACGAACGTCCTTCGAGTCTCCCCTTCTGTTTTGCCTACATAGCGACCTCCTCATTGCCAGCAGCGATAAGTGGAACCTGTTCAACACCTTCGGCAGGTTTTCGCTCGACTCGATGAGTATGGAGTCGTCATCAACCCCAGCAAGTGGCCAGTTTGGCGTCCCCGAACTGCAGTTTCCTCGGTCATCAAGTTACAGGCACGGTATCTCCCCCAACCCCATAAGGTCGACGTTATTAAGGAATTTCCCCCCCACCACGCAAAGAAACTGCGGAATTTTAGTATGATAAACTTTTATCGCAGATTCATTCCCCCATGGCGCGCACCTCCTCCGCCCTTTGCATGCCCTGCTGCGCCCCTGCAGGAGGGGGTCCTCTACGTCCATTCCATGGCCTGAAGAGGCCCAGCGAGCGTTCGGTCGGCTAAGTCAGCCACTCATTGATGCGACCCAGCTCTCTCACCCTCATCCTGACGCAGAAATCAGCCTCGGTCGTGGATGCTTCTGACACTGCGGCAGGCGCCGTATTACAACAAGCGTCAGGAGATGGTTGGCAGCCCTTAGCTTTTTTCTCACGCGCATTCAAACCAACGGAAACCAAATAGCACTTTCGGTCGAGAATTGCTTGCGTTTATCTGGCGACCAAACACTTCCGCACTACTTAGGGGAAGAGAATTCATTTATACACGGATCATCGTCCGCTAACGTTTGCCATCAATTCCAATCCGACCGGTATTCCCCCAGGAAATGAGACATTTGGACTACGTCTCACAATTCACTGGCGATCTTCGTCACATAAAAGGCCATGCAAATACCCGCAGCGGACGCTCTATCGCGACACGATTAATGCGTCCTGTTCCCGCCACCGTGTGACGTCATCGACTACGAAGCCATAGCAGAAGCTCAACGAGGAGACGATGAACTGCAGCAGCTCAGTAGTGCTCCAGTCGTTACAACTGGAAGAAATTCCACTGCCTTCTTCCTCACGGACCCTCACGGTCGACGTCTCTACATGGATCACACCGTCCTTTCGTCCCCAGAATTCCGACGCGAAATTTTTAATAGGCTTCATTCTCTTTCTCACCCCGGAATTCGCGCGTCTCAGGCTTCGTCACCTCTCGTTTCGTCTGGCCAAGCATCAACCGTGACGTCAGACGTTGGGCCCAAGCTTGCATAAAGTGCCAGAAAGCAAAAATTCAACGTCACACGACGGCACCTTTAGCTGTTTTTCGTCCCCCCGACGCACGTTTCGATCACGTACATCTGGACCTCGTCGGCCATTTCCATACTCAGAAGGTTACACGTACCTCCTCACCTGCGTCGATCGATTCACGCGTTGGCCTGAGGCGATCCCTATAAAGGACATCACGGCGGAATCCGCCGCCCGCGCTTTCGTCAGTGGTTTGTGTGTCCCGTTTTGGAGTCCATCAACAATCACTACTGACCGTGGTCGGCAATTCGAATCCGCTCTGTGGAAGAGCCTGACACAAATTTTAGGTTGTTCCCGGATTCGAACTACAGCATATAGGCCCATGGCCATGGCCTCGTCGAGCGACTCACCGTCACCTGAGGCGTCCCTAAGGATGACCACCACCGGCCCACGTTGGACCGACGCCCTTCCCCTTGTCCTCCTGGGAATTCGGGCAGCGCTCAAGGATGACCTGCAATGTACATCGCGAATTGGTGTACGGTACTCCTCTGGCGGCTACCCGGCGAATTCTTCACTTCGTCAGGAGCACATCCTTCGTGGACGGCAGCACGTACGCCGACGCCTTAAGGGAGACCATGCGCAATTTTCGTCCGTTTTTCCCGCGTCATCCCACTGCTCCGTCGCATTTTTGTCCCCGCCCGGTTGTCTCCTGCCCCACGTCTTCGTCAGAAACGACACCATCCGTCCGCCCCTACAACATCCATACGATTGGCCTTTCCGGTGCTGCGGAGGGGTGACAAAACTTTCATCCTCGGACCGTGCGGGACGCAAGGACGTAGTGTCAATCGACCGCCTAAAGCCGGCGTACCTCGAGGACGACGCGAATTTCCCCAACCCAAGAAGATGTCTCGCGCCCTCCCGCCAACGAAACACCGCCAGACACACGAACGGGTGTCCGTACTCGGAGCGGCCGCGTCAGTTTCGCCCCGAAATGGTGATCCTTTTATCATCGTTCCTTCGTCTCTGAGAGGGAACTACTTGTAGCGTATCGACAAGAAATAGACCAACAATCGACAGACATACTTTCTTTCCACGCTACATAAAACAGGTTGGAACACACGTGGGCAAGAGTAAAACAATGGCGTCTATTTTTCCCCAATGGGGCGAACAAAACCGTTAACGACTAAAAGACGCATGGACAAACCGTCTTAAGAATGAAGTCTACGTCACAGGCCTACGGTATAAAAGGAGCTTCCACTTACACTCACTCTCCACTCCGACGTTCCATTCCGCTCGACTACGTTTGTATGTTGTCATCCCTCATCAGTAGTAACCGGCTCAAGACCAAGGCTCACTTCAACACCACATTCAAGAAACGGAGCATCATTGGAAGTGACCCACCAATACTGCCGCAGGAAGCCCCAACGGCATAAGGAATTCCCCGTTGTCTCTTCATTACCGCATAAACCGGTTATCAAGCATTTTCGAGAGCACCGGCAAAGTTTGCAACACTACGAAGCATCCGCAAGGGACACATTGCGTGACTCGACGGCGAAAGCTACAAGCCCAAATCACTCCACATCTGGTCATTTTACCGCTTTACGACGAACGATCGTCTACGAGACTCCATTAGGCCCATCATACCTCGACTACGGAACGGGCTTCCAAGAGTCAACCACCACCGGGCCTACCTTCTCCTTCGCAAAAGGCTAATTCACGACCCGACCAACGCGCGAGCAACCAGTTTCCAGAGGACGACCGACTACACCACGACGACCCTCACGGTATTTCCTTATCAACCATCCTTCCACAAGTCAAAACGTCCGGGTAAGCTAACTACTTCATATTCTAGTGCTCTTGAAGCCGACATTAGCCTACCGCGAACAGCAGGCTACTCTCCCAAAGTGAGTAATCAACATTCCCATTGACTCCCGTTAATAACGCAGTAGACCACTTTTCTCTACTGCAGGCCTAATTCATATACCGTGTATATTCCCTCAATTATCATTAGGCCGAACGATAGGCCTGTCATCCTATTCAAGTGTCATTTCAATACTTATTCCGCGTATCATCCGTTATTCTGTTCAATTCGCATTTACGTGTTAACTAAACATTCTCTTGACGTAATCACTTGACATCACATAATGTTCTTGTATATAAATGATATTTGTGCAAGCATCACAATCCATTATAATTAGGCCGCATCAATTATTCTATGTGCATCCATACAATCCTTTAGCCTACTTAATCAGTGTCGTGATTTTCATTCAATGTACCGAACGCACGTGCATTCTTTATAGCTATTATTAGGCCCATTCAAGGTTCCATGTTGCATGCCATTTACATACCATCGATGAGTATTACATTATTTATTACGTGTCAATTAAGCTATTAACATTTCATTTTATCACCTAGGTCTATGCCATAAGATAACATAAACTACCAATTAATTACTGTCAATTCTTTGTTATACCACCGTGAATAAGTAACGGTCTCATTGTACAAAATAAAGTACCGAGGCTTATTCTATAATGAGTACCTGAACGTACGCGTTCACGTTGTCATTAATAGGCCTCTTTCACAGATCATTTATGCATAATCGGTAGTTTCCCTAACCGGTGTATTACATAACCTATTTGTTATATTATTACGTGCATGCATTATTTTGCATTCACCATCTCATATTTCAGGTTGTGTCCCATTTTGTATAACATTAAGCCTCACATAAACGAGCGCATTTCAAAGGTGTCCCATTTTGTATACCATTAAGCCTCACATAAACGAGAGCATTTCAAAGGTCATTATCGAATTGTTAAGCTTTCTAGTCAAGTCTTACCATTGTATTTTCACTGTGAAAATTAATATAAATATTTTCTTAAATAAACTACAAAACCCATAAGGTGTCTTTTATAACCTTAACATTAATTTGCTTGAGCGTAAATCAAGCTGGTGACCCTCGCTGCCATTCCGGTCACTGCCAATAGTATGGTGGATCTACTCAAATAGCCTTTCATTAATAAGTAATCAGTCAGTCATTGCCTTAATCAATCGTTGCATACAATTAAATCATTATCACCTTAAACGGCTAAAACTAGCTCCACTATATATGCTTTAATTAAATGATTATTGCTATCTGGCAACTCAGCCTTCTAAGCCACCTGGTTGATTAATATATGGTTTAAATAAATAAATAAATAACGAATCTGGCAACTCAGCCTTCTAAGCCAACTGGCTGAATAATATATGGAATAATTAAATACATAACGCAATCTGATTAATATATGGTTTAAATAAATAATTATTGCTATCTGGCAACTCAGCCTTCTAAGCCAACTGGCTGATTAATATATGGAATAATTAAATACATAACGCAATCTGGCAACTCAGCCTTCTAAGCCAACTGGCTGATTAGGGGCCTATAAGAGAGCTGCGGCTTGGCTGAAGGACTCATATGCGCTTGGATTATTATCTATTTATCTTTATAATTTTGCAACCTCCCTTCGGGGAGACAAAAAAAAAATGGTGTCAATAATCCAGCAGGGTTGAAGCACTTTAAACAGAAAAAAAAAAAAAACATATGCGCTTGGGTCTCGCCAAGCGAAGAACCCCTCGTCTGGGTTCCCTCCACCTTAGGTTAGGTATGCCCCTTTGCGGGGTGAGGCCGTCCCACCTTCTCCCCCAAAGAGGTCCCCTTAGGTTAGGTATGCCTTGAGGCTGTCCCATCTTCTCCCCCAAAGAGGTTTCCTCTCAGGTTAGGTATGCCCCTTTGGGGAGTTCAGCTTGGGGGATGACTCCGCCTCCAAGTTGCATACCCCTTGCAACCCCATTTTGGGTTTGGCAACAAAGGGGGGTGGGGGTTGGCACCGCCCTTTGGGGGGTTCAGCTTGGGGGATAACTCCGCCTCCAGGTTGTATACCCCTTGCAACCCCATTCTGGGGTTGGCAACAAAGGGGGATGGGGAGTTAGCACCAAGGGGGGTGGGGGTTGGCACTTTTGCAACATTACGTAACATTTGCGACATTCCTGCACTCACATTTTGTAGGGTAGCAACACTTCGTCCGGATTCCACGTTAAGCTGTAGATCCCCTCTGTCATACGACGGCTCCATGCTATCAGTACGAGGTTAAATCATGCAGTTAATTAACAAGAACAAGAACAATAAACCTTACTTTTTTCATACTAGGTGCATTCAGTTTCATGATTAAAGCATGCGCGAGCTTATGAAAGCCTGTACTTAGGGCTGCTTTGCTATAAAAGGGCTGAGGGAGAATACCATTCCAAGTTGGGAAAAGACACTTTATGTTCTATTGAAACTGAATTAACATGATGATATAATTAACTGCAAATTGTTTATTATTATTATTATTATGCAGAGTAAAGTTCGAATCTCTTGTTTGTAGTTTCATAATATTTGCATGTAAGTACAGTATTTACACTCTAAATTTTTCATTCTGGATATCCATAAAGTCCAGCACCACAGGCAAAGTTATTGACTATAGTATCAAGTATCAGGTAAGTATTATATATGAATAAAATGACAAACGTTTTGTGGTGCAACCACTTTTGATTGCACTTATTGCGCGCGCGTGTTCGTTTGTTTAGGATGGCTCTGCTTACCCACTCGCATGGCCTTTCAATTTTATACGCGCAATATTTTTGGTTTATTTGAAGCCCACTTTAAATTTCAAACTTTTACTGTTAATTTACCCTCAGTTTACTAGACAGGCCTATTGCAAGGTGGCACAGAAACAACATACTCCCTCGTAAAGAGTTAATTTTGTTTCACTCAAAATGGGACAAATTCAAAAGTTCACAAATGTACAGTTACAAATTTTGTTCTCAACAAAATTTAAATTTAACCCAAGATACAGTAGATAATTTGGGATATAAACGGCCCCACGCTTCCATTACCTTCAGTGAAACGTTTTTTGATGATTACCTAGCTAGGGTTAAAGAAAATGTTTGTAATTATTGAAGTTAAGTCTCAAAAGGATTTAGAGAGAGGAATTTTATTTATGTGTGATTCTAAAAGTAGCATTTACAGTAATTCAAATTCCTTAACACAAGTTTACTTGCAAAAATTTTGGAAATTTAGCCTTAAAAGTTCTGCTGGAGTTCCGCAAATTTTTCAGAAAAAGTCCGCCAATTAAATTTTCACACAGTTTCAAAAGTCCTGCGCGAACTTCACAGGTTTCCTCGGGGAACAAGATCACCACAACAGATTTGTTCAACACAAACTGTAAAATTATTCCCTGAGGAAACGCAATATTCAGCAAACTTACAAGTTAGATTTGTGACATGTGAACAATAACAAAATTGAAAGAAATTTTCACAAAGTTTTTTTTGCCGACTAACATTAAAATATTGAAACCAAGTTCGTGTGAAACAAGATTCAAATTTTTTGAACAACGGAAACAATTTTACAGTCGGCTTATAAAATCAAACAGCGCCACACATTTCGAAGATTTTTAAAGCCACATCAACTTTAGAGGACAGAACTACAACTGCCTTATAAATCTAAGTTACACCTTAAGATTGCAAGGACTCCACCTTACACTTCCTTGAATGTCCTATGAAAAACATCTTCATTAAATTACGTCATTCATACAAAAGGCTTTATCTATAAAAAATGAAAGGAGGAGTTTTCCTTTCCCCTCACTGGGTGTTACAAGAATCAGTCCTTTGACTGGTTCTTAACATTTCCTTCAAAAGAAAGCTCCTCCTTTTCCTTAGAATTCAATTTAAAAATTAAAGTTCTTTGCTTAAAACCACCTGGTCTTCTCAATTTTGTATTTTCCGCTAGATGTAACCAAACCCACCTCTCCTTCAGCAGACTCTGGGAAGAAATTGCAACGGACCTTGTGGTTTATTTTAACAAGTTGGTTCGAAGTCAGTTTTAGAAAGTTTAAGTACGAAACAAAGAGAAAACAAACCATATTACATCTGAACCTGATCAAGTTTCCCTTCCCCTCGAACAGAGAGAAGGATTTGAAGACTATACAATAACTCTCCACCACAACACTGACCCGTGAGGCCAAAATACCGTCAGGAACCAAAATTAAAATCAAACGAATTTTAAACAATTTGAGATACTTAATTCCTCCCGTTTATTTATTTTTTAACATTGCATTGAAAATTATAACAAGACGGTAAAGATTTGGTTTAGCACCGGGAACCCAATTTTTGCATGAAAATAGGTTTTTCTGATGTATTTCATTGTGTTTCGTGCAAATGTGACCTTCATTTCGTGCGCCTCTTGTGCAAATGTGTAATAAATAAATTATTTAATCGTTTCATCTTATTATTCTATCAGACAGTTTAAGCGGAATAATATCAGAAGAAAGGGGTTTAATGGGTGGGGATATGTATGTATATATATATATATATATATATAATATATATATATATATATATATATATATATATATATATATATATATATATACATATATATATATATTGCAAGGACTCGATCAAATCATTCCCCAGACAAAGTTCTATACCTGAAAGGACTCTTGCAAGAAACCGGAGCAGAATTTGCATGCCTCACAGAAACTCATCTAAAGGACTGCCAGGCGAACTGTGAAAACTGTGAGTTCTGTGTTGACAAAAAAGAAATACAAATTGACAACTATAACATACTCCAAGCCGACCGAACAGTGAGACGTAAAGGAAGATGTGCTATTTACACACGCGAAAGGCATATGGCAGAAATGTCTATAAGTACCTCAAACAGCTACGTAGAATGTGTAGCAGCAAAAGTTGAAAAATTAAATATGGTACTAATTGTAATGTACAGACCCCCAAACACGCCAAGCTCAAAATTTTCAGATTCCATTACAGAGGTAAGAAACTGGATAAAAGATTTACACTCTCCAACCCCAAATATTTTTCTGTGGTGATTTTAATTTCCCATTCATGAAATATAAAATGAAAGGATAGGAAAAAATATATGTATGCACAGGACAAGGGGGGCACACGGGAAGACCAGGAACAGGTAAAATGCTACTACTCTAGGTGATGAATTTATGTTAAGCAAGAAATAACAGAAATCAACATTTACATCCCACCAGATAGTTCACCTCAGGTGCCACCCAATTGCAATCCACAGTTACACAATCTGGCCTCTCTCACTAATGTCATCTTAGGAGGAGACTTCAACGCTAAAGACACTAGATGGTACCTGCACAACCAAAGCAACACCAGAGGCGCCAACATAGTCACACAACTAAACAGCCTCTTCATTCTTAACAATACAGAAGAACATACACACATACCACATCACGCAGGATACTCAAACTCCTCCCCAGATATAACGTTCTGTTCCTCCTTACTAGCAACACATACACACTGGAGAACAGAAAAACAACTGTCACCAGATCACCTGCCCATCATCATTACAACACGTTCTACACTCTGCCCCAACAGCCTTAGGCACACTTACAGAAATTACAAGAAAGCTGATTGGGAACAGTTCAAAATACAGACTGAGGAACAATTCACTACATTAAACATCACACCCATCATAAACATCAATACAACACTCAAGACATTTAATCAGATCATCAATAATGCAAACAAATACATACCCGAGGGCAACATTAGGAAATACAACCCAAATTACACTAGAGAAATCAGTGGTGTAGTGCTAAATAAAGAAGTGAGGGAACGCATTTTGAGTGTTACTCAGATGCGGAGGGGACAATGGCGAGCGCGGCGAGCCCATACAGCTGGGGGTCCGGGGGCACTGTAAGCCCCCCGGGAAATCTTTTGAAATCTAACCAATTTCAGGGATATTTTGAGGTCATATGCACTGGATATTAGGATATATTCCAAGGTTGAAGATGCAGTATTTCCAGTGTCATTAGATATACGACATCCAGTACGATCAATAAAAATAGCTAACAACTGGAATGATTAACTAAAAAAAAGTTAACAACTGGTACGCCGTGGTGACTGTTTCACCAGATCTTTATAGGCTAGCATTGCCTCAGTCGAAGCTAAAAGAAATGAAGCAGTTAATGATTCTTTCTCATATTTCTTCTAGGGGTGGGTATGGAAAACTGATGAGTGGGTAGTTGGGAGGTAACGAAAATGGTTCACTGAGTAGGTAGGTAGTTAATCTAACAATTATTAAATTCCTTTTATGTCAATAACTGGGTGGAAGAAACCAATTGGTTGCTCACCAGAGTTATTCTCCACACTAGTATTTATATACTGTGTGGGAGGAGCGTGCTCGGTAATGGAGATACATTACCGCTCAACCAACCGGGAATAAACCAAGACAACGCTGGTACAAGAAGCCCCGCGAAGAGGAGAACAAAGGGAGAACGAAAACGAAGAACGGGGCGAGAGGACGTACCAGCAAAGTACGCTCTCGAATGAGACAACCGGAGAAGGGAGAGACTGTAATAACTAAAAGTAAGTGACTAATTGAGTTTTTACACCAAACAGTTAATTACATTAAATTAAGCTGGGTCAGACAAGTTAGGCCTACATTGTGGCCTAAGACCCAGCATCAACTCATAGCTTAACAAAGGTGAAGGTAGATTGCCCTAACCTAATCTTGTGAGGAATCCTACTGTGGACCTCAATTTATCTGCCCGCTCTGGACCATTTCCGGAATCTCTAGGCTGACCCCTCTAGGCTAGACTTGATCTACTCTATAGTTAGACTGGAGAAATAAGGGGTGGGTTAATTGTGGACCAATTCATACAGAGCATTTTTCGCATTGGTGGTCCGTGTGTGGGGAATTTACAAACCTTAACCTTACTTAACAAAAATTGCAGAATTAGGCTAAATGGTCTAGCCTAAGCCTAACCTGAGCAAGCCTAATTAGGTCTACAACCTAGGGCCTAACTAGGAAACATTTACATTTAAGGAGTCTCATTCTCTTATAAGCTTAGACCTGAGTGACACACAAGTACTGGGGGGGGATTAAACCAAATTTAAACTTGACTGTTTTGTCTGTTCTCTCTCTTCTCTGGTAATTTCTTCTTGTCCTCTATTTCATTACGATCCCCAGTTAAACAATTTTGACTTAGACATGGACAGTGCAGAATTGAAAAAGTTAAAAAGAAAAGGGGGGCAAAGTTGGGAGCTGTTACAAAGGCTGTGAACACTTTTAACAATATTACACAACCAGGTAAGAAAAATATAGAGTGTGTAATTATTAAATTAGAAATTAAAAAGAAGGAAATAATAGCCATTAATGAGAGTATTTCAGAGTTAGTTGAATCCGAAATGGCTGAAGAACAATTTATAGATCTTTACGCTGATGATGATGATCAGGTAAGCTCAATTGAACAGCAAATAAGGGAACTACGGTCTCGGTTGACTGACTTAACACCAAAAAAAACCTAATTCTGATTTTAATCAAAGTAGGGCTAACCTTCAACAAAATTTAAGTGGCATGCAAAATCCTGAGTCACAAGAATTGAGGCTCAGTTACCCATTTTGCTAGTACCAACATTTGAAGGGGACACGGTACAAATTCCCATCTTTCATTGACAAATTTGAGAATTTAATAGGTAATAAACCTTATATTTCAACTGTTGAAAGTTTAGTTACTTAACTAGTTCCCTTAAAGGCCCAGCCTATAACCTAATAGCCTATTTACCAGCCGTAGGGGATTCATATGAAGTAGCTATTGATCTTTTAAAACGTAATTACATTAATAAAGATATGATTGTATATGAATTATCTCAACAAATTTTTGAATTTGCACCCATAAAAGATAACCATAGAGATATGGAAATTTTTTACAAAATTAGAAGCTATTATAGGACAATTGGTTAGCAATGAGATAGATATTAAAACTTCATCTTGGCTTATACAAGCATAGTACTTAGGTGCCTTCCTTCGAGGGTAAAGATAATTTAATTCTAAAGACGGGAGAAAATTATCCTAATTTAGAACAAATAAGAGAAAACTTCCCCAATATCCTAATTAATTACAACTTGAGAGATTTTCCAACACATAAGACCCAGACTATGGATAACCAAAGACTGTTCCAGAGACCAACTAGCTACAGCCAAACAGACAAAACTTGATACTGGAGAATCAAATGTGACCAACTATAATACACGAACACCTGCATTACAGAACTTTAATGTAACTGCTGCCTCAACTTACACACCACATTGCAAATTTTCTGCAAGTAATGAACACAGTAGTACTGGGTGTGACAAATATTCAGACTTTAACCAAAGGGCTAAAGATGTGAACAGTTGAACCTGTGTAAAAAGTGTACTGGCCAGGGACATTATAAGAAAGACTGTAAATCTAGGTTAAGATTCAAGTGTAAGTTTTGTAAAAGTTTACGACATGTCTCATCAATGTGTGATTCACCAAAGTGTCCAAACAATAATACTCAAACTCAAAAGATACCTCCCCCAAACAAAGGTAATCAAGAAAATGCCACTTTCATGGGACATTCTGCTTGTTCAAACAATGTAACAAGAAACACTGAGATTCTTTTACCAACTATTACTTTGGACTTAGTGAATAGTGAGGGTAGTACCACTCCAGTGAGATGTCTTATAGACTGTTGTTCTCAACAAACATTTGTTTCAAAAAATGTAGTTAATAAATTGGGTTTGACACCAACCCGAATGAACAAACCTCAATATTGCGTCCTTTGTTAAGGATAACTCGGACAAAAATAGCTATAAGACAATTGACCTGGAACTACATTTAGAAAGCAAATTCAAGAAAATTGAAGCAGTTATTATTTCTAAAGTAGGACAAAACAAACTGGTTATACCCAAACTAGAACAAACCATAATCATTTGAAAAAACACTACAAAATAGCTGATAGACATATCACTAACAACACAGTAGCTAACATTGAAATGCTAATAGGGGCAGATTATATTAATCTTATTCATAAGGGCATAGTAGAGATAGGTAATGGTATAGCTATTCAGACTCCATCAGGGATAGCCCCTTTGGGTGACCTATCAGAATACAACCTAGACCTAAACCAAAACAGTGCATGACCAACAAATACTATGTGCCTCACCTCAGTCCTACATAACACCTGTAAGAATAGCAACACTTTGAATAATATTATCTCAACTGAGAACATTAATTCATCATTATCAAATGAAACTTTGGATGAGGCAATTCAAACGTTATGGTTGCTAGAATCTGTGGGTATACATGACACAAATCAAACTTCAGAAGATCAGTTAATGGTAGAAAGATTTGAAGACACCATTCAGTGCAAAGACAATAGTTATTTTGTTGAGTTACCTTGGAAAATAAATTGTCCAACTTTAAGAGACAATCTCAAAGTAGCTAAAGGACATTTATATAAAGTAATGAAAAACTCAAACAAGATAACAATATTCTATCATATGATGATGTCTTCAAAGAACAGCTACAGAAAGGCTTCATTGAAGAAGTAACAGATAACCCTTTTAAAAAAGATGGTTGTCATTATTTAACCCACAGGGGGGTTTATCGACAAGATGCCCCAACAACAAAACTCAGAGTAGTATATAATTGTAGCCTCAAAGACAGTGATAAACACAGTTTGAATGATTGCTTGATTGAGGGTCCTAATCTCATTTCTGACCTTGTGAAGATCTTACTGAGGTTCAGGTTAGACAAATATGCTGTACAAAGTGACATTTCAAAGGCATTTTTGAGAATAAATCTTAAAATGAATATGAAAGAACCAACTTAGGTTCTTATGGTTCAAGGATCCATTTGATTTGAATAAAGGGTTCATAACCTATAGATTTAATGTTGTGTTGTTTGGAGCCAATTGCTCACCTAGCCTATTAGCATTGACAATTACAGTAGACATCATTTAAACCAGTTTAATAACTCTCTAACATTGAACTTCCTTAAGGAACATTTTTACGTAGACAATCTAATAGGCTCAACGACAACAAAATCTGAATTATCTGAAGTCTATGAACACTCTCAAAACATTATGCAACAAGGTAACTTTGAACTTAGAGAGTGGATTTCAAATAATGAGGATTTAAACAAAAATTTTAAAGGATATAATGGTCTTACTGAGCCATCAGACAGAGTTAAAACTTTAGGTATGAACTGGTATTTGGATGCAACTTCTAACAGTCATGATTCAATCTGTACTAAAGGTTTTAAACTTGATGAGGAAGCAAATACTAAAAGACAAATATTATCGGAGGCTTCCAAAATTTTTGATCCTATGGGTCTATTCCTGCCTTCAACAATAAAATCAAAGATTCTCCTCCAAGAAATTTGGAGGACAAATGTTGGGTGGGATGATCCAATAACAAATGAAAATCAAAAATCTTGGAAGAAGTTAGCTACTGATTTAACAAAAGTGCAGAACATTAAAATTCAAAGGTGCTGTGGTTTAGGGATAAGCCCCAGAGGCTTCATGTGTTTGCTGATGCAAGCACACAAGCTTATGGGTGCTGTGCGTATCTTGTAAGCCCTACAGAAAGTCATCTAATTTATGCAAAAGGGAAGTTGCACCTCTCAAACCTACCCGAACCATACCTCAATTGGAACTATTGGCTGCTACATTAGCCATTAAAACCATTTCATTGCTTAAGGATGCTTACTATGATGTGTTCATAACTAATATCCACGTCTGGCTTGACAGTCAGATTTGTCTTGCCTGGATACGGAATGATAGCATTAATAGTAAGAATATCTTTGTAAGAAATAGGCTAAAAGAAATAGCTGACGCTAATGAAAGCCTACAAGTAAACTTTCACTATGTTCCAACTAAACAGAATCCATCAGACTTTCTGACCAGAGGTTTATCCTACAAGTTGTTGAAGTCAAACAAAACTTGGTTTATGGGACCTAAGTGGCTCTGTAATACAGACCAATGGCCTGTGGAACAAGTTAACTTGACATTAAATTTAATCTTTTCAAATGAAAAGGTTGAACCAATCACTAATTATGAAAAGTATTCTGATTTCAACAAACTTGTCAGGGTGACAGCCTACTGTTTGAGGTTTGCTCACAACTGTTTAGCTACAATTAACAAACAGCTAAATAAAAATAATCATAATTATACAGAAGTTGCAACCCAATACTGGATAGGCCAAGCCCAACAAAAAGAGTACAATAAAGAGTTAGAATTCTTAACTAATGGGAAACAAACAAAAGAACCTGTACCATCAGTAGTTGTGGATCTAAACTTGTTCAGAGATGAGGAAGGCCTTCTAAGGTGTAAAGGGAGATTAGACAAATCAAAACTGTCATACAAAAGCAAACATCCAATCCTTTTACCTAGATTTAGCTATTTGACAACATTAATCATCAGAAAAACACATAATGATGTATATCATATGGGGGTACCACAGACATTAACTACATTAAGAAAAACTTATTGGATACCCAAGGGAAGGATCACTGTTAAAACAGTCCTGAGTGAGTGTGTCACATGTAGGCGTATTCATGCTAGGCCCTATAGGAAACCAAATCCTCCTGCTTTGCCAGAGGAGAGAGTTACTCTCAACAGACCCTTTGAGACTGTAGGCATTGACTATACAGGAGCATTGACTGTAGGGGTGGGTGACACTGAACAAAAATGTACATTGTACTGTTTACATGTGCTGCCTCACGAGCTGTTTATTTGGATGTTGTGGAGGACCTTACAGCAGAATCTTTTGTTGCTGTCTTTAAGAGATTCTGTGCACGACATTCAGTACCAAAGACAGTTTGGACTGACAATGCTACATATTTCAAAGCTGGTGAACAAGTCATCCACGACTTGTTAAGCAATGAAATCACACAATTGTATATACAAAATACAAACATAAAGTGGAAGTATATTCCGGTTGCCTCTCCTTGGTATGGTTCTATCTGGGAGAGGAATATACAAACAGTAAAGAATTGCTTGAAGAAAGCAATTGGCAAGAAACAGATACACTTATTTGGGTTACTCACTCTCCTGGCTGAGATTGAGAACATCATTAACAATAGACCACTCACTTATGTGAGTGACAACATTAATGACCCAGAACCATTAACTCCAAATCATTTGATTCGGGGAGAACAAGTTAGTCTCCTGCCGGACTACAATATAGACTCTTCAGAAGACCCAAACTGGACTCAACGACATGATGAGCTCCAGACTAAGTTACAACATTTAACTAGAGTTAAAGCTCATTTCATTAAACAGTGGAAAACTGAGTACTTGATGGGTCTAAGGGAGAGACATAAACAAATGACTAAGAAGGATTGGTCTGACACAATTAAGGTAGGGGACCTTGTTCTCATACATGACAGTACTCCAAGACAATACTGGCCTCTGGCTAGAGTTTCAGAACTCAGACCAGGGGCAGACGGGGTAACAAGAGTGGCCAAATTAAGGACTTCAACGGGTGACACAACAAGACATTTCTCTTTTGTACCCTTTAGAGTCTGGACCCAAAACAATGGACTTTGGAGAACCTTCTCCACTGACAGTAACAACTGGAGACACTGAACTTCCAGTAACTATTCCTTTGACAGTAGGAGTGGTAACGCATCCTACTACAACATTGACAGACACAAGACCTCAGCGACAAACAGCATTAAAGGCGCGACTATTTTTACAACAAAAAATAGATGCTGGGGAATTGTAATTTTATCTTCTAACTTTCATTTTTTCTTTTCTTATGGTAAAGACCATAGACAGTTTCATCCTATGGATGTATATTTTCTCTTCTAATTAAATGCTACACCTTCTCCATGAGAAGGTGAGGATAGGCACTGTTAATCAGATTAACAGGCATTTACAGTTAAATAGTTAGCTAGTCTACACTCAGACAAAAATTGGTGACAATGACACCAAAATTTTTATCTCCCGGGGCCCCCAGTATATGGAAAACTGATGAGTGGGTAGTTGGGAGGTAACGAAAATGGTTCACTGAGTAGGTAGGTAGTTAATCTAACAATTATTAAATTCCTTTTATGTCAATAACTGGGTGGAAGAAACCAATTGGTTGCTCACCAGAGTTATTCTCCACACTAGTATTTATATACTGTGTGGGAGGAGCGTGCTCGGTAATGGAGATACATTACCGCTCAACCAACCGGGAATAAACCAAGACAACGCTGGTACAAGAAGCCCCGCGAAGAGGAGAACAAAGGGAGAACGAAAACGAAGAACGGGGCGAGAGGACGTACCAGCAAAGTACGCTCTCGAATGAGACAACCGGAGAAGGGAGAGACTGTAATAACTAAAAGTAAGTGACTAATTGAGTTTTTACACCAAACAGTTAATTACATTAAATTAAGCTGGGTCAGACAAGTTAGGCCTACATTGTGGCCTAAGACCCAGCATCAACTCATAGCTTAACAAAGGTGAAGGTAGATTGCCCTAACCTAATCTTGTGAGGAATCCTACTGTGGACCTCAATTTATCTGCCCGCTCTGGACCATTTCCGGAATCTCTAGGCTGACCCCTCTAGGCTAGACTTGATCTACTCTATAGTTAGACTGGAGATATAAGGGGTGGGTTAATTGTGGACCAATTCATACAGAGCATTTTTCGCAGTGGGAATTAAAATTTCATGACGTTAGAGATTTGTAAGTTCGGATTTATTTGAAATAGTGAGGGAACGCCGTTCCGTCTACCAAAAAAATTAAGGGAACGCCGTTCCGTCTACCAAAAAAATTAAGGGAACGCCGTTCCGTCTACCAAAAAAAGTAAGGGAACGCCGTTCCGTCTACCAAAAAAAGTAAGGGAACGCCGTTCCCACAGCACTACACCACTGAGAGAAATAGCCCACCTCATAAGGCAACGTAACAACCTCAAACATAACACACAAACACCACACACAGAAGCCATAAAACAGTAGATACAATAGCTCAACACAGAAATAAACAACAAACTCAAAGAAAAACAAACGGAAACATTTAGGGAATTCATAACAACACTAAACCACTCCACAGATACATCCAGGCTATACAAGACTATAAACAGCATTACCCACTCTAACAGCGGCATTCACACCTCACACGCGGCTATCTGTTGCAGCCAAAATAATATCCCAACATACACACAACAAGCTAACATTCTAGTTAATCACCACGCAAAGATAAGTCACTTAAACAGAGACAACAACCAGAAACACGCAGACAGACAAACAACCAGACACAAGAAAACCTACAGACTCGACACGACCATTACACCCTTCAATACAGACCAGACCACCAAGATCATCAAAAACATTAAGAATTCGAAGGCTACTGGACCAGACCACATATCTAACATACACCTTAAACACTTAGGCCTACAGGGAATACTAGCTCTCACAAATATCAGCACATATTCATACCAACACTGTATTATTCCTGACATATGGAAACAAGGTAAATTATTACACTACTCAAACCAAACAAAAATCCAACAGAAGCAGCTTCCTATAGACCCATTACTTTACTGTGCACCCCTTCCAAAGTAACAGAAAGACTAATCTTACAAATCACCAACCCACACATACCACTATCGCCTACTCAACATGGATTCAGACCTCACCACTCAACCACGACATTACTCACTAACCTCACGCAGCACATCATGGATGGCATCAACTCCAGACGACCAGCTCAACGTACACTATTAGCAACAATAGACATTAGTAAAGCATTTGATGCTATCCCACGCTTCCCTCTCATAAACAAAATACTCAACACAAACATGCACAATAACACCAAAAGGTAGCTGAGCAACTATCTTTCAGAAAGATACTCACATGTCACATTTAATGGCAAGTCATCCAAAAACAAGATTTTTCCGAACGGGGTCCCTCAAGGCTCTGTTCTCTCACCAACACTATTCAACTTATACATGCATGACATTCCAATATCCATGGATAACGAGCTTACCTTATCATCATATGCAGATGACATCACTCTAACATCCACCCACAACAACATCGACACCGCTACAAATAACCTACAAACATACATAAACAGTGTACAAGACTGGCTCACACACAATAGACTCAAAGTAGCGCCCACAAAATCAACCATCACCTTGCTTACAAGCAATACAAAAGAACACCAGATAACTCCACAGCTTACACTAAACAACAACAACATTCCACACACTCACAGGACCAAAATACTTGGGGGTCACATACAACACATCATTATCTTTTGTAAAGCACATTCAGGACATTAAAAACAAATGTACGTCAAGAATTAACACGCTTAGGGTACTAACAGGCACAAACTTTGGACACCAGCAGGAAACAACATCACTCATGTACAAACAATATATTCGCTCAGTTATGGACTGACTATGCTAGCCCATGCTGGGCACCCATTATCTCAAACACACACATAAACACCTTACAGACATACAAATCAACGCACTTCGTATCATTACAGGATGTACTCACACAAAACCAATAGAACACTTACACACAGAAACAAAAATACTGAAAGTTAGGGAACATTTAGACATGAGGGGAACACAATTCATGGCAGCAGCGACAATTAACCCACAACACCCTTGTCACTACATGTACAATCAAGCACCGACACCTCGCACCATTAAGGTAACACCAGAGAGACATTATAACCAAATACTCTATTCCATACCACGCCCCTCAGACATCACACAGTACAGAAAACACATACACACACACCTAACCCACAAAGGATTGACACGACTCGGTCCGAATGCGGTCCTAGGTGCGAAGCCGCCACCCATTAACAGGTCAGAGATCAGCCTGAGCAGATCGGATCGAGTTAACTTAGCACGATTCCGATGTGGACATCACTCCAACTTACGGACATATAAACACAGACTAGACAACTCCACAGACGACACCTGCCACCTGTGCCAGGACACACCACAAACAATTGAACACATTATGACAGACTGTACCACTCTAGCACAACAACGAACACAACACAACATCACTAGTGCGCTGAACCTCTGGTCCACTCCGGAGAGGGCGATCGGTTACCTGCGTGCCGCAGGCTTGCTCGATCAGGTTGGGCTGATCGAATAAACAACAACAACAACAACAACAACAACAACCTAATTGATAATGTAGAAATATCCACAACTATAATATCGGACCATAACATTATTGAAATAACAACCACTATAAAAACAAGAGGAAAAGAAAGAACACGAACAACAGAAAAAACAAATTCGAATTTTTTAATTTTCACTCCAAAGCTATAAACTGGGAAGATGTTGCATCCAGCATGGAAGTAATAGATTGGAAAACCATTTTCGAGGCCAAGACAACGGAAGAGATGCTAATGACTTTAGAGGAGAAGACGCTGGAAATTGTGGAAAGACATGTCCCAAAAATACAACAAAGAGGAAAGAGAAGCAGGTTCGAGAGACAAAGGTCATTGTTCCGAAAAAGAAAAAGAGTGACTGCAAAATTAAGTAACTGTAAAGATAACATCAGAAAAATATTAAATGATAAACTGCAGATTATCGATGATGTCATACAGGAACTAATTGAGAAGCATACAGAAAAAGAAGACTACGATGCTATAGAAGCGATAAAGGTTAACTCAAATTACTTCTATAATTTTGCAAAAAGGAAGTCGAAAAACCATGGGACTATAGGACCTCTGAAAAACGAGACCAGTGCTTTATCTGATGATCTAACAGAAGTATCTGAAATATTAAGAGCTCAGTACGGATCATTCAGTATCCCAAAAACTGACAAACTGATATGCGATAGAAACACGTTCTTTGAAGAAGAGCTACAAGGGGAAAGTATAACGGACTTCGACTTTACGACAGTTGATATTACACAAGCTATAGGGAAAGTAAAAGCACACTCAGCGGCAGGACTGGATAAATGGAATGCCACACTGATCAAAAACTGCAAGAATGCAATCAATGAGTCCCTATATTGGATATGGAGACGATCACTAGACACAGGAAAAATACCGGGCATCCTGAAGAGCGCGAACATAGTCCCACTATATAAAGGAGGAGATCGATCGGAGACCAAAAACTACAGGCCAGTGTCGCTTACATCTCATCTCACTAAAATATTTGAAAGAATAGTTAGACAGAAAATCTATGACTTTTTGGAAACTCGGAAAAAATTCGATGATAACCAACATGGGTTTCGGCAGAAACGGCCCTAGGATTGCTGGCGCCCCGGGCAAGCTGAACTTCGGCGCCCTTACAAGTATAATTTTAAAAATTGTTTACAATGAGGAAAAACTACAAATGTAGGAATAAAGAGTTTATTACAATTAACGATATTCACTCAAAGTACAACTAAACATTCTCAAAATGGAACCATGTATGAAAATATGAGAGACAGTGTTGCCACTTTTGTCTGAGGTAAATCCACAAAAAAATGTAAAAATTCCACAAAGTGGCAACACTGATGATATATTAAAGGATGGCAGCGCTGCCAGGCGTATGTAATTTGTGCTCAACGCTCACCTACGCGGCCACATCAACCCATGTGACATGTCATCCCATGTCGGGCCAAGCTGACCTTAGCTTTACTGGTAGTCTGGTGCTAATGCTATTGGCTAATATAATGTCATAATCCTTGAAAATTTTGACTCCACATCAGGAAATTTTCACATTTGACTCTTTTATTTCATTTTATTTTATTTATTTATTTTTCTATTTTTCCCTTTGTATTTGGAAGATCCCAAACACATGACGTGGCGCCCCTTAGCACGTGGCGCCCCGGGCAACTGCCCGAGTTGCCGGTACTTGAGCCGGCCCTGGGTTTCGGTCAGGCAGATCATGCCTATCACAACTAATGGAACACTACAACATTATTGATGCACTTGAAAGTAATGAAAACTATGATGTGATATACACAGACTTTGCCAAAGTGTTCGACAAGTGTGACCATGGAATCATAATACATAAACTGAAGTACAGCACAATAACATCCTTTGCCGACGACACAAAGATCAGTAGAAAAATAAGAAACCCAGAAGATATAGGATTTCTACAAACAGACATGAACAGAATCAACAAGTGGACGGAAGACAACAATATGAAGTTTAACAGTGAGAAATTTCAGCTGTTAAGGTACAGAAAAAGAGAAGACCTAAAATCCAGGAAATATTATTCCCCAAATGGACAGGAAATTCAAAAAAATTCTAGAGCAAAAGATTTAGGGGTTGTAATGACTGATGATGCGAAATTTGAAACACAAAATAAGATAGCAGTAAACAGAGCAAAGGGAATAACTGGGCAGATACTGAGAACCTTTAAACGAAGGGGTAGGAATATAATGATTCCTTTACTGAAAATACTGATCATACCCAAATTGGAATACTGCTCGGTCCTAACATGCCCATATAAAAAAGAAGACATTAGACAGCTAGAAGGGATTCAGAGAAGCTTCACAGCGAAGATCAATGGGTGCAAAGAACTAAATTGCTGGCAAAGGTTACGCGAACTAAACCTATATTCACAGGAAAGGAGGAGAGAGACACACACACCATTATTTACAATTGGAAAATAATGGAGAAACTAGTCCATAATCTTCAGAGCTGGGCAGTAACGCGTTACAAGTAACGGCCGTTACGTAACACGGTACTTTTTTGTAACGGTAGCGGTAACGGCGTTACATTTCAAATCAAGTAACTCTTTCAGTAACGACGTTACTTTTTTAGGGGAATACATTCGTTAGTCGTTACTCGTTACTTTTTTATCGTAGCTCGCAATTAGTTTCTTTCGATCCTCACTCTTTATTCATTAACCGTTAAAAATTTGTCCCTTCACTATGAGCAAGGTATGCATGTTGGCCGTTGGCATGCTGGCAGCCTACCCCCATCCACCCTCTCCCCTTACACTGACAGCACTGTCAAAGTAAAAAGGCGAAGAACCCTGGAGCAGGGAGGGACCTAAGTTCAACAGAGGTTTCGTCATTCCTCTCATCTGGGCCTTCACGGCACGTTAGCTCTGCATCCTTCCCATCCACTAACTTTAAAAATATGTTTATTAAACTTAACACTCCTATACCATCTAGTGCCGCTGTTGAGCGGGTTTTTTTCAGTAGGGAACGAGATACTGCGTCCGAAACGAGGCTCGCTCTGAGATGCAACTTTTGAGAAGCTTGTTTTCTTAAAGGCCAATAAAGATCTTTTGAATAATAGTTCTTAAGTTGTATATTTAGCTAATAAATTTCAATTATCATTGCCATGCACAATAACTCATTTGATTCATTTCTTTAGTATTTCGTATTATTGTTTTGCAAAACTAAACTTTCCTGGTATATTCTAGCATTCAATAAATTAGTATGAATAGTATGCTACATCCTCTGTATGTTGCACTTCCTAGTAATAAATCTTGCAGTAATTTTTTTTCACTTTTTTCGAAAACATTATGCCTTTAAGTCATAACAACACAATGAAGGCATGCACAGACTTCATAGCCTATGCATTAACCAGTGGATACATACCAACACATACTCGCACAAGCGAATGTTTATATAATATAATATTTTATGTAATATATAAATTATAATATACCTATGCATATATATAATATATTTACATTTCATTAAAAGTAACGGTAACGAATAGTGGTGCCGTTACTCGTTACTTTTTTAAAATGGTAACTGTAACGATAACGGCGTTACATTTAGACTGTAGTAACGGTAACGGTAGCGGCATTACATTTATAAAGTAACGAGCACAGCACTGCTAATCTTACTCTGAACCCTGTAACTCACCAAACAACAGTGGAAAGTAGAAAAGGAAGACTGTGTCGTGTTCCCAAATTAAAGGCGAGACAGGGAACATTCTTAACCCTGAAAGAAAATAGTTTTGTTGTGAGAGGACCAAAACTGTTTAATCAGCTCGCCAAAGACCAAAGGAACACGAATGGTGTTGCAGTGGACATCTTCAAGAGAAGATTAGACGCCTGGCAGAACAATCTCCGATGAGCAGGGCGTACCTGGCTATGTGAGGTGGAGAGTACAAGAAACCAACTCACTGCTTCACCAGGCCTACTCAAGAGGAGGGGCGACAAGCTTGACCTTCGTGAAATGAGGAATCATCGCGCGGAACCTTTGAAAGGTTGAAAAGAAAGTGTGTATATATATATATATATATATATATATATATATATATATATATATATATACCTAAACAAGCCTAACCTAACCTAATCTAACCTAACCCTATTTCTGTGCGATAACCTAGTAGGCCTATTTTTCTTACCTTACTGGAGAGGTGGTGGAGGGTACAGTTTAGCTGCCTCGATAAGGAAATGATGCGCGGGTATTTCGGTCGGAAAAGTGCGCTTGAAACAAATAACGAGCAATGTACGTTTTATAATGTGCCTTTTTATTACCTGCTCTGAGTACCCAACTCTTCAAATCTTTCTAGAGCCTTTCAATATTTTGGGTATGTACACCGGTGTCTGGGTCCACGAAATTTTCACTGTGATTGACTGTTTTACAGTATGAATGCAGCCGCGGTCTTTTAAGGAATTATATGCCTTCCAACAGTCACTAATAATTACACTTCCAGAAAGCACATAATGTTCAGTTAATATTATGAGAGTATCAGCACTGCGATCATCTACGGGTAAGATAAATTTTTTCTTTGAAACTGTTTCAATCCCACCAAATACCCAGACACCGGTGACATCCCTTCCACGATGATACTTTGACTTTCCGAACTTAGACTCGTCTATCTCGACTGAGATACTTGTGTTATTTTTTATTTTATTGGGTTCAGAATCCCAGCTGAGCCGTGAACGGCCAAGCTCTGAAGGGCCAGTTTAACCTACATCCCAAGTTAAGCTAGACTAAACACGTACGGACTTGGAGGTCCTATTAGGTCCTACCTCAGGGTTGCTGACTCGATGTGGGCCTACTTAGGCCTCAGTTGCATAGAATTAAGATAAAAAACAAAAGGGGCACTATTTATGGTCTTCTTTCTAAACTTGCAACAACACAACCTGCACCATTGCACGATGCAACAATCTTGAATCTAAACAACCAAACTGAATTGCAAGAGAGCTCTCTATAAGACCACGCCCTGTAAGTGCCGCAATCAACAAACGAGTAGGAAGGACGCGCAGTGCCCCAAAAAAATGATGCCACAAGAGTGCCCAAACAATGATGCCACAAGAGCCCAAAAATGCTAGCTCTAAAATAAGTGAATTTTTTACTAACCTTACAATTATGAGATGGATATAAATACACCTTAACTTAATATATACAAGCAATGCTGCATCAATCAGCTTAGTCATCATATCGCTTTGGGACATCCAAATGAGGTGACGTGTATATATATATATATATATATATATATATATATATATATATATATATAGTCTAAAAGTCACTAAAGGGGAAATATCACTAAATCTAAGCTGAATGGCAAGAGCAAGTCATAAACGAACCAACGCGGCTGTTCGTATTGTTTTGGGCTAGCCTAGAGATGTTTTTTCCTATCTGACCTAATCATATGGTGCTGAGTGTAATTAGGTTGTGTTTCTAAGGTGACAAATGGGGTAGAAAGTTGTCCGTACTTAAGTATAGTTAGTTAGGGGTAATGTCTATAGCTTCTAAATTGGTAATGTAAGAGAGAGTTAGGTAGGCTGTTGTGGGACACAGGAATCTAATGGTAGCCTCCCAAAGGAATATCTAATTCAACGCACCGGTAAGTGCTTTTGATTGTTTGCTAGAACCTAAGTAACCTAACTGGGGTGTCTACCCCACGCTATCACATTTGGCGACGAGGATGGGATTCAATTAAGCTCATGGGATTCAATTAAGCTCATGGGATTCGATTAAGCTCATGGGATTCGATTAAGCTCATTGGATTGAATTTGGCTCATTTGATTAAATTTTGTTCGTTGGGTTAAATTTGGCTCATTGGTTTAATTTGGCTTATTGGGTTCAAGTGGCTGTTTGGAAAATTGGATGCAGCCTAGTGGGTCGTCCGATTTGGTTTGTTTGTGTGGGTAAGCTACCGTACTATAGCGTAGGTCCCGCCGGCCTAACTCTAAAACTAATTCCTACTCAGCCCTAACTCTAAAACTAATTCCTACTCAGCCCTAACTCTAATACAATTCACTATTCAGCCCTAACTGTGGAGTAACTAGATCAAATTTAAACCTAATCTAACCTACTTCCCATGACTTGGCCTAATTCGGTTTTGCTCTAGCATGTCGGTGATTGGCCATATAAGCCCCTACGAAGACTCTGGGGAGGACTTCGAAGCTTATGCCACTAGGGTGAGGTTGTTTTTCGAGGCAAATTCCATTCCTGATGCTAAGAAAGTACCTACCTTTTTAACTATAATAGGCCCTAACCGATCACTACAAACATCCGAGTAGTTCTCATCTATGAACGTTTCAAATTTTATTCGAGGCATCAGACGGGAAATGAAAGCATTGCAGTTTGTTGCAGGAATAAAAAGCCATAGCCGTACGTGCAAATTTGGGGACAAATTAGATGAAATGCTAAGAGATGGTTTGTAATGGGTCTCAAAGAGGAGTCTACCCAGAGAGCCCTATTAGCCATACAGGACCTAACTTTTAGTCAGGCTGTAGAAATAGCTATGGCTAGAGAAGCAGCTGCTAAAGATGTTAGAGCTTTTGGAAATCACAGTAGTAAAGCCCAACACGTAAATAGCTTTAAATCTTCTAGGCCTGGCAGACCTAATGAGCCTACTAGACAGGCAAATAAAAGGTATGAGGCGAATACGACTAAGCCTACTAATTCTACTAAGCCTTCCAAGCCATGTACAAGGTGTGGAAAACACCACTGGAAGAAGGATTGCCCTTTTAAAGAAGCAGTTTGCCGAAACTGTAGTAAAATAGGCCACATAGCTAAAGTGTGTTTTTCAAAGAAAACGAAGGGTGAAATTTCTAATTTTAACATTTCTAGTGTAAATCCTCAAAAGGGAAATACTTCGAACATTGGAGTGGAGTACCTATTTTATGAGCAGCAAAGTGGAAAAAATACAGGCCCATATATTGTAGAGATAGGCCTAAATGGAATCACAATTCCTCTAGAATTAGATACAGGTGCTTCCCGGACGGTCATGTCCAAGGCAGTTTTTGATAAGATTTTCAAAAACACACCTAAACTACATGCATCTAAAACTATTTTGAAGAAGTATGGGGACATACAAATACCTATTTGTGGAGAAGCATACGTCACAGTTACACTCAACCAGAAAACTTTGTCTCATCCCTTAACCCTTTTAGTGGTGGATGAGCAAGGGCCTACTCTACTAGGCCGTGATTGGATTGACGCTTTGGAAATACCGATTGACAAAATCTTGCCAAAGGGGCAGGCAGATGTGCATACACTCTCATATCCATCTGACATAGACTCATTGTTAAGGGAGTTTTCGTCTGTTTTGGGGCCTGAAGTAGGCAACCTAAAAGGCCATCAGGTCTGCATAGAAGTAGATCCTAATGTAACTCCGAAATTTTGTAAGGCTCGTTCAATTGCGCATGCACTGCGGGAGAAGGTAGATTTAGAAATTGACAGGCTGCTAAAAGATAAAATTATTGAACCAGTCACACACGCTAAGTGGGCTGCCCCAGTAGTTCCTGTACTAAAACCGGACAAGTCCGTACGGTTATGTGGGGATTACCGTTTAACAGCAAATAGAGCCGTCCTTCTAGATTGCTATCCTATACCCAAGCCTGATGAATTATTTAGCTCTCTTGCTGGGGGTAAATATTTCACAAAACTCGATATGTCCCAAGCCTATGCTCAACTAAGTTTAGATGAAAACTCTAAAGAATTAACTAACATAAATACGCACCGAGGCCTATATAAGTACAATAGGCTATGCTATGGAATAGCATCGGCTCCGGGTATTTTTCAGAGGACAATGGACCAAGTTCTAGGTCACATTCCAGGGGTACTTTGCTTTCTAGATGATGTCCTCATTTCAGGTTCGTCTGAAAAAAACACCTAACTAGATTAACCACGGTTCTAAAAAGACTCCGGGATGCCGGACTTAAGCTAAAGAGAGAAAAGTGTTCATGGGTCACTAACGAGGTTTCATATTTAGGGTTCCGCATAGATGCCTCAGGCATTCATCCAACGATGGATAAACTAGAAGCAATAAAAAATGCACCACCTCCACAAAACATCACACAGTTACAAGCTTATTTAGGTCTCCTAAACTTTTATAGGAAAATTTTGCCTAATGCATCGACTTTCCTTGAACCCCTAAATAAGCTATTACGATCTGGGGAACAGTGGAGATGGGAGAAAACTCAAAAGGAAGCATTTGAGGCTTCCAAGGACGTACTACTAAAGTCCACTCTCCTAGTGCATTATGATCCTAAACTTCCTCTCGTAGTTTCAGCAGACAGCAGTTCTTATGGAATTGGGGCAGTGTTATCTCACCACATTGATGGTGTAGATAGGCCTATCTGTTTTGCTTCTAGAACACTAACTGAGACTGAAAGACGATATGCACAAGTGGAACGTGAAGCATTAGCCTTAGTATTTGCAGTCAAAAAATTTCATTTCTATCTATATGGGGTCATGAATTTAAACTAATTACTGACCATAAGCCTCTTTTAGGTTTATTTTCACCTAATAAAAATATTCCAGTTATGGCCTCAGGTAGGATTCAACGATGGGCACTGATTCTACAAGCCTATAAATTTGACTTAGTACATCGGTCAGGTAAACTTCTAGGTACGGCTGATGCGCTAAGTAGGTTGCCCTTAGAAAATCCAAATGATTGTGTACCTATACCTACAGAATGGGTTCACTTGGTGGAGTTTTTGGAATCCACTCCAGTATCTGCGGTACAAATAGAGCAGTGGACAAAATCAGACCCTATTCTGTCTAGGGTCATCCATTTCTGCTCAGTTGGTTGGCCTACTAAGGTTGAGAGTGAATTACAGCCTTTTTATCAACGTCAGTCTGGCCTCTCGATTCAAAATGGCTGTCTTTTATGGGGCCACAGAGTGATTATTCCAAATAAAGGCAGGTCGAATTTAGTGAAGGAACTTCACGCTGAACACATGGGAGCAACAAAAATGAAAGAGCTGGCGAGAGCTTATTTCTGGTGGCCTGGTTTAGATGGAGAACTCGAATCATTGGTTCGTTCCTGTCAAAGCTGCCTAGAGAACAGAGATCTCTCAAGAAAAAGTCCACTTCATCCTTGGGAATGGCCTACTATACCGTGGCATAGGATCCATGTTGACTATGCAGGTCCTATAAATAATACTTATTTCCTAGTCATTGTGGACGCCTACTCTAAGTGGGTGGAAATTCTTCCAACCACTTCCACGACTTCGGGTGTTACTATTCGCTTACTCCGTTCGGTTTTCGCTCGATGGGGTTTACCCATAGTCCTGGTTTCCGACAATGGTACTTGTTTTACCAGTGAGGAATTTCGTTCCTTCGTCCACCTAAATGGCATTAGACATGTCCGGTCTAGTGTTTTCCACCCGTCTACTAACGGTCTCGCGGAAAACATGGTCCGTACTTTCAAGTCGGCCTTGCGTCATTCTCGTGGGGAGGAAATGCAAGTGGTGTTGGATAAATTTTTGTTTAAATATTGAATAACACCTCACACCACGACGGGGGTGTCTCCCTCTAAACTTATGATTGGCCGAGGAATTCGTTCAGTTTTCGATTTGTTACGTCCAAACGAAACGTTACAACAACGAGTTTTACGCCATCAGGAAAAAAAGAAGCTGTACCATGACACTAAAAGAGGGAGAGTTATAGAGGCGCAACCTAATGATCCAGTTATGATTCGCAACTATGGGGCTGGACCAAAATGGGTTCCTGCAACTGTCCAGGAGAGAACGGGCCCTGTTTCCTTCAAGTGCCAACTAGAAGATGGTCGTTCTATTAAACGCCATCAGGACCAGATATGGGAACGTGAATTGCAGAAGGACCAGAGTCTTCCGGAAGAGAGAACTGATCCTCCGGAAAATGGTTCAACTCGCCCGCCTATACAGGTTGCACCTAATCCTACTACATCAACCCCGCTCCGCAGGTCGTCTAGGGTCCCTCATCCCCCTGACAGACTAAACTTGTAGGGGAGGAGTGAGGTGACGTGTATGTATATATATATATATATGTATATAGTCTAAAAATCACTAAAGGGGAAATATCACTAAATCTAAGCTGAATGGCAAGAGCAAGTCATAAACGAACCAACGCGGCTGTTCGTATTGTTTTGGGCTAGCCTAGAGATGTTTTTTCCTATCTGACCTAATCATATGGTGCTGAGTGTAATTAGGTTGTGTTTCTAAGGTGACAAATGGGGTAGAAAGTTGTCCGTACTTAAGTATAGTTAGGGGTAATGTCTATAGCTTCTAAATTGGTAATGTAAGAGAGAGTTAGGTAGGCTGTTGTGGGACACAGGAATCTAATGGTAGCCTCCCAAAGGAATATCTAATTCAACGCACCGGTAAGTGCTTTTGATTGTTTGCTAGAACCTAAGTAACCTAACTGGGGTGTCTACCCCACGCTATCACAGGACAACAATGACTCTTCCTCTTCTAGATTTTCTAACACTCCCCACCGAAGAGGCATTGTTGTCATTACCTTCTGAAAATTTAGCCAAGCCTTCTCCATGACGCTGTAACTCAAATGTTTCATCTTGACTATCCGTGTTTTTGCTGATTTCTAAAGCATAGAGTTTTTGTATAGGTGTCTTTAATTTTCCTCCTGAAGTCTTTACCAGTGCAGACCTAACTAAATTGTCTTTGCCAACAAACAACTCTTCAATTATGCTAAGCTTCCAGCATTGCCTTGGTCTTTCATCCCCAATCATTACCACTTCTCCCACCTTGATACAATTTGCATTGGAGCCCTTTACATTGCCTGATGGGTAATAATTGAGTTCTGGCAAGTACTCTATCTGCCACCTCTTCCATAATTGATCTTGTAGCTCTTCAAGGTACTTGAACCTTCTGGTTAACTCTTCTTGAGTGCTCTGGATAGGCTGTAAGTCTTCTGGCAAACTGGGGCTTGATGTTAATCGTTTACCACAAAGAAAATGATTTGGTGTCAATGGCTCTGCATCCTGCAGACTGTTACAAACAAAGGTGATAGACCTACTGTTCACCATTGCTTCTACTTCACACAAAACAGTGCAGAATTCTTCTTTGCTCAAATGAGCATTAGCTAAAAGTTTCTTTAATGGACACTTTTCACTTCTCACTAGCCTTTCCCAAAATCCTCCCCACCATGGTGCCCTCTCAACAATAAACTCCCACTGTACCCCATGGTGTGAAAAGTAGGATTGGAATCCCTCCTCTTTCAGCGAGAACCAAACTTCTTGGAGTTCCTTTGCAGCCCTTTTGAAGGTTTTTGCATTATTTGATATGATTTTATTTGGGAAACCCCTTCTGTTCACAAACCTTTTAAAGGCCAAAAGAAATACATCACTACTTAAGTTGCTTACCAACTCCAAATGGATTGCTCTGGTGGTAGCACATGTGAAAAGACATATATAACCTTTGTTAGACTCCCCTTGCTCATACACATAGACTGGACCTGCGAAGTCTACTCCAACTACACCAAATGTGGCAGTATAGATACACCGTTCTCTTGGAAGTGGAGCCACCTTTTCATAATAAGGCTTTGCACTCCAACGCTTGCAAACCAAACATTTATGAAAGACCTTTTTTACTACTTGCCTAATTTTGGGAATTCAAAACTGTTGTCTGATCTCTATTATCACTTCTCTAACTCCAGCATGTAACAACTTATGATGCATATCCAGGATCAAAAGTTTCACAAAGTGCCCCCCAGAAGGTAGCAAAATTGGATGTCTTTTCTCCTCTGGAAGCCCAGAAAACTGTAGTCTATCTCCTACTCTCAATAAGTCCTGATCCAAAAACACATCCAAACCTTTGAGAGCAGAATGTGTTGGCAGAACCTGTAATGGACTGCTGGTGAGCAATTCCCTCTCTTCATCAAATTTTTCCTTCTGCACATATACTACCCAGTATTGCCTGGCTTGCTGAATCTCCTTACTGTTCAGAATTCCTTCCCGTCTTGTTTCTCCCTTAATATTGTTTGTAAATCTATATACCCATGCTGTCACTCTTGACAACCTTTTCAGACTGCTAATGTCCTCAAGCCTCAATATGGGGTCCTGCTGCATAACTTGACAACTGTTCACAGTGCATTTTCTCATTTCACTTACCCATTCTTCTTGAGCCTGGCATTCTCCTACAATAGGCTGATTAGAAGGCCAGTTTTCACTTCCAAGTTTTAGCCACTCTGGCCCATTCCACCACAAACTTGACTGTGCAAGATCTTTCACTGAAATTCCTCGTGTTGGTAAATCAGCTGGGTTTTGGGTGCCTGGACAATGCTTCCATTGCTTGGGATCTGTGTGTGCTTGAATTTCCTCCACCCTATTGGCAACAAATGGTTTCCATTTCCTTGCCCTGCTTCTTAACCAGTGCCAAACTATAGTGGAGTCTGTCCTATAATAGCTTGGAATTTCATAGAGGGCCAAAGACTTTTGCACTGTAAATGCAAGCCGAATAGCAATAACTGCACCCATCAATTCCAACCTTGGAATAGAAAGCCTTTTCAAAGGTGCTAATCTGCTCTTTGCAGCAACCAACCTGCAACTTATTTCCTCTTTGAATGTGCCTCTTATATAAATACAAGTTGCATAGGCTTCCTCACTTGCATCACAAAAGATGTGCAGCTCCAAACTGTCTGGACTATTGTTCAACTCTCCAAAGTACCATCTTGGGATTTCAATGTCTCCAAGATGTGCCAATTCTTTGAACCAATATTTTCACCTTACCACCATATGATCAGATAACTCTTGGTTCCAACCAAGTCCAATATCCCAGAGGCTCTGAAACCAAATTTTTTACTTTATCACAAATGAAGCCAGGAATCCAAGAGGATCAAAGACCTTTGAAGCCAAACTAAGAGCTGTACGTTTTGTCCACCTTGTCTCATTCTCAGCTAGCTCTACTAAAGATTTCCCATTGAAGGTAAACAAATCCTCTCCTTGCTGCCAAACAATGTCTAGCACCTTTGTGTATATTGCTCACAACTCCTTAATACCAGAATCCTCAATACTTTCTGCTGCATCAGTTACTACATAGGACTGACTCATAAACTGTTGTAACTGAGAATGATTGGTCTGCCATTTTCTAAGCTCCATGCCAGCCTCCCTCATTATAGCTCTAGCCTCCATGAATATCTGTTTAGCCATTTCTGTATTATCCACGGAACACAGCAAATCATCAACATAAAATTTTTTCCTTACGTGTTCAATTGTGTTAGGATAGACTTCAGAATATTTCTTAAAATGGTACTGCATAGTAGCTGCCAACAGAAATGGACTAGAGCTGAGGCCAAACAACACTGACTTCATTCTATATGCTTGAACCTTAGGTTCATTTTCCGACAAGTCTTTCGTATCCACCCACAGATACCTTACTGCATCTCTGTCCTCTGGTTTTAACTTTATCCGCAAAAAGGCTTGCTTCACATCTGCAGTCAATGCTACTCTACCAAACCTGAATCTCAGTAACAAGGAAAATAAATCTGCATTTAAATTTGGCTCAGCATCTAAACAGTCATTCAAGGACACACCACCTTTGTCCTTGGCTGAGCCATCAAAAACTACCCTCAGTTTGGTGGTAGTTTTGTCTCGCCGTACCACTGCATGGTGTGGCAGATAATGTGCCTCCTGGCTCACCAGCTCACCTTGCACCCTTTCAGCATAGCCCTCCTTTACATAGCTTAGGATGGCCTTATTGTATTCAATTAACAACTCCTCATTTTTCCTTAGCCTGTACAATGAAGTCTCCAACCTCCTATTAGCTAGCTGAAGGTTTGAACTGGATGTTGTGTATGCAGGAGTAACACGATTGAAGATACGCCTCACAGCTAGGCTTTATTCAACACAAAACTCTATGTACAAAGCAAAGTCATAACCTAGAAAAAGAAAACAATTACAGTTAGCATCAGCATAATAATAAGTAGCTAATAATAATGTCCTTAAACATAAACAAGAATTAGACATAAAAGATACTAAACTAAAGGGGGCAGCTAAAATGAGAACCACTATCATGACATTCTCCCCTTGCTCATAAGTCTAGACGATCAGGAGGACGACGCGAGCGCTCTGAGCGTCGCAACGGTTGCACGTCAGTAGAGGTATCAGGTTTACGTGTGGGGGTTGGAGTCGTCGGCGGGACGGGACAGCTTGAAGTGGCATCATCGGATACTGGTGTGTTCTCCTGTCGATAATCCAGCGATGCAGTGCCAACTTCACCTGTACCACCAGCGTCGAATGGCGCTACAGTAGGTCGATGGGAGAGGGGTTCGCCCGCCGGCGCCAAATGGCGAGTGGAAACAGTGGTTTCTCGACCGTCGGGGTAGCGCACGTGAGCGTAGTGTGGATTCGCTTGGAGTAGTTCGACCTCATCCACGAGTGACGAGTGGGTCCGTCTTGTACAGCCGTACATGTCTCTTCAGCAAAACAGGTCCTGGTGTGCACAACCAAGACGGCACTGATGCACCGGTGGTTGTCGAACGACGAACGAAATTCAGTAGACGTTCGTGAGGAGTGGCATTGGTCGCTGTCGACAGAAGTGAGCGAATTGCATCGAGAGCTTCTGGTAGCACCAATTGCCAGCATTGAATAGGTAGTTGGCGCGATTTCAGAGTTGTGATTATCGCCTTCCAGATTGTGTTAGTGTAACACTCCACCTGTCCATTGCACTGAGGATTATAACTCGTCGTTCGGCTGCAAGCGATTCCTTTACTGTCAAAAAACTCACGTAGTTCTCGGCTCATGAACGATGGACCACGGTCGGAGTGTATGTAGGCTGGCATGCCAAATATAGCAAACAGTTTACAGAGGCAGCTAATCACGGTTGCAGCTGTCATATCCGCAGTCCGGAAGGCGAATGGAAACCTCGAATACTCATCGATGATAGTTAAAATATATTGATTTTTATCAGTGCTTGGAAGAGGTCCTTTGAAGTTCATATTCAGACGTTCAAAGGATTGCGTAGCTTTTATGAGGTGCGTCCTCTCCGGTCAATGAAACTGAGGCTTGCATTCTGCACATACCCTGCAAGAACTAGTTATCTGGCGCACCTCATCTACTGAGTAAGGCAGGTTCTTGGACTTCACGAAGTGGTACATGCGAGTAACACCTGGGTGGCACAGCGATTCATGTAGGTCGAATAACAAACGACGATCTCCGGCCATTGACGCACAGTACGAACGCGAAAATGTGTCAGGGGGTATGTTCTCTCGACCCGGCTTGTACACGATGTCGAAATCGAAGCAGGAGAGCTCCATCTTCCAGCGCATGAACTTATTCTTTATCTTCCCGCGGTGTTGTTTGTCGAACATGTAACTTACGGAGCGTTGACCTGTTTTCAGCATGAAATGTCTGCCGATGAGGAAATGTCTCCAGTGACGAACCGTCTCGATGATAGCCTGAGCCTCCTTTTCGATGGAGAGTTGGCGTCTCTCATGGCCCTGAAGAGTGCGCGAGAAAAACGCCACAGGGCGCCCAGCTTGGTTCAGACTGGCAGCTATTGCGAAGTCAGATGCATCCGTCTCGGCTTCAAAAGGCACCGACTCGTCAACAGCCCGCACCACTGAATTTTCCATGTCACGTTTGAGTTAGTTAAACGCATATTCCGCCTCCCTTGAGATAGGGAACGTCTGTGTAGAGGTAAGAGGACGGATCTTCGTAGAGTAATTGTATATCCACTGGGAATAATATGCGAAAAGCCCAAGAATTCGACGAAGTGACTTCATTTTGTCAGGAACTGGAAGATCATGTAATGCCTGTAGACGTTTTGGATCAGGCCGCATTTCACCATTCTCGATCACATAGCCTAGGATACTGAGCTTCGTAGTTGGGAAAACGCACTTTTCCTCATTGTAGCTGATGTTCCATTTCTTTGCTACATCGAGGAATCGCTTCAAGGCGTCGTCGTGCTCAGCTTGCGTCTCACCACATATTGTAACGTTGTCTAAGTACATAAGTGCCGGTGAGCTTCTCGTCTCGAATGATTAAATCCATAATACGTTGGAAGCACGCGACACCGTTAGTCACGCCGAACGGAATGCGAGTAAATTGGTACAAACCTCCACATGCCTCGAAGGCTGTGTATGGCCTGTCTTTCTTCTTGATCTCAATCTGGTGATATGCACTATGCAAGTCGATAGTGCTAAATACGCGATATTGGGCAATCTTATTAAGGAATAAAGAATGGACCCATTGGTTTAGAACTTTTGAGAACTTCAATGGCTCACTTACACAGGAAGGACTTAATAAGTTAAGTCTTCTCACTAATTTTGTCACTCCTCGAATCTACGAAAGCATTATTGATTGCGCGACTTATGAGCAGGCTATCGAGGCATTAAAGGCACTGTACATCAAACCAGCTAACGAGATCTTCGCACGTCATCTCCTTGCAACCCGTCGTCAGCAGGCCGGAGAGTCTCTCGACGAGTATCTACGAATTCTGAAGACACTCAGCCAGCACTGCAATTTTAAATCGGTGACTGCGGCTCAACACCGAGAGGAGTCAATCAGGGACGCTTTCATCAGTGGTTTACAATCGTCCATGATCCGACAACTCTTACTGGAGAATAAAACGTTGGATCTGACTACTATGTTTGATCAAGCCTGCGCACTCGATTCAGCTCAGAGGAACTCTGAGCTATATTGTTCTCAGTCTAAGCATTCGTTCACTGCTGCCGCGATGGCTTCCGAAGTAAAACCCAGTGATACTAGTAATGAACCAGTACAATGTGCCTTGTTGTCTTCTGCTGCTAATAGCAGGTGTTTCTTCTGTGGTCTTACCAAGCATCCACGTGCAAAGTGCCCAGCACGCGAAGCTGTGTGTCATTCTTGCCAGAAGAAGGGGCATTTTGCCAAAGTCTGCCGTTCGGCGCCTTCATCAAGCACGAGAGCTGCATCGGCTTCTGTTACTCTAGCGTCTGTGTCATCTGCAGCAGCTCCGGTTGCTCTATCAAGGGCGGTGTGTAAGATTTCGCTCGATGGAACCGAAGTGGACTGTCTCGTTGATAGTGGAAGCAGTGAGCGTTTCATTCACCCCGATCTTGTAAAACACTATTCTCTCAGAGTTCACCCATCTAGGAGCTCTGTCTCGATGGCGTCTACCTCTTTCTCAACCAAAACACTTGGTTACTGCTTTGTAAATCTAAGTCTACATAGCGAAAATGTGTCAGGGGGTATGTTCTCTCGACCCGGCTTGTACACGATGTCGAAATCGAAGCAGGAGAGCTCCATCTTCGAGCGCATGAACTTATCATTCTTTATCTTCCCTTTTTCAAATTGCTGTAAAACATCACTGTTCATTGTACTCGCCTGCTTCTCCTGTTTGTCCTTTATGCCAATGGATTCAAGTTCCCAAAAGGCTTTCAAATGCCTTTCCAAACCATGGCTGTTCTCCTCACTCTTAACAAAAAGAGCTTTAACCTCCATTTCATTGCAATAGCTACCATGTAGCATCCAGCCTAGCTTACTTTCAATAGCTACTGGACCTCGAGATGTGCGGACAATATTACCAGTGATGAAGTCCCAATAATAGTCAGCTCCAATCAAAAGACTAATATCTTCTGTTCCTTCAAACTTATTATTGCCCAAATTAATTCCTTTAACTCGCAATTCTTGGACACATGTCATATCTAAACAAGTAGTGACTGGAACACAAAGTTCCTCAATCTCTACAGCTTAGACCTTGATAGTGGGACCTTGTGCTAACAACCCCTTAACCAGAACTTGTACCTTCTTAACTTTGGTTCGGTTTTGAACGGAACCCCCAAACCCAGAAATTCTTAAATTTTCCCTCTTAAGTTCTTTAAACTTCAATTTTCTGGAAATTCTGGTCTTAATAAAGCTACACTGGCTACCACTATCAAACAACACTCTTACAGTAGCTTCTCCATCATTCCCAATTAATAATGCTGCAGCTGTTTGCAATAATCCTCCTTTACTTTTACCCCCTTTCATAGCAGTGGCATGTGCCACTGATGTCTCTACTTCTGGGGTAGGCCTACTCGGAGTGTTTTCACACAATAATGGCTGATGCCGGCCATGGCATTTTTTGCACAAAATTTTAAATTTACAAAACCTTGCTCTGTGTCCTTTCAAAAAACATTTAAAACATGCTGTGGACTTAGTTACCCTGTCCTTTCTCTCCTCAACAGGTAAAGCATCAGCCCCCTCACATTTATATGACTTGTGGTTGCCTTCGCAAAATATGCATTCCTTGATTCCCTTTAATTTATTCTCAGAGGATGCATGTAGAGCTGACACTGTACTTGGGCTATTCCTTTTTGTAGAAACTTTGGTGCTGTGCCTGCCTCTGTCCCCTTGTTTAACATCCCACTGTGCAAACTGAATTCCCTCTCGTCTTGCTAATTCTGTGCTTAAAAGACTTAACATCTGCTGAAGAGGGATGTACACATGTTCTGTAGAGTGTTCCCTACTTAATTCAAACAAAATTGAGCTAGGCAATTTAGACTCTAGTATAGTAACCAACATTATACCATACCTTTCCATTCCTACACCCAAGTTGTCCAGGGACCTAGTTCTAACTTCAAATTCATCATATAACTGCCGTAACTCCTTGACACTATTGGGATTATTAACAGGAGGTATAGCTAAAAGTTCGCGGAGGTGGCTTTTAATCAGAGCTGGGCACCGCAAACTCAAAATCACTTCCGCAATCGCAAATCCGCAAACTCAAACCTTACCTTCCGCAACCGCAAATCCGCAAACTGCTTGCCATTTTTGGTGCCGCAAACGCAAATCCGCAAACGCAAACCATATTTCCAATTTTTACAGTGCTGGGCACTTCCACAAACACTTCCGCAAACCGCAAATTCCGCAATCGCAATTTTAACTATAAAAAGTATCCAAAACATTAAAGAGGTATAAAAAGTTTTCATATCTTTTTAATGTTTAATGTTTTAGCCTTGTTTTTATTAAAAACAAGGCTAAATAATTTATTACAATAAATCACTATTGTAGAAGAAATAAAAATACTACATATATTGATATATTATATTGAACAAAAACACCTCCTGCAAGTAAATATTAAATAAATTAAATAATAAATTTAATCATTTGAATTTCATAAATTTTGAGACTTAGACACGTTAGAGAAGACTGTACTGTAACTGTAGTAACTGTACACACATTACATTACACAAGTTAAATTAAGTTAACACTGCCTGCCAGCCAATTGGCGGCCAGTGACAGCAGCGTCACAGCACTAGCGGGTTTGGCCAGTGGCCACGTGGGAAATTTGCGGAAAGATTTGCTTTTGCGGTCTTAGTTCCGCAACGCAAATTCACTAATTTGCGATGACTTTGCCGCAAACGCAAATCCGCAAACGAAAAACATACTTCCGGAATTGTGGAATTTGCGGTTTGCGGAAGTGTTTGCGGAAGTGCCCAGCTCTGCTTTTAATTAAGATCTCTGGCTTACCAAACCGTTTCTTTAATATATCCCAAGCCACATTATAATTAGCCTCTGTCAATGCTAATCCTGCTATTGTCTTTGCTGCCTCCCCTTCCAAGAGGGACTGCAAATAATTAAACTTCTCCACCGCACTTAACACTTGACTAGAATGAACTGCTGATTGAAAACTGTCTGCCCATCCTTGCCATTCCTGAATACTCTCAGAAAATGTTTTGAGTACAAGCCTCGGTAATTGAACTGCAGATCTGTTAACCTTAACTTCACAAACACCATTTGTTGAGGGTTGTGTTTCATTATTAGACCTGGTCTCTAACTGTACTGAGCTGCTAAACTCATTTGCTTTGTGGCATACTTTAATTATATCATCAGTAATCTCTTCAAAGTAAATTATGTTATTTTCTATTTCATCCTCTTCTATAAGAGCCTCAATTTTAACATTTACTTCGCTTAGAGCAACCTTTTTAGTTTCTAATATGGAAAGCTGTGCAGTCACTAAGCTTAAATCCTCTTGCTCTATGGCAGAATCTATAGTGGCAATGACCTTTGTAATTAGACCTTTGTAGGCGCTTCTCCTTTTTTTTAAACTTGTTCAATTCAGCTGCACTCATCTTCAATGCAAACAACAATTGGGCTCAATACCAAATAAGCTGAATTGGCAAAAATAATTAACCAAACTGATCAAACTCAAATTTTGCTTTTTTCAAATAAATTGAATTGCTGGGTGGGGTACTGACCAACCACCAGTATGGAATACCAAATTTTCCACCCAAGTAACTGGCGCACTGAAGTCTGCAACCTTCGCCTACGAATAATAAACCAAATTAACCAAACCGGTAAAAATGTAGGCCCAAAATAACGACAGACTAGTGGCCAAGTTTCGCAATTGGGCGACCAAACTTTCTACCCTGGGACCTTAACTCAATAATAAACCAAAATTAACCAAACCGGTAAAAATGTAGGCCCAAAACAACGACAGACGAGTGGCCAAGTTTCGCAATTGGGCGACCAAACTTTCTACCCTGGGACCTTAACTCAATTACGCTCAACCCGTCTAGGCCTAACTTGGGCTACAATTTGCACAATCAGAACTTTGCCGAAAATAGTTACTGACTCAGTCTTGGGCTAGAATCCGGTTCTGAAGGACCATGTTATTTTTTATTTTATTGGGTTCAGAATCCTAGCTGAGCCGTGAACGGCCAAGCTCTGAAGGGCCAGTTTAACCTACAGCCCAAGTTAAGCTAGACTAAAAACTTACGGACTTGGAGGTCCTATTAGGTCCTACCTCAGGGTTGCTGACTCGATGTGGGCCTACCTTAGGCCTCAGTTGCATAAAATTAAGATAAAAAACAAAAGGGGCACTATTTATGGTCTTCTTTCTAAACCTTGCAACAACAACACAACCTGCACCATTGCACGATGCAACAATCTTGTATCTAAACAACCAAACTGAATTGCAAGAGAGCTCTCTATAAGACCACGCCCTGTAAGTGCCGCATTCAACAAACGAGTAGGAAGGACGCGCAGCGCCCCCAAAAAATGATGCCACAAGAGTGCCCAAACAATGATGCCACAAGAGCCCAAAAAATGCTAGCTCTAAATTAAGTGAATTTTTCACTAACCTTATAATTATGAGATGGATATATACACGATTTACGGACATTTCTTCGAAAACATTTCTTCGAAAACAAACTTCGAAAACATTTCTTCGAAATCAAAAACTTCGACATCCAATAACTTCGACAAAAAATTACTTCGAAAATAAAACTTCGAATCAATAACTGCGGACATTTCTTCGAAAACATAAACATTTTGAGACAAGTAAAAGTCCTCGCTCCTAACTTAAACATTGATTCAATTTTAACTGATTTTGAAACAGGAATGATTAATGCATTAACTTCGGAATTTCAATCAGTTGCAAACTATGGTTGCTTTTTCCATTTTGGCCAATGCTTATATTGGAAAGTCTGTGAATATGAACTCAAAGCACGATACGACACTGATGCCCAATTCGCTCTAAATATTCGAATGCTTACAGCTCTTGCCTTCGTGCCACCTAACAAAGTTGTCGAGGGATTTAATATGCTAATTGAACAAAACATTTTTCCACATGAAGCAGAACCTGTTGTTGATTACTTCGAAGATACGTGGATCGGCCGTCCTGACAGACCTAACCTAACCTAACCTAACCTAATTCGAAGTTTTATTTTCGAAGTAATTTTTTGTCGAAGTTATTGGATGTCGAAGTTTTTGATTTCGAAGAAATGTTTTCGAAGTTTTGTTTTCGAAGAAATGTTTTCGAAGAAATGTCCGCATACGTATACACACACACACCTTAACTTAATATATACAAGCAATGCTGCATCAATCAGCTTAGTCATCATATCGCCTTGGGACAACAATGGCTCTTCCTCTTCTAGATTTTCTAACACTTATTGCTTAGTATTTACAGCTGAACTGTATGCCCTTTACATGCAGTTCATTGTGTTTCTGTAAATTCTACACATTGTAAGTTTCTCATCTGTTGTGATTCTCAGTTCTACATGCTATGAAGTCAGGGAATGCTTCTCATTTTGTGATCAATAAAATTATTGTTTTGTTAAGATCTATTCCACATTACAGTTTTGTTCTTCTTTTGGTCCCTGGACAATGAGGTGGTGGACTTGGCAGCCAGGTCTGCTGTGCACTCAGGAGAGGCAGTCAGTCTTCAATTCTCCCTGCAGGAGATTTGGAATTTGGCAGTCTCTTATGTGCGCAGCAGTTGGCAGTGTCAATGGAATCGTAGCAATAGTTTTCTCAGTGATGTTAAACCCCTTCTTCAGGATTGGGAACATACATAGGTAGCCAAAGGAACCAGACTGTCCTAGCCTGGCTCAGACTAGGGGTGTCTCTCCTGCAGGGCCGTTTCTAGCCATTAGGGGGCCCTAAGCAGTATACCCATTTGAGGCCCCACCCCTCCATCCACCAACTCACACCTTACTACATCACCTCAGCACACACATACAAAAAATGGCTGTGTTAAAAAAAAACAATTATGAAACAATTTTAATGAAACATTTATGTCCAAAACAACAAATATGTACTTTCAGAAGACAAACAGAAAAAATACTCTTCATGAAATTCCTGAAAATTAGCTTATACATTATTTAGAATAAATTACACAGAAGTATGTATAAAAAAATAATGCAATTATCAACTACCAAACAATTACGAACTCTACGATACAATCGTGTAATAGCTAACAGTTATACAGAACAGTTTGTATCTTCAAAATTTTTGCCTCCTAGATTTTTTCTGGGCAAAATCATCAATAACATCATCATATGAAATCTCCCTGCCAACGTCCTGGTTGATGCTTATGATGCCAAGGCCACTGAGGCAATCCTGTCCCATTGATGATCTGAGGTAGTTCTTGATTAGCTTCATCTTAGAGAAGCTCCTCTCGGCTGACACTACTGTCACAGGTAGAGTGCAGGCAATTCTTAGTGCAACCCAGAGATTGAGGTACAGTTCCTCCAGTTGCTTCTGATGAATGAAGGAGAGAAGCTCCAATGCAGTCATGTTGTGTGAAGGTAAAGTCGGCAAGTTCTTAATTTCGAGGGCCAGTTCTCTTCCATCAATGTCAGAGTCAGCTCCAGAGCTCAGTATCTTAGAGAGCTTTTCACACTTGCAGGATAAGTCTTCCTTGTTCATTGCGGTGAAGTTTAGGAGAACCCCAAATATGTCCTTCACATCATCTAATGTTTTGAATCTCTCATTTATTGACCCGATGGCACAATCCACCACCACATTGAAAAATTTTACTTCCAACCTCTTTAAGGCTTCTGTAAATGGTTCGTCAGGAGCTTCGTAAGCAAAGTGCTTTTTTGTAGATCTGAGCCTCTTCTCCTTCAGTACAGCCTCCACATTCATTTCCTCACATATGTCCCTAGCTACGACTTGTGCTGCAACAAAACCTGTGTTTCTGTAGCTGGTGAGTGAGTCTTTTGTTTTTATGAGGAGGTTGACTGCCACATCAAACTGCATTGTAGGAGACTGCAGAAGTTTTCTCACATGGTTAACTGCATGAAGAATGTCATACCATACTACTGTGCAAATCTGAAAGCGATAAGACCCTACCTCCTCTGCAAGTGTTTGTGCTTCAGTCCTGGCTATGGCATCTGTGGCATTGTTTCTGACTTCCAACAGGGCCTCTCTGATGTTGTGGTTCTGGTATCGCACAGCCTCAATGCTCTTAAGCCGGCTCTCCGATCTGGTTTCACTCCAAGACTTGAGTGTTATGTTCACGTGCTCCTTTAGGATTGTCCATCTCTGTGTAGCTGCTGCAAAAAGCTTGTACAATTTTTGTACGTTGCCAAAGAAGCTGATGGCATCTGTGGAAGCTTTAGCTGCATCAGCCACTACAAGATTCAGAGTGTGAGCCCCACATGGAACATAGAGTGCACGACAGTTCTTCCCTAATCACCTTGCCTGAACACCTTTGTTCTTGCCCTTCATGTTCGCTTCCGTTGTCATATGACTGTCCTCTGCAGTCATCAAAGTGAATATTCAGTTCATCTAGTCTCTTCAGAATCAGAACTGATAAACCCAGGCCTGTACTTTCTGAAGCCTCAAGAAAGCCCAAGAAGTATTCTTTTATTTTTGGTACTTCACCCATTTTAACAGTTCTGATAATAATCGACATCTGTTCTTGGTGGCTTATGTCTGGAGTGCGGTCTAAAATGAGTGAGTAATATTTAGCTTGTTTTATTTCTGCAACAATGGCATCCAAGATCTTCCCACTAATGAACCTAATGAGCTCATTTTGAATGATGTTTCCTAGGTAACTTGAATGACTATATTGGCCACTTTCGACTCTGCTGATGTGTTGTTTCATCACTGGATCAAATTTGGCAAGCAGCTCAACCTCCTTCAAGAAGTTGCCATTGTCTCGATTGTACAATGTACAAGGTTTCTCTCTGCCAGTGATTGGATTATACTTACAAGACGTGTGAGAACATCTCGCCAGCGTCTTCGTTCTACCTCCATTAATGACATTTCAGTTTGGTCAATGGTCCTCCCAGTTTTTAGCCGCAGTTCCAGATCCTTCCATGTTGCCATGTTATCTGCATGTTCTGAACTATTTTCATGGCCTTTCAGAAGCGAACCAACGTTTATCCAGTCTGAAAGTCCATCCGTAATTAGTTTGTACGACTTCCTTGAAAACACCTTGCAGCAGAAGCAATAAAGAGCATCATTCCTTCTAGAGTACATCAGCCAGCTTCGCTTTATTTTTTCCCCATTAATTTATGTTCTGTACATGTAATGGTGATGAAAGCTTCTACCGTCCTCTCTCTTAGGGAATGTGAAATCTGGACTGATTTAAAATGGTCCTCGAGACACCAGATCTGTCTTCAAGGCATCTGACAGGACAACTGGCCAGTCATACGGATCAAGCGGTGGAGCAGATCTTGGTTCTTGTTGCTCAGTAGAAATGCCTGTGTGTGGTGTTTGAAGCTGAACAGAAGATGGGCCACTTGTTGGTTCATCAGGCTCTACTTCTACTGGTGTTTGAGGTTGCATAGAGGATGGTCCTGCTGTTGGCTCATGATGCTCATCAGGCTTTGCTGAGGATGGCTTTTCCAAATATTTCAGTAGTGCCCCTGAGAAGAACATAGCATTACATATTCTGTTAGATTTTGCTAAAATACTCTTTCTTATTTTGTTTGATAATTGATCTGTGTGAACAGAATTTGAGATGACGTGATCCATTAAATTTCACATTTCGAAATATTATAAATATTACAGAGACTAGCTTACTCTACACGATTCCTGAGCACTTGCCTAGCTTGATGGTCTACCTAACCTAGTTGCCTGAACTGTAATCATAAGAATATACAAGTGGCACATCTCACCTGTGCTACTGGAGAGCTTCTCCTCCTCTATTTTCTTCTTTTTCCATTTTTCAGCTCCTGATAGATAATGTCGTTTCATTTTCCAAGATGCACGAAGTCACATCTAGTTAACCACAACTAATCTGCTAAATAATAATAATAATGATACTAATAATAATAATAATAATAATGTTTTACAATACTAGAAAAATTAAGCATTGGGAAAGTATACGCATATAGTAAGAATAAAGTTAAATAATATAGAAATAAGATCTCACAATAGTTATTTACACATAACGAGTCCTAGTGATGTAGCGGATGTCATTTTTTTCACATCCGCGGATGCGGATGAGGATGTTTGATTTGAACATCCGCGGATGCGGATGCGGATGCGGATGTCTACATTTTCGTTATTTTTTAGGATATATTCGAGATTTGTTGTGTTTAACGTATATAATAAGTTATTATATAGAGAGAGCTGTAGCTATAATGTAGTATAATTGATTAATTGTACAATAATTGCTGTACTTTTCTCTGAACATATAAAATAATATCAAGCATCTAACTAATATAGAAATCAATTAGTGAATTCGTCTGCAAATAAATTCGTTATATTTTGTTGAGTTTCAGCCACAATTAGAAACCATAATTGTGTTACCAGGATGCGGGATGTTCATCGTTTAATGTTCAAACTTAATTATAGGAAGGTTATGCTTAAGGAACATTAATTTTTCTGCCTTTTCTGCTGCCAGTCTGTTTCTCTTTTCATCATATATTAATCCAGCACTGCTAAATAATCTCTCGCTTGGTACGTTTGTTGGAGGACAGGCTAAATGTTTCCTTGCAAGTTTACTCAAGTATGGATAGATATTCTGCATATTTTTCCACCAACTAATAGGATTGTCACATGCAGCCAGGCGTTTTTCTTGGTGATAGCTCTCGATCATTTTTACTACATCTTTTGACATCGCGTAGGTCTCGTCATTGCTGCTTGACTCAAGAAACTGAGAGACAGATTCTGTGATAGATTTGCTTGTTGAAGGTGTTGGTTCTGTCACTGAAACTTTTATTCTTTTGGTGGGTGGCGAAGCGACAGATTCAAGAGATTGAAGCTCTTCAACTGCTTTGCCAAGTGATGATTTAACTCGTTCTAATGTACTAGGTGAAAATAACTTAGCTTTGTAACGTGGATCTAAGTAGGTTGCAAGAGAGTAACTTCATACAAGAACAGCCTCTCGTCTTGTCGCTTGCATCACTTTTGCACACAATGAACTAGTTCTATTAATATAGTAGAATTTGATAATTTCCGCTTATTAATGACGTTTTATCTCAACGGTCCACATCCGCACGACACCCTCAGTCCAAAGTGCGGATGCGGACGCGGATGCGGATGCGAGAAAATGTGCGGATGTTCCGCGGATGCGGATGCGGACGCGGATGTGACCTACATCACTAATAACGACCAAAACGTTTCGTTTGTCTCCGTTTTATCACATTTGTCTCATACAAAAACTTTAATTAATACGACAATAATAATAATAATAATAATAATAATATAACAATAAAATTAATAATAACTTCAGCTATATTCCTATTCTTGCCCACTGAGCTATGACCTGGGAGCCTGTCTAGGGGCCCCGTAGTAGCAGCTGGGCCCTAAGCGGCCGCTTAGTCTGCTTATGCCAGGAAACGGCCCTGCTCTCCTGACACATGGGCATTATTTTAGTGATTGTCTCATTCCTACCTGTCTCCGTTCAGTCCATTGTAATATGACTCTCACATTGGAACATATTTTTATTGATTGCCCAGTTTTTTTCTTTACTTCAATCTGATATTTATTCATTTAGCACTGCAGAACAGTTTGATTTCACCCTCTCTACTGTTTTATTTTGCCTTGTGCCTTCTAAGCTCATTTTAGATTTCTTAAAGTTAGTCAATTTATATTCCTCCATCTAATCCAACAATCAGCCTCTTATGTTCAGCTAGTTTTTTCATAAAGTACCAGTACTATCCCTTACTATGACTTCATGTTTCACTAGTTAATAATACTAACATGCCTCATCATCATTTTTCTGTGATCTGGAGCCAGACTCAGATCTGAAGATGGTTTAACTTTTTCCTTCCCTTTGTAGATAGAATTTCTTTCTTTGCAGGTATAAATGACCCAAAGTGGGTGAATGCACCATAAACAGACCTACAATAATAATAATAATAATAATAATAATGAAATATATTTTGTATCCACATTTTTTAAACGAATTAAAGGCTCACGTTGGAGATGAAAGGTACAGTCTTTTTCAAGATGAAACTACCAACATCAGTGTTAGGCATAGCTCTAATAAATTTTAGCATTTCAAAAAAGAGAATAGTGTAAACTCTTCTTGAGTTAGCCATACTCAAAGAATGCTCAGCTGGTACTATGGTTATTGTGCTATAATAAACTTTAGAAAAATGTGGCTTAAATTTGAAAAAGATGATAGGAATTAGCACTGATAATGCTAATGTTATGACAGGAGTAAATAATGGGTTGTATCAAAAGATAGCAAAGAAAATTATTTATAATTTTACTCTACAGTTAAAAGAAAAAAAGGTTAGTTTATGTAGTGTTTTCATTTAAAAATCGTTTTTTTTGGTCTTTTTTTGACTTCCATATAGTAGTTTATGTTGATATTTAGTTCTGGCAACACTGCTAGTTACATATCCTTGAAGTTGGAAGTGGGAGTGGCAACACTCACTCTGCTGTGCTCCAAGTCTTTCATAAAGAGTTAGTTAGTTAGTTAGTGTTATGCAGATGCTATCTAATTTTTAATTGCATAATTTGTACGCTTTCTTTGAACTAAAGTACCGTTTTCTTTTGTTTCAGGTATTATTATTTGCTATTATGAATGTTTAACCATGAATATGATTTTGAATACAATAGTTGTGATTTGACTGAATAAAGCCTAATATTGGTGTATACTCACTCTTACCTTCAGTAGCTCAACAATTTATTCAGTCAAGTTACTATCATGGGAAGGATCATTAGACCAGACAAATTTGACGTAGTGCCTAACACGTCTCAGAGCAGCAAACTGTGGAAGCTTTGGATCCGAGGATTCAGGTACTTTCTGTCAATGATCGAAGACCATAGTCCTGATAAACTGGAAGTTCTGTTCCTGCATATTGGCCCTTACGTCGTTGATGTCTTTATCGGCCATCAGTCTATTGGAAGCCGCCTATGTAAAACCGTCCAATGAAGTTTACGCTCGGCACCTGTTGTCTACCCGTTATCAGAAGCCCGAAGAAACACTGGACGAATTTATTCAAGTGCTGAATCGTTTGGCAGTTGATTGCGACTTCAAAGCAGTAACTACTGATGAAAATAGGTCATCTTTCGTAAGAGATTCCTTCATTCGTGGTATTCGGTGCAATAACATCAGAACTCGATTGCTTGAAAATAAGACGCTAACACTGGAGACTGCCATTCAACAAGCTCGCTCTCTAGAACAAATCCAGAAAAATGCTGAATCATATCACATGCTATACGCACCCGTAGCGGCGGGAATTGAAGCCGTGACCAGCGAACCCGAAGTAAGCTCTAATCAGGATTTTTCTGATACTGTTGCATCCGTTCGCTATAATAACAGGAGCCAGTCTCATTTTTTCTGTGGTCAGAGACGCCACCCTCGTTCATCATGTCCCGCCCGAGAAGCGGAGTGCCGTAAATGCAAAAAGGTTGGTCACTGAGCTAAAGTCTGTCGATCTAATTCAACTCCGTCGTCGTCTTCAGCCGCTGTACGTTTGCCGTCCTCAGTCAGTCTGGCTTCAGCCTACTCTGCTTCGAGCCAACTTTCGCCATCTACTATTAATGTTCTTGTCAATGGCTACGCTGTCAGAGCACTGATTGATACGGGTAGCTCGGAAAATTTCATCTGCCAAAGCCTGTGCCTAGCCTCAACTTACTAGTACGTCGTACTTTCACTACCGTGTCTATGGCATCATCGAACCTGGCTGCTCACGTTAGTGGTTGTTGCGAGGCGACTGTCTCATAAAAGACCGCACATATGAAGAAATCAGATTCTCCGTACTGTCAGATTTGTACAGTGACGTAATTTTGGGACTTCCGTTTCTCAATCTACATGAAGCAATTGAAGTTAAGCTCGACGGTTCTGAACCAACCTTAAACGTATGTAGTCTTGCTCAACAAAAGGCTCCGAATCCAGCTCTCTTTAATAACCTGACTTCTGATTGTCGACCTATTACTACAAAAAGTCGCCGGTTTAGTCCGGACGATGAGAAATTTATTAAGAACGGGGTAAACAAATTACTTCTCGAAGGCGTCATTGAGCCTAACACCTCCCCTTGGCGTGCTCAGGTAGTAGTTACAATTATTGTCTGTTACATCCAGTGAGTCTCGAAAGAAATGCATGGTTATCAACTTTTCACAAACTATAAATCGTTTCACGCAATTGGATACATATCCTCTACCGTGAATCGAAGATCTCGTAAACAAAGTAGCAAAGAATAAGTTTTTCAGCGTGATTGACCTTTCAAATGCTTACTATCAAGTCGGTATCGACGCATCGAAGACCGTACTCAGCTTTTGAAGCTGCAGGTAGTCTTTATCAGTTCAAACGCGTACCGATGGGAGTTACAAATGGATTTGCAGCGTTTCAAAGGGTCATGAACGAGTTTATATCCTCCAATGGCTTAAGAAATACATATGCCTACCTTGACGACTTGACAGCATGCGGAGCTACTAAGGAAGAGCATGATGTAAATTTGCGACGCTTTTGGGAAGTCGCAGATCGTTCTAACATGACATTAAGCAGAAATAAATACAAATTCTCATTGACTTCAATCAATCTTCTCGGCTATTTCATTTCTCACGGCGAGTTGCGTCCTGATCCTGATCGTCTCCGTCCTCTACAGGAGCTGCCAATTCCTCAAGATAATAAATTGTTTCAACGACTATCGGCACTCTCTTACACGATCAAATTTCGACCGGGTTACGAAAATTTACTAGCCGACACTCTCTCTCTCGAGCTCAATGCTCTTCGACCTCTAGTACGACCATTGAAGAATTGCTTAACGCTCGCTTTGATCCATCCCGGGGTTCGATGAATGTTTCATTTTGTCAAAGTCAGAAATCTTCCATACTCAGTTGAAGATATACGTAGAGTCACTGAATGTTGCTCAGTCTGCGCCGAATGCAAACCGCGCTACTACAAGCCGAAAGACACCAATCTGTTAAAGGCTATGTCTCCCTTTGAGAGATTAAGCATCGATTTAAAAGGCCCGATTCCTCGCTCCTCCACTTCTTCAAACACCTAAATACTGACTATTGTTGACGATAATTCTCGGTTTCCGTTTGCATACCCGGGTCGTGACACGAGCGCTTCCACGGTGATTAAATGTTTGACTCACTTATTTTCTATTTTTGGAATGCCTTCATACATACATTCTGATCGAGGAGCGTCATTCATGTCGTCCGAAACTGAGAAGATTTCTAACAAGCCACGGTATATCTACTAGTCGCACTACGCCTTACCACCCTGAAGGAAACTCGCAGTGCGAACGTTACAACGGCATAATTTGGAAAACTGTGGTTTTCGCATGTAAAACTCGAGGTCTGGACGAAAGACAATGGGAGTCCGTTCTACTTGACGCACTCCACTCAATCAGGTCACTTTTTTGTACCGCTACTAATGAAGCACCGCACGAACGATTGTTCTCGTATACGCGTAAAACCTCGTCTGGATCAGCTCTTCCTTCTTGGCTGTCCTCTCCAGGAACTGTTCTTCTAAAGCGCCATATTCGCCACTCCAAATATGATCCACTAGTGGAACCAGTTGAACTAATAGAAGCTAATCCATACTGTGAAAAATGCTCTGTATGAATTGGTCCACAATTAACCCACCCCTTATATCTCCAGTCTAACTATAGAGTAGATCAAGTCTAGCCTAGAGGGGTCAGCCTAGAGATTCCGGAAATGGTCCAGAGCGGGCAGATAAATTGAGGTCCACAGTAGGATTCCTCACCAAACTAGGTTAGGGCAATCTACCTTTACCTTTGTTAAGCTATGAGTTGATGCTGGGTCTTAGGCCACAATGTAGGCCGAAGTTGTCTGACCCAGCTTAATTTAATGAGTCTACGTAAAACTGGGTTAAAAACACAATTAGTCACTTACTGCTAGTTATTAGAGAGTCCCTTTTTCCGTCCTTGTTTAATTGTTAAGAGCGTACTTGCTGGTGGGGATCTTTTTCGTTGTCTGTTCTTGTCCCTTGATATGAAAAGAATAGACCCGTAAACAAGGCTTTATTCAACTCAAAACATAACATACATCTGAAAAGCAGAAAACAAAATTAGTGGAAGCAAACACTGAAACACATATGCAATATTAATAATATAAGGAAGCAGTAATGGTCAGTGATAATTATTACATTATCACGACATTCTCCCCGCCTAGCAGAGAAATCACCATCCATAACGTTGGGGCTCTCGACGCTCTCGAGTGGAACGTCGCAATACTGGTTCGTCTGGATGAGCAAAAGGAAGGGCGATGTTGTCTGGCATATCTGCTGCATCTGTAGGAAAACTAGGAGGTGCATCCCGGGGCATATTGTCACTCCGATGTATAGGTGATGCGGTGGTGGGGCCTGGTGCAGGCGGTGAAATAGTAGGACAGGGTGACAAATCCCGTAGGGACACTGAAGACTCACGGCCATCTGGGTACTTAATGTGTGCGTATGTCGGGTTAGCCTGCAAGAGCTCGACTTCCTCCACCAGTGGCTCACTCTTGTGGGATCTGACAAATCGACGCAGGAGAACAGGACCAGGAGTCATCAACCAGGTCGGTAGCGATGTGCCCTGACATGACTTTCTTGTAAAGCCAAAGAACCTTTCATGCGGGGTCATGTTGGTAGAGGTGGATAGCAAAGAGCGAACAGAATGGAGGGCCTGAGGCAGAACCAACTCCCATTCGTCTTCAGGTATGTCATAAGACTTCACGGCCAAACACACGGATTTCCAGATTATGCCATTGTAACGTTCAATCTGGCTATTTCCTATAGGATGGTATGGGGTTGTCTTGCTGGTCGCCACTCCATGACTAGTGAGATATTCCTGCACCTCACGTGACAGAAACGCTTGTCCTCGATCAGAGTGAATAAAGTTTGGCATACCACAAAGAGAAAAAATAGTGTCGAGGCACCTCACGACAGTCTGGGACGTCATGTCATGGCAGGGAATGGCGAAAGGGAATCGAGAGTACTCATCCACCGCAGTGAATAAGTACTTGTTTCTGGTACGGGATGGGACCGGCCCCTTAAAATCAATACTTAATCTCTCCATGGGATGGGTCGCCTTGATAAGGGTACTTTTCGCCGGCCTGAAGAACTTTGGCTTTATTTCTGCACATACACGACAAGACGAGCACACACTTCTTACGTCACTGGTAGAGAATGGTAGGTTTTTCGACCGAACAAAGTGCAACATCCTAGTGACACCCGGGTGACATAGACCAATATGTATGTCCGTGAGGCGGCTTGATGGGGAAAGCGAAGCACAGAAGGCTCGAGTAAGTGCATCTGGAGCGACGTTATCTTTACCTGGCCGATAACGAATCGAGTAACTGAAAGAAGCTAGTTCGAGTCTCCATCCTTGTATTTTATCATTTTTGACCTTCGTCCTTTTCCGATTGTCCAACATAAAAGCCACAGAGCGCTGGTCAGTAACGATGGTGAAATGTCGACCAGATAGAAGGTGAGACCATTTTCTAACAGCCTCGATTATGGCTGTTGCTTCTTTCTCCACGGGAGGATAGTGCGTTTCGCTCACATTTAATGTTCTAGACATAAAGGCGACCGGGCGACCATCCTGGTTCAAGGTGGCCGACACAGCCACGTCGGAAGCGTCACACTCCACAACGAATGGAATCGTGTCATCAATGCTACTAAGAGCGGCAGTTCCGAGCAGTTTCTTTAAGGTATTAAAAGCTGTGATGGCTTTGGGGTTTAAAGGAAACGTTTTTGCTTGATACAGTGGTCGAGCCTTATCGGAGAATTCAGGAATCCATTTCGCATAATACGCAAACATGCCAAGGATCCGCTGAAGCGCTGAAGAATTAGTAGGAGGTAAGAGGTCCAGAAGTGGTTTTAACCTGTCCGGATCCGGTTTGATCAAACCGTTTTCTAGTTGATAGCCAAGTATGTTGATTGATGGCGCTGATATTACCGATTTTGACTTGTTGAAGGTCAGATTCCTTCGTCTAGCCGCCGCAATGAAGTTTGCAAGACAAGATTAGTGTCGTGTTCCTTTTGGTCCTGTCCAGCGATAGTGATATTATCTAGGTAAGGAAATGCGCCACAGAGACCCTCTTCCTCAACGAATTTGTCGATGACCCTTTGGAAGACTGCAACTCCATTAGTAACGCCGAATGGTACCCGTGTGAACTGGTACAATTTTCCGTTTGCTTCAAATGCAGTAAAAGGCTTATCCGAATCATGGATACGTATTTGATAATATGCACTCTTCAAATCAAACGTCGAGAAAACTTTATACTTTGCTAAATCATTGATCATGTTTTGAATTCTAGGAAGCGGGTAGGCGTCGAGGTCAGTATAGATATTGACCGTACATGAGTAGTCGATACAGAGTCGCTTCCTGTGGCGCTCTGTCTCATCCTTTGCGATGACTATCTGCGCTCTCCAGGGCGATGTGCTAGGCTCGATAATACCTTCGGAGAGGAGGTTGCGGATCTCCTGGGCGATGAATTCTCGGTCCGTCGAGCCAAAGCCCCTAGACTTTGTGGCTATTGGTTTAGCGTCCCTCTTCATGTTAGCGAATAGGAGAGGCTCTGGTATGTCCGCTGCAATCAAACAACAGGTGGCATTATTTTGATTGGAAATTCGGAGCTCAGGCTTCTCTCCACCATAGTCAATTGTCACCGAAGAATGCTGCTTCTGGAAGTCTATGCCAAGTATGATATCACCGCATAGATCTCTCACTACTCCAAGACGCGTTCTCGGGTAATCGCAATTGCTCAATTGCAAATCCGTAATGCAGATCCCAGTCACGGGAGCGACTACTGAAGTCATAGCTAGGGTAATATCTTGCTGTACTGGTTCAATACAAAGCTGCAGTCGACGAGCGACCTTTTCATTTATAAAGCTGTTAGTGCTTGCTGAGTCGACAAGGGCTGGAATTGGATGCCCATTGATCGTAACCGTGATGCAAGAGTAACGCAGGCTCTGTGGAACTGCAGCTATGATTGAGCAGAGGGAGGGGGAAAAGATAGATGCGGTAATTCTTTTAGTTGTCTTGGACTGACAGACCTTCGCCCAGTGACCCACTTTGCCACATGATGAACAATCAGAGTTCTTGGCTGGACACTTGGCTCGGGGATGGATACCACCCCCACAGAACCAACACTGTTGCTTTTTTACGGTAGCAACAGCAATCGTAGAACGCTCAGTCTGATCATTTTGCTGAGAGGCTGACGTGGTTGTGTCCCCAGACGGCTGGTAGAGTTCTGTGACCGCAGTGAATTGACCAACCGATTGGTATGATTCTGAGTTACGTTGCGCAAGGTCAAGAGCTCTAGCCCGGTCGTATGCCTGCGTGAGAGTCAGGGTTTCATTCTCCAAAAGACGCTGCCGGATCACCGCAGAGGAGAGTCCGTTGATAAAGGCGTCACGAACAAGTTCCACTCTGTATTCTTCCGCCGATACAGGTTTCAGATCGCAATGCTTGCTGAGTCTGTGCAATTCCTGGAGAAATTCGTCCAACGATTCAGACACCTGTTGTCGTCTTGTGGCGAGAAGATGCCTAGCGAATATTACATTCTTTTCTTTACATATAGTTTCTCAAGCACCGCCATGGCGGCACCATAAGTCGTCTCGTCGGCAATGTGCTCATATATATCAGCCGATACATATCTTGCTAAACAACGATTTCTATCAGGGGCCTGATCTCCGCATTCTGTGATGAAATTTTCAAAAGTTCTTCGCCAGTGCTTAAATTCTTTTTCCGCATTTGGAACGTTTGGATCAATGACTAGTTTTTCCGGGCATAATATACGTTCCATATTTTGATTTTCAAAAACTAAGTGACTTTAAACTAATATGTCAAAGCTAATCGACTCTCTGAATGGCTGAATCTCATCTGAATCTAAATGACTTCTCTAAATGACTGAATCATTGAATGAGTTGAATAAATTGATATGAAAATAGACCCGTAAACAAAGCTTTATTCAACTCAAAACATAACATACATCTGAAAAGCAGAAAACAAAATTAGTGGGATCAAACACTGAAACACATATGCAATATTAATAATATAAGGAAGCAGTAATGGTCAGTGATAATTATTACATTATCACGACATCCCTTCCCCAGTTCCGTCCTCTCGCCCCGTTCCTCGTTTTCGTTCTCCTTTATTCTCCTTTTCGCGGGGCTTTTTCCACCAGCGTCGTGTTGGTTTTTTCCTCGGTTGGTTGATCGGTAATGTATATCTACTGTATTACCGAGCACGCTCTTGTCACACAGTATATAAATACTAGTGTGGAGAATAACTCTGGTGAGCAACCAATTGGTTTCATCCACCCAGTTATTGACATAAAAGGAATTTAATAATTGTTAGATTAACTACCTACCTACTCAGTGAACCATTTTCGTTACCTCCCAACTACCCACTCATCAGTTTTCCATACATACTATGCACGTGTCAAGTTTCCTGGTGGCAAAGAAGACACTGTCTCTACAAAAGATCTTGCCTCGGCTGTGATCGAGGGACGGAGTCTTCCATTCTTGATGATCACGGGGCGGTGTCAGCTCGTGATGTTGACGACCGTAGGGATGATCTTCACGTCTTATTGAAGGATACGCCAATAGCTGCCGACACTTCGTCTCTGCTGCCCACTGATGATGAACGGCAGCCCCAAGCGGATCCACGTAGTACTGTCGAAATTTATTCACCATCGGAATCCACCACTAAATTGCGACGTTCTTCAAGACCGCGCAAGGCCGTTGAACGACTCAATTTGTAATTTTTAATTGAATTTAATTTAGAATTTATAATGTTTTAATGTTATGCTATCTAATTTTAAATTGTATAATTTGTACGCTTTCTTTGAACTAAAGTACTATTTTCTTTTGTTTCACGTATTATTATTTGCTATTATGAATGTTTAATCATGAATACGATTTTGAATACAGTAGTTGTGATTTGACTGAATAAAGCCTAATATTGGTGTATACTCACTCTTACCTTCAGTGGCTCAACAGTTAGTTAGTGAGTTAGGTCTACCTACACCCTGTATTACTGATTCTGTAGATTTCCCTTTATTGGAATTATTAAAGTACAAATAGCTCTATTCCTAAGTTTTAAGCTTAATTTAACTTGTCATCTGGAGAGATTTGAGAGTTCATTCAGTGCAAACTCAACATTTTGGTTGATTAACCTTGGTCTCCATTAACGCATTCCATGACTTTTCGGTGAACCTTTGTGGTAGTCGGACGTCCTAAAATTGTTTGTAAACAAAACGTTCAAATTATTTATTACTGAAACCAGGGCAGTTAAGATTGATCCTGCATTTTTGAATTTTTTTTTTTTTGACTAGTATAGGATCACTCCGGTGTTACCTGTACTTGATTTGATTGATTGATTGATTGATTGTTTGTTTGAAGTTTTATATGGAGGAGCTCAGCCAAACCTGTACTTGTTTGTTGGAAGTTTCATTTTGACGCCAAATCATTGGTTGATAAATTAACTTTACTTAAGTAATTTACCCTTTTTGGGTGTGTGTGTAGTTATTCTAAGAACATAAGAAATTTTTATAGTGGGCAGACTAGGGGCCACTTCGGCCCATCGAGGTGGCTCCACTATGTAAAACCTGCCTGTACATTGGCAACAACCAATTTTTACAAAACTAAATAATTATCAATTTAAAACTAAATAATTATCAATTTAAAACTAAATAATTATCAATTTAAAACTAAATAATTATCAATTTAAAACTAAATAATTATCAATTTAAAACTAAATAATTATCAATTTAAAACTAAATAATTATCAATTTAAAACTAAATAATTATCAATTTAAAACTAAATAATTATCAATTTAAAACTAAATAATTATCAATTTAAAACTAAATAATTATCAATTTAAAACTAAATAATTATCAATTTAAAACTAAATAATTATCAATTTAAAACTAAATAATTATCAATTTAAAACTAAATAATTATCAATTTAAAACTAAATAATTATCAATTTAAAACTAAATAATTATCAATTTAAAACTAAATAATTATCAACTTAAAACTAAATAATTATCAACTTAAAACTAAAGATAGAATCTCTGGATCCAGAGGATCAAAGTCATAATAGGCTACTATCCACAAATATGTTACACACTATATCTATTTATAACTGACATGCAAATATATCAGATCCAAAGAATCCAGTCAATTTCATTATGGTACCCATCAATACCAGTACCATGCCAACCAAAAATAAGTCACGGTCACAATTTACATCCATATACATTACAAATACAATATATATACTTAAGAGGAAAAGTGTAGGTGTGGCTGTAAAGACTGTACAGTAATGTAGAAATGTGTGTGTGCACCCATTTTGGGTCTCCCATTTAAAGGTGTTTGTGGGGCAAGTGAAGATCATGAGTTTTTCAATACCTCACAGTACTATGGGGGGCACCACTCGGCAGAGGAATCTCTTTAAATGGGGTGTGTAAGGACAGATTATCCCCTAACCCAAGATGCTGCCTCTCTATATCCCACAACACCTGTGTTGAGCTGTGGGATTTATCACCCAAATGCACATAATATATATGAAATAAACTAGTACCATTCATGCAATAAAAATGGGCTTAAACACCATCACCAGATGTCCCTTGCAGACATCAAACTATCCAACCTTCTTTTGAAAGAATCAAGTGTATCTGAAATCACCACTTCTTCTGTCAGACTGTTTCAAAACTTAATTACTCTATTTGTAAAACTGTTTTCTTAAATTTGTTCTACATCTTGGCTTAAATAATTTCATACTATGACCTCTAGTTTGATTATTGTGATCTTTAATGAAAAGAGACTCAAAATGGTACCCATCAATACCAGTACCTTACCAACCAAAAATAAGTCATGGTCCATATCAATTGCGGACCAAGTCACAATTTACAACCATATACATTACAATATATATACTTAGGAGGAAAAGTGTAGGTATGGCTATAAAGACTGTACAGTAATGTAGAAATGTGTGTGCACCTATTTTGGGTCTCCCATTTAAAGGTGTTTGTGGGGCAAGTGAAGATCATGAGTTTTTCAATACCTCACAGTACTATGGGGGGCACTGCTCAGCAGAGGAATCTCTTTAAATGGGGTGTGTAAGGACAGAGTATCCCCTAACCCAAGATGCTGCCTTCCTATATCTCATAACCCCTGTGTTGAGCTGTGGGATCTATCACCTAAATGCACATAATATATATGAAATAAACTAGTACCATTCATGCAATAAAAATGGGCTTAAACACCATCACCAGATGTCCCTTGCAGACATCAAACTATCCAACCTTCTTTTGAAAGAATCAAGCGTATCTGAAGTCACTACTTCTTCTGTCAGACTGTTCCAAAACTTAATTACTCTGTTTGTAAAACTATGTTTTCTTAAATTTGTTCTACATCTTGGCTTAAATAATTTTATACTATGACCTCTAGTCTAGTTATTGTGATCTTTAATGAAAAGAGACTCAAAATCTATCTTATCCAACCTTTTTATCATTTTATACACCTCTATCATATCACCCCTTAACTTCCTTTTTAATGAGAATATGTTTAGATACGCCAGTCTTTCCTTATATGTCAATTGTCTTAGAGATGGGATCATTCTTGTTACTTGTTTCTGTACTTTTTCCAGTTTTTCAATATCTTGTATCAAATAGGGACTATTAAATTGAATACAGTATTCAAGGAGGGGTCTTACATATGAAATGTTTAGTTGCTTTATAGTATTGGGTGATTTGTATTCAATGTGTCTTTGCATGAGATTGAGTCTAGCATTTGCTTTATTTCTGATTTCCATACGGTGATTTGAGGGTTTAAGTTCATTAGTCACAGTGACACCCAAGTCTTTCTCTATCATTTTTAATCCAAATTCCATTCATATTGTATTCAAATTCTGGATTTTTTGGCCCAATATACATAACCTTGCATTTATCAACATTAAATCTCATCTCTCACTTATCTGCCCAAGCTGTTACTTTAAGTCTTTTTGTATAGTAATTGCTCCTGCTACCGACTTAACATTATGGCCTAATTTTGTATCATCAGCAAATTTTGAGGTTTTACATGATAGGCCCTTCTCTAGATCATTTATATAGGCAACAAAAAGCAGAGATCCTAGCACAGACCCCTGTGGGACTCCGCTTAATATGGGTCTCCAAGTAGACTTATTTCCATTTAGATGAACTCTGTTTTCTGTCTCTCAGCCATTCTTCTATCCAGTCAGCTATATGATCTCTTACACCATGGGCTCTAACTTTTACCAACAATCTTTAAGCTTCGGTGTTCCATGCCTCTGAAGGGTTGACCTGGGCTTGATCACCATGGCTTTAAGTTTAACTATATAGTAAAAACCTACTCTAATAGACAGAGTTTATTTCCACAATAGTTTTGATGCCCACTGGCATCCTCCTCGGGTGGATACAGAAAAATGAATTTATTTTTCTGTATCCACCTGAGGAGGATGCCAGTGGGCATCGAAACTGTTGTGGAAATAAACTGTATATTAGAGTGGGTTTTTATCATCATATTTTGACCTTCATGTAGAAAAAAGTGAAATTTTTTGTAAGTTTAACTATCTTTGTTTAATAATTATTAATATTACTATTCATTATTAGGTAATTATTCGTTTTTACACTGTCTGTTTTTATGATGAGAATAAACTTTTCTGGTCAATTTTGAGTTGTTTTACACAAATCTGCCATCTGTTTCCTGTACAAATGCGTAATTTTTGAGATATCGTCATCTCAAAAACTATGCATTTGCACAGGAAATGGATGGCAGTTTCATACAAAACACCTCAAAATTAACCAGAAAAGTTTGCTCTCATCATTTTCATTTAAACTAATGAATGAAAATATCACGACAACCTAACCAATCACCAAGGGCCTTCAGTTGACCTAACCGGGCCTTCAGTTGACCTAACCAGTTAATATTGATTATTTCACCTAAATATCTTGATCTTTTTGTATTAGGCACTCTGTCACATTTTGGGCAAGTTAAGGATGAGAGAATAACACTAATTGATAAAAACATCCAATCCTTTGTCTTCATCTTGGGTACATGACAAATCAAGTTCTCAAAGTCAAAACACATGAATGGCACATCATAATTCTATCACAAATGCCACTAAACTGAATCCAATTAGAAAAAAAAAAAATAGCCAGCACAAAACCCAACCAACTAATTAAGTTGCAGAGTAGCAAAAAAATAGCCTAATCAGGAAAAATATTTTGAGAGAAAAAGTACCGTACATTATAGCCAAAACAGGAAATATATTTTATTAAAAAAGTACATTTGAACAAATTTAAACAACATAAGATATATATTTTCTTAGTCAGTTTTGAATGGCAATTCAGTATACTGTTTTAACCGTGCATGAGCAAGTGAAAAGATGAATATTAACTCATTATTATTTGCTGAAACTATTTAACCTTAGCAGTTGTAGTTTTCCTTTACTATATAGCAATATATATAGTTGAATAAATTACTTGTTGGTTATAAATTATTATTCATGGACTAGAACATTTATTTCAGCTAGGCTAAGCCTTGCTTAGCCTTGCCAGTCAATATGCTAGTTGACAACCCTAGCCTTAAAACGAGTTCAAAGAATAAATGGTTCAAGCCATCTGCAGTAAAGTAAAGCTTGAAGATAGTACAAAGTTTGGTTAATATTTGTTTTAATGCTCCTTTCATTTTTGATAGGAGGAGACATTCTATGACAATTTAACATATAAATTCGTATTTAGGACACCTTGAAACTTCAGGGAAACTGATAAAAATAAAGGAAATGTAATAATTATTTTTTATAAAAAACAAAAAAAAAAAAATATAGATGTTGATAACCAGCCATTACAGGCCATTGACCCAGTGTTTATCTCTTTCCTCAGTTAAAATTTTGCCACTCTCTGTCCTTCTCCAGGTTTTATGGCGAGACATCTCACAGCAACATTTGGAAATATTAAGGAATAGATCTCAACTCAACTCCTTTATATACTGGGTGATCCAGATAAATGGGACCCATAAAAAAAAGCCAAATATTCTTAATATTTAATTCCTTTCATAAAAACTATATATCATTTGAAAGAGTAGAGTTACAAGTTTATTATGAAATATTTATTTTTTAAAAATGACTCCTTTCAAATGTGCTCCATTAGTTGCCAAGCATTCCAGTGTTCTCGCTTGTAAGTTCTGCATCACTTTTGCAAGAGTGTGCGGTGGTATGGCCTGTATCTCATTTGTGATGCGGCCTTCAATTCTTGCAAGGTCGTTGGGTTATTTCCGTAGACCCTACTCTTTAAATATCCCCAGAGATAATAATCTAAGGGAGAAAAATCCGGAGACCTTGCGGGCCATTCAACATCTCCAAATCTTGAGATTAACTCGCCTGGAAATGTTTGACGCAAAACTGCCATGCAGTTCCTCGTGGTATGGCAGGTAGCTCCGTCTTGTTGGAACCAGTGGTTTTCTAGACAAAGATCTCTTAATTTAGGAATAAGGAAATCGGTCAACATTTTTTCGTAGCAATCACCATTTACAGTGACCGTGTTTCCGGTGGAATCCTCAAAAAAGTACGGCCCTATGATCTGAGATGCAGTAAGACCACACCAAACAGTTACACGCTGACTATGCAATGGGACTTCAGTAATATTCAATGGATTTTCTGTTGCCCAGAAATGACAATTTTGTTTGTTTACATTTCCATTCAAGTGAAAATGGGCTTCGTCTGACATAATCAAAGTTGCTAGAAAATTGGTGGTCATTTACCTTCTGTTGGATCCATTGACAGAATTGTCATCTTCGTGCAAAATCTCCATCGTTTAGTTGTTGCACTGTTTGAATTTTATATGGAAAGAGCATTAAATTTTGCTTAAATATACGGTGTGTTGTTCCATATCCAACTCCTAACAGCTGAGAAGCACGTCTGATGCTTATGTTAGGATTATCCTGTACAATTTCATGAGTTCTGTTAATGATCTTGTCTATCCTTGCTGTACGCACTCTTCCAGTTGGTTTTCTTTTTCCAATGCTGCCAGTTAGGGAAAAATTTCTGACACACCGACGGATTACTTTCTTAGAAGGTGATTTTGACATCTGAAAATTTGTCTTGAAAGATCTTTGAGCTGAAACTACACTTCTTCCATGCTCATAATATTGCTCAGTTATGAAACGCAGCTGTTCCACAGTCCATGCAGTCATCTTGAAGGGTTAGTTTTAACTAACACTTTTATTTTGTTTTGTATCTTAGCTTGTCTTGTATTGTCAAAACCTATACAATCCTGTACAAACTTGTAACTATCCTCTTTCGAATGATGCGTATGATTTTATAAAAGGACTTATACTTTAAGAGTTACAGGGGTTTCTTTTGGGTCCCATTTCTCTGGATCACCCTTTAGTTTTGGCTATTCAAAGAAAAGTACTTTTTGTGAAAAATTCTGAATTTTTTCAAAATTTTGAAATGTTTAAATTTCTTTTTACAATATTGAATTGTAATTTTGCTTCCATTTTATTACTTGGTAAGTTAATTCACAAATGTTAAATTATCTAAATAAGTTTTACTCATAAAAAAAGACAATATATACCTAAGATTATATTACTACATTTGCAGTTAACACAACAGATGGACCAGCTTGTAGGCTCAATACTTGGATCTACCTAAGTAAATCATGTAGAACCGTGTTCTACTGCTCTTTAAGCACTTCCTAGTAATTTAAATTATGCAGTTAGTACAGATAAACTAGCAGTAACCACCATTTTCAGTACAAAACCTTAAATTTAAGTAGCTTTGTTGTATTACTTCCCTTAATACAAGTGTACAGTACTTAGCTATATACAATAATGAATTCCTGAGTTTTTAAGCATGTGAATTATTGGCTATAAGTTTATATATTTTTTTAATATGTGTTGTTTTATGTAAATTCGTATGTAAACTTATATATAGCTAATAACTCTTATGTTTAGACACTGACTCAGGAATTTATTATTGCACTCAGGCTTTAAGTCTGATTGTCTTCAACACTCCATGGCCTCACAGCCATAAATTGGCAATTTATTATTCAGCTTGCTACAGGTCTGTAGTTACTTAGGCTTTTTTTAAAATACTCCTCAATTTTAGATAGTACAAGTTATCAAATTATTGTTTGTCTCCCTATTTTCCCAGCAACTGTAGGTGGTTCAATTGAACACAAAACATGTTGGAATGGAATCCAGCAAATGTCCTCTTGTTCAGGCCATTTAAAAGGATTCTTTTTCACGAAATTTACTAATAGATCCTTCTCAGTATCACACACTTCAACTATGTTTCCAACAAACCAGTCACCTTCATAGAAACAGGCCACATATGTACCAGGTTTATATTGGTAAGCCACATTTTCTTGTGTAGCATTGAGGAAGGAAAGTTGTACGTTAAAGAAATTTTCATCACTAGAAATTTTTTACAGTTTAATGCCTGTTGATGAAGGTCTAAAGCAGTGATATGAATGGGTTCCTGGGATTGTCTTAATTAAGGAATACCTTTTTTCTAACTCAAATAAATTAGCATTTTCCTCAATTTTAGCTGAATCAGTGTACAGAAATTGTATACCATTAATATTAGATTTGCACCAATCAAACATCTCTTTTGGATTGGTGATGTGACCTTTACTTGTTGCTTGTAGACTTGCCCGGGCAACTAACCTTTTGACGGTGCCACCAACACCATCACAGGGGCTCTTTCCGTGAGAGGTGGCAAAAAAGTTCCATTCACATGTTAGTTGGAAATCTTTTTCATGTAACACTGAATTAATGATGTTTTTATAGTTTTTATATTGACTTGCTGCGCCATCGCTAAAGTAACAAATATGTTTTAGTTTAGGATTCTGACTTTTAAGTAATTTCAAGGCTTCACATAAAAAAGAATGAACTGCAGTTGTGTTGTGTGTAAGTGAATCTGATATTACACAAAAATTTGTAACTTTTAGTTCACCATCAACTTTTTGATAGCAGACTACCGGATGCAAGGTAGCCTGGGTATTGTCCCAGTGATGCCCTTGTACGGCATCCTGAATTATAAAACTATAGTTTTCAGAGAAGTCAACAAGCCCTAATGCTGTAGAATCATTGAGGTTTTCTTTACAGTCGGACAAATATTTTGATTGGGCTTTTGCTATGAAATGGTGTACTTTCAACTTTTTTGCACTTTCACATATGTCTTCTACTACATTCGAAACACTTTTTGTCATTGTGACCAGTTGGGTATGGTCTGTATGAAGCCACTGCTTAAAGGAAACCTCATCATCCATGTCATAATCATTGTTTTCAAAAATGGTAAGAAGCCAATCCCGTAATTCATTTAAACCAGGACATGTTTTGCAGTTATTAATCGTGCAGTTTCTGGTTTCAGTGTTGCAGACTATTTTCCCTAGTAACTCTCTCAATTCTACTTTGACGGGGAGTGATTCATATAAAAGTTTAAAGTTCTGGTGTATTTCACAAATGCATACATTGTGTGATCCTTTACTCCCCACACCCATACACCATTTTGGTCTCAGTTCAAAAAACTTTGATTTGGAGATTTTGTCATTTGGATATTTATTTCTGTAAAGCGTATATAATTCTCTGATATTCGTCAACAACAGTATTTTCTGCTTGTGAACCTTCCCTTGTGGTGTTTTTATTGATTTGTAGTCTTTTTTACCAGGGCATTCTCTAGTATATTCATTGTTTTGGAAAAATTCTATCACTCTTTCCTTTATTTCATCGCTTATACCCTTGCTACTCTTTTTATTTCTCATTATAGGAAGGATACCTTCTTTTCTCTTTAAGGCCCTCACAGCATTAACCATTCTGGCTGACACTTCAAATTCTTTCTTAATTCTTTCTCTGGACCAGGTTTTACCAATTGGAAGGAGTGTTAGAATTTGTATCTTTTCTTGTCTGGTACTAGTTTTACACTTTTCTTTCAGTTCCTCTATCATATGCTGATAACACTTTTCTGTGGCTGTGGAGTCGGAGTCGGAAGTAAATTCATTGCTAGAGGAGTTGGAGTTGGTAAAAATGGACCGACTCTGACTCCTTTTTTTTTATGATGTACTTTATATTGGTTCAGGTTAAAGGTCCTAATAAATAAATAAAAACGCCAAAATGGCATAGCTACAACCATTAAGACTTAAATTTAGAGAAATTGAGCTTAAAAAGTAGCCTGATGATTCACTTGGTAGTGATGAAATGCCATTCTGGGTTAATATAATCAAAGTATATTTTATATTATTATTTAGAGGCAGGAGTCGGAGTTGGCCCTTCTAAAATTCTAGGAGTCGGAGGCTTGGTCTACCGACTTCACAGCCCTGATTAGAAGACACTTTTCAAGGCCTCTCAAAATGAAGGCGTTGGCTGATCAAGCCCAACATGGGCATTTTTTGTCGAAGGTGGGGGCCATTTAAGCGACCATAAAATTAAAAGTTTTTGACTGAGGAAGCTAAAATTTTAGATTTAAGCTATTGAATGGTGTATGAATCAACCCTGAAAATTTGAAGAAAATCGGAGATGGTCACCCGACCACCCCTGTACCAATTGAGCTGGAATGACCCAGGTGAAAGGTTCCACCAAGATATCAAAGTGATGGAAGATGGGATACCCATATGATGGCTGACTACTGCTGGAGCCTGCAAAGAGATTGTCTTGACATCTCTCATTCTAGGAAGTCCTATAAGAGAAAATTTATCAGCACTGAAAAGTGAGAAAACAAGAAAAAGACAATGTTAAGAAAACTGGTCCCATGCTTGCTTTAATATGGATTCATTTTTTGCTTATTTAAACACTTTTAATCACTTTACTTGTCAATATTACCATTGTATATTAAAGTTCACTCCCTACAATTGTTTACTTTTCCATGCTGATTCTGAGTATATAAAAACTTATTTTTTGAAAAGAAAAAAAATTGGGCATAACCCTGCCAAAATGTGATATCTCCAAAATGTCCGTATTTGATTGCTCAAAAACCTGACGTGATAGGCAAAAACTAAGGTGATTTTTTAAATCAGCACACCAAAGTTACCCAAAAACAGGTGTTAGAATTAAATCAGCAAAATTGGTGTTGGCAGTGTAATTTTTATCACAAATCCTATATAATTTTTGCAGTTAAAAATAACTTGAAATTTAGGTGTTTGGAGCTTGAACAATTACTAACTTGTACAGGTATTTCTGATGAATTAACACTTCATATTGCCATGCTGAACCTGAAAAATATAAATTTTATACCTATTAAAAATTTAAGTAAAATTATCATGATAAGGAATTGTTTAAAAAATTAATTAGCAAAGTAGACTGTAGTTAAACCCCTTAGTTACCTCCCAAGGCCTAGGTGTGTACCTCGTTCCAACTTCCGAAGGACCTAGACCTAGATACTATGCAGGGTGCCAAAACAGGTTTTTTTTTCATTCTGTATTAGTTTAGAGATCTTATATATTCTACTGTATGACAGAAACAAGCATAGGCATTGGGCATGCGCTTGTGGAGAAAATAAATTTTCTAAGCTATTAGGATTCTAACCCAGGACCATTTATTCATAGTCACAGGCTCTAACAACTAGAGGGTTAGAGGGATTTCCGCTATTTAATAATTAATATTAGGAAGCTGTACAATTTAAGATAGGACTAATACTTAGAACTGTATTCATAAGTGTAATTATTAAAATATAGTTAGTTACAGTATATAGGCATACATGTCAATAAGCAATTTAAATAGCAATACTCACATTTTCCATGCAGTTGTAAGTGTTTGATTATATGTTTTTGACAATAAGTTTGTATCCAGTTTCTTGATTACTTTTTAAGATGATACTTTTTCAGGATCATATTGGCTTCATTGGTTTCCTTTTTTGTGATTGTATGTTCTTCCAGTAGCTGTCATTGGGTTTATGATTGTGAGGATGTTGGACAAATTTACTGTAAGTATATCATGATTTTCAGGATAAGTAAATGACTTGTTTGGGCCACAAGGGTGAAGGAAGTTTACTTTCACTTCACCCTCACCAGGATATGTTTCCATCACACATCCAATCCACCAGTGGTTATCATACTCCACTGTTACATATCCTGTGACATTTTCAATTAATTAAGTGGCTTGTTGGGGGGGAAGTGAATTCCTTTCGACTTTCAACTGAGGTGCTGTACATTTGTACTTCTAAACAATTTTTGTCAGTGGTATGAATGAATGTAATTTTTGAGTTCCTGGTATGGTTCTTGCTTTTGATAAAATTGGATCTAAAAATTCTTTCTCATTTGAGTATTGTTCTTGTGTTGCAAAGCTAAAAGACATTTGAGTCAATTTTAAGGAACAGAAATCAAAAAGATTTTTAGGGACAGAATTTGATTTTCATATGGCCTACAAAGACTTTCTTTTGATGCTTTCCTTTTGATAGTTCCTCCGACATCATCCGATGGTCCCTTGCCATGGCTGGTAGCAAAAAAATGCCACTCAGCTTTAACTCCAAATTCTTCATGGTGGCGGCATAAATTTAAAAAGTTTTTGCAGTTTTTGTATTGACCTGCGCATCCGTCGGTAAAATAGATAATTCTGTTTAGTAGCTGAAAATTTGACTCAAGATGATTTATTAAAACTTTTATGAATAGATGCACTGCAACAGTATCATGTGTATTACACTCTCAGATAATAGTTAGAGAGCTGTGATTTACTTTTTCTTGCTCTTTGCAATAATAAACCCATGGATGAAGAGTCACTTGGCAATTATTCCAGTGAAATCCTTGAGCACAATCTTGATTACAAAGGAATAGTTTTCAGAAAAGTCCCCAATCACCAAATAATTGCCTTCATCCAGTTCATTTTTTCTTTTTTCTAAATACAGTGGAACCTCAATATACGAACTTAATCCATTCCTGAGGGTTGTTCTGATATCGAATTGTTCGTATATTGAATCAATTTTTCCTATAAGAAATAATGTAAATTGGATTAATCCGTTCCAGACCCCCAAAAGTTACCCCTTACGAAACATTTTTAAGTCAAAATATTGGTTAATTAAACCTGTAAAATAAGACTTACATGCATAAAATCATACATGAAACCTGTAACAACAATAAATAATGCAATATTATACAAATAAATGAAAATTTAACCTGAACTTTACCTTTGCTGAGGAGTGATGATGGCCTAAGTGGAAGCTGGAGAGGAAGGTGGAGTGGAGGAGGGAGATTATTGTTTGGAAGGGGAGTCACCTTCCATAAAAACATCAGGTAACTCCCCTTCTGGTGTTCTGTCTCTTTTTAGTCTCTTTGCAGTAGCACTAGAAGATGCTGGGGATTCACTAGCACTTGATTTTTTTTTCTTTGGTAAAGAACTTGTCCAATGTTGTCTGTGTCTGCCTACTCTTCAAAATATTTCTAAAGTATGCAATCACATTGTCATTGAACAAATTGATGCTACTATTCACTACAGCAATGTTAGGGTGCCATTTCTCCACCATGCTCTGTGTTTTAGCCCAATGAAAGCACAATTCCTTAATGTCTGCAGTTCGGATATGAGGGAATGGTTCGTATACAAGGACAATTTTTTCTCGAAAAAGTTGTTCGTATACCTATTTGTTCGAATAGAGATGCGTTCGTATATTGAGGTTCCACTGTACAGGACTCCCTCGCTATACATTGGCTCGGTGTATGATATTTCGATAGAACAATCAATCTACACTTTTTAACACCTTTTTCTGCCTATACGATCGATCGAGTGGAGCGAGTGAATTTTTCTGGGTAGCAGTACTGGCTGTGCGCAAGTCCACAGTCATTTATCTTTTCCAAAATGGCCGACCAATGTTTACATTCATCAGCACTGCCCATGGCCAACTCACGTACCATCTCCCACGCTTGCTCTCAGTGTCTCATGTGGCAGCCTTCTTGATTGTATACCTGTACTTCCCAGCATTCATCCCAATGCTTTTATGTTCATCAATGATTACTTGTGGTTTATATTTCTTTGAATACAGTATGCAAGTGTATTTTTCATTATAAAAATGCTTTTGGGGTGGTGATACAGGGTAATTATAATTATGTACTGGGGTTGGACAAGTCCTAGAATGTATCTCCATTGAACGCATGTTATAATGGGCTTGCTGGACGATCGATCGCTATACGATCAGTTTTCCAGGAACGTATCCTGATCGTATAGTGAGTAGGGTGGAGTGTTGAAACGGGGGCGCGATGCCGGTAAGTGTATCTGTGTAAAGATGCGTTTGCGTTACTCACCTACTGGATACTCTGTTAGTGGGGTCACGGCAGCTGCGACTGGTTGCGGAGATGGGAGATTTAGCTGCCAGTGAGAACCACCCAGAGGGCCTTAATAAAAAATCCTTTGACTTCAGCACCACCTGCACTGCTAAGAATGAGAGAAATGAGGTGAGCAAGTTACCAATTTTAGTGTGGTTGAGATTATGTCAGATAGGCAGCTCCTACCAAACAAAACAATAACACTTACAAGGTTAACTGCATTAGCAGGCAAGTTTTTTCAGGTAACTAAAGAAAATCTGAACAATTTTATTGATCATACACCAAGGTGTATTCAGAACCAACTAAGCACTTGAAAAAAATTATTACTACAAAACCAAAGAAACAAACATCATTAGTCCCATACCACACACAAAAATGTCAACATAAAATAAAACCATTAAATTATTGGCCATCACCAGCCCATTACCACACAAAGGAGACAAGACTTACAGAAAAAAAATAACTTACATAACTAATGCAAAAAAAACAAAGAATATTAGTTACTAGGGCAAGGTCAATGAGTGTTACCCAAATTGTATAAACCTGATAAGTCCCAGATGTGTCATTTTAAACTCCACTTCATCTCACAATCATTAAAGGTATTCTTGGCTCAATCAGTACAAACAAAAGCAATGTTTATAACAAAAAAAATATGTGAACACTGGCTTCAGCATTTGTGCAGGCATTGGGGAAGAAAAAGCTTTGTCCAAATTCACTTCAATAAGCAAATGTCCCAGCCAAAAACAAATCCCTGATAAAGAGAAAAAAAACCAACAACATTTAGAGATTATCCCCCTAGCACTGTCATCAGTGGACTCAGGAATCCATGAGTGCAATGATGCCAGAAAAGGGAGCAAAACTGACAATGATAATTAATGTTCTAAAATTTTGGGATATGTATTTGCATTAATGTGTGCTCATAAGGCAGTTAAAGGTACAATTTAGTTCACAGCCTGAGAAAGCTCAAAATCCATTGTGATGCATATTGATAACTGAAGTTAGGTTTTTCAACAAGGTCTTTATAAAGGAAATCAGGCATTCAGAAATGATTATGATATTTACATGATAATTTTAAGTGATCCAAATATGTGAGACATGGTTCTTATAGCTAATGGTTAAGCAATACAAAACACCAATGGTAAAAACAAGACTGGATCACCTACCACACCATCAAGGAGAAGTGAGATGCTTTCCCGTCTCTTGAAATGGGCATATGATTGCCTCAAGCTTCTGTTCTCTATACTGAGAGAATTTCAAAGCTGATATACTCAGGCATATGATTGCCTCAATGTTTTTAACATTCTCTATATTGAGAGAATTTCAAATCTGTTATAATCAATTAAAAAGAGAAGAAAAACATTTTTAGTAACTCTGAAGGCTTGGCTTTCTAAGAAAGCTCTGGCCCAATGGGGATTACTGAAACCTCCCAGGCCCTACTGAGGGGTTTGGGAGCTCTCAGGAATCCTTCCCAATAGTGGAGTTCCCACCAACTTGGGGTGTTAACCATACCATCTCACTCCTCCCCACTTGTTGTGGGGTGCACAACACAGGTATTTTTATCTCTAAGTACATAAGTAGTGATGAGTGATAGTATGGGACTTTAATACACTTTACAAATTATATCTTACCTTAACCTAATCAGTAACCTTACTTTTAGTTTTCCTCTCAAGTGGGGAACTTTGTACCCTAGGCAATTCCTGAGATCTGCCCTGTGACCTTGTGAATGGTCGGTTCCCCATCTTCTTGAGGGTACCTACTTGTGTAACAACTGGTAAAGGCAGGTTTTGAGATTCAGGTGAGAACCCTCTAAAATCAATTTTTGAAGGTGTCAATGATGTTTTCTTTACCCACTTTAATACACCAGAGAATGGTTCCAGAGTGAGGGACCCTCGTCGCCTTGCGTGAGTTGGCTGATCAGTTGGACTCAGTCCTCCTCCTATGTCACTAAGTCAACTCACTTGTCATTTCTGAAGATTCTGGAGATTGTGTCACTGCAAAGTCTGTTTCAGGTTCCACAGCCACTAAATATGATTGATTATTGGTAGCAATAAATCGAAAAGACGTTAGGGGACTTTGTTTCACTGGCTCCAATTCAGAGGAAGGTAGTTCCTGCCCTGAATCAAAGGATGAGATTGCTACTGGGCATCCATTCTCTATGTCCCCATTAACTTTATCCTCCCCACTTGTCTTATCTAGTCTCAAAGAATTTCTGCTGGGAGGTGGCTGTTCATGAAATCTCTCTTCCAACTGATACAGGTTGTGGAGAGTCTGATCTAGAGTCTGCTGAATTTTCTCAGATGCTCCACAGGTAATGGGTTGAAGCGAAAACCCTTAAAGAATGGCTCATCATGGCTTGGTTCTTCAATTAGAGATGGACCCTTACTCATCTCTACAGGTGTAGGTTGCGGTAGGGATTCAACCTCATAATGGGCATCTCCCAAAAGCCTTTGGTAGTAGCGGTTCTGTTGAAGATATGGTGGAGCCACATTCCACTTTTTCAGATGTTTGTGGTGAACTTTATAAATAGTGGGTTCCTGAGGGTTCATTGACTGAACTTGATAAGTAATTTCATTTGGGTTCACTTTAATTATACATATGGTCCAGCATACCGAGGTTTGAATTTATTGATGCTCAGGTTGCCAGGATAGTGTATTTTCAGCCCCACCAGCTGGTTTAAGTGATAGGGTTCGAACCGTGGGTGGCCTTCATCCCGATATTGAAGCTGATGGTGGTCTATCCTAGGGCCCTGAGGGAAGATGTGAGCCTGGGATAAGAGACAGGCTGCTGGGGAAATACCAGTCTCCTGATGCTTGGTATTGTTGTAAATGGATACCACCCTGGGCAGATGGTCATCCCAGGTCTCAACCTGGTTCAAACTCATCCGCAAATATTGGGTTAGTGTCCTGTTTACTCGCTCAACAGCCCCATTGGATGTGGGGCAATAGGGAGAAGTCCTTACATGGAGTATATCCAGTTCAAGCAAGGTATCTTCAAATTCCTGGGCTGTGAACTCAGGCCCATTATCACTGAGTAGCTTTTCAGGCAGCCTGGGCAGAAATGGATATACTCGAGTTTTGAATGCTTGTGCTACAGTAGAGGCCCGTTTATTGGGCAGTGGGACCACGGACAACCACTTAGAGAAATGGTCAACCACCACCAATGCACAAACATTCCCCTTTTGAGAGATAGGGTAGGAGATAAGATCTGCTGCAATCAACTCAAAAGGATGTTGGGTTACAATCTTAAACACAGGTGGTGTGTGGAGAATATTGGTAATCTTTGCTCTCTGACACTCCACACAAGAGGTGACTATCTCAGTCACTATGCGATGCAGCTGCGGGTACCAAAAATGTTCCAATAATAGGGCAAGCAATTTATTTCGCCCTAAGTGAGCAAACTCCTTGTGAAAAATGACAGCCCAATCTATAGCAACACCTTTGGCAACAACACAACGCAAGTGGTGGTCTCTTCCCCTATGGTAAATGATGTCATCAATAACTACCAATTGCTGATGATCTCGTTTATATGGTTGTAGGTTTCCAGTATATCTTTGCTGTCCATTGTTGCTTAATCCCCTTTTTAAGGCGACATAGGTGAGGGTCAAGTTTTTGTAAGGTTATGACATCTTCCAGGACAATGCCCCTCCTTCTTTTGGGAGTTGTTCTCCTTCTCTCAAAGGAATCACTGGACAGATGTCCACCACAACTGATGTCAGTTCCAATTGTGGTGTAAGGTTATGATGGTAGATTCCCCTCCCCACTAGCCTCTGTGTCAGGTGCAAGGTCCTCCTCCATGCTATCATCAAGCAGTGTAAATTCTTCAAAGGGGCTATCAGTTTCCCTATTCACATTTAGAATTTCAGGGGAAGGCTTATCATTTGATTGACCAGGTAGGTGTATAGGGTTTAACCAATTGTAATGGATCCCAGCGAGGCACTGCAGATAACACCGATCATGGTAGTTGTCAGAACCATACTTTAAGGGAGCTCGATCTCCATGATATACCCAAATCTCTACCTTATTCATATCACTATAAACTTGGATCACACGTGGGGTTGGGATCTGACCAACATGTTTCATCAGATTCAGCTGACGGGTGATAGCTTTATCAGAAGAGATCCCATACTTATTTCGCCTGTTAATTAGTTCTGCTACTGTTGCTTCTCTGATTTCCCTATGATGATCCATTGTGCCACTACTCCACAAGGATAGACAATAAAAGAGGGAATCTCCTCCCCCTGGGACTTCAGTCTTTATGAATCCTTTTGGAGTGGCATTTGATCGGTTGTCATATTGATCCAATGATTCTTGACAATTGTCAATTGGAGACCTGGATAGTGCATCTGCGATACAATTCTGTTTCCCAGGTATGTACACTAGCTCATATTCAATGCTACTCAGCTCTTCCAGTGTGCGAGCAACTCTGTTATTTACTAATGGCATATTGTAAAGGAAGGTTAAAGGTTGATGATCAGTAAAAATTTTAACTTTAATTCCATAAAGGAAGGGTTTTAGGGTCCTCACAGCCCATCGAATAGCAGCTAATTCTCGTTCAGTGGTTGAGTACTTTTGTTCAGCCCTATTGAATGTGGTTGAAACAAAGGCTATGGGCCTATTATTTCCTTCCTGCTCTTGGGACAAGCAAGCCCCAGCTCCAATGTTAGAAGCATCTACATGGAGCTGTAGGGGTTTAGCTTCCTTTGACCTATCAGGGTATGTCAACAAGATGGACTAACTAAGGCCTCCTTTAGTTTATCAAACGCAGTCTGGCAACTCGCTGTCCAAGTCAGCGTCTTGCGGCCTGTAAGTTCACTAAGAGGCTTTGCTATCTCTGAGCAATTTTGGATGTGTCGGCGATAGAAATTAACCATCCCTAAGAATTGGCGGAGTCTTCTGATGGTGTTTGGGATTGGAAACTTGGCAATACCTTCTAGGTTCTTTACCAGTGGGACCATCCCCTTGGATGACACCTGATGTCCCAGGAATGTCACTTCCTCTGGCAAAGCTCAGTCTTTGAGGGTTTGATCTTAAAACCATTAGATTCCAAGGCATGCAAGACCTTTCCCAGAATTTCAAGATGTTCAGGGAAGGTGTGGCTTACTACCATTATATCATCAAGGTAGACCATGCATTGAGTCCATGGGATCCCAGATAATGCCATCATCATGGCTCGTTGAAAGGTAGCTGGACCATTTTTCACCCCAAACGGCATTCTGAGAAATTCCCAATGGGAAAGAGGGGTGGAGAATGCAGTTTTCTCAACACTGGATTCCTCCATCTCAACCTGATAATACCCTTTGACTAAATCAATGGTAGAAAAGTATTGCATTCCATGCAAATTGAAGAGAGTGTCAATCAAATTAGGTAATGGAAAGCAATCTCGTTTTGTTATTTTGTTGAGCTCTCGATAATCAATGCATAACCGTATTGACCCATCACTTTTCTTAATTGGCACGACAGGTGCAGAGTATGGGGAGAAACTTTGTCTGATGATACCATCTTCCTCCAGCTGTTGGCAGTGCTCTTCAATGTCCTGCAGTACAGGTCCTTGATTGCCTTACTGGGATATGGACTGGAAGCCTGTGTTCTGTTTCAATCTGATGCTTGATAATGGTTGTGTGGCCAACATCCCCATCACCATGACTAATAGCTCCTTGGTGGCACAGCAACAACTGGACTAACTGGTCCTTTTGTTCTGCTGAGAGAGATGTATTTGTCAACTCAAAAGCATCAACCATCATTTGTGAAGTCCAGTCCTCCTGATTTTTAGAAGTTTTTGAACTGTCAGTGAAGTCCACCAGATGTACCAGTGAGTCCTTACCCTGCAATTTCATAGCCTTCCCAATTAAGTTTCCTCTGGAGATCTTCTGTGAGAAGTCTCCAAGGTTGAATACCGCAACCAAAAAGTTGTCTTCTGTGACATTCATTAATCCAGGTTGTATAATCAAATCTTTTACTGAGGAGTTACTTTCCAAATAAGTTAACTCATGATCAGGGTTGTATCCTTGGAGGCGGAAACATGCCTCTATCATTTGACAGGTGCGGGGTGCAACTTCAACATCTTCCACACTTTCACATTCAAGGCTGGTTGGAAGTGGCTGTTGAGCATCTTGGGCAACTGTGATAAGTTGGTTTCCCTTCCGAGTGAGGAGTTCTCGTTTAGCCAAGTCAGGAAGCAAACTATCAGTCTGTAACATGTTTACCCCACAGATCAGATCAAAGTCTGAGACATGGTCTCTCACAACCACAAACTCAATTGGTTGTGTTTCAAAATTGGGAAACATGAGTGTGACTGTACAACCACCCAGAACTGGTACAATGTGTTTACCTATACCCCTAATCCCCTTAAGAGGTACTTCCTTTAGTGGGAATTTTTCAGAGGGAAGTTGATGGTAACATGAAGCTGACATCAAACTGACTGCAGCACCTGTATCCACAAGAGCTGACAATGGGCCTGTGTGGGGAGAGCTTTTTATTCTTGGCCGGATGACTAAGGCATTGCTTGATTGCTGCTCTTGTCTCAGGTCCAGAACTTCAGCCAATTCATCTTCAGTGTTCACTGGCTGCTCTTCATCCCTCTCCAGGGTTCCAACTTGTTCAACATCTTCCACTGTCTCATCTTCAGTCTCACTCTGGGGGGCCTCAAGGTAGTTGTGTGCAATCTGACTTGCTAATGGATATTGCTCTGATGGTGTTGCTTCCTGGGAAGCAATGATGCCTCCAAAAGACCGTTCATTGCTAGCATGCTGGGGTAGCTCTGGCATGCAGCCTTCCATGACAGAGCTATCTAGTTTCCCAATTCTGGTGCTAGTTCTTGTGGTGGTGGGACCAACCTTGGTCACTCATGCAATTTGACCCAAATGTGGTCCTCCACAACTTGGGCATTGTGGCCTCTCCATTAAATAGTTCTTCTGAGTAGGACACTGTGCAGGGCTATGTCCATGTTGCTTACAACATATGCAAATGTTCCTGGCAGTATAGCAATCTTGATGGAGATGACCCCGCTTTCCACACCAATGACATAAAGGACGCGAGGGACATTGACCCTTTGTATGCCCTGACTGCTGACAATGGGTACATGTCCTGTTAGGGCGGGTCGTACTCAGGTGACAACATGAATCTGAAGGAAATCCTACCATCAGGGGTATCTAAATTGTGTTTTTACATGGGGAATTCAAATATGAGCTTCTTTTTTGGATAGGATAACTCTAACCTACATCATTTTGTATTTCTAAATTGCCAATTTTACCCTTTTGAACCCCTTTATAATATATTAAAAGATATAAGGTAAATCATTTGTATTGACAAGGCCAAATCAACTTTACATATATTTATTAATAGGTGAACTGCATGTATATCACTGGATATAATTACAAAGATCATTCTCCTGACATCTTGAACTTTGCCAGGTTGCACAAATCCTGCTTTGACTCAGACTTGGACATCAGCTTCCTGCTGGTCTCCTGAGCCCTGATCCCTCCATCCCTCTTTTCCTGTGAGAAGTACTTAGCAGAAGCCTCAGTCACCATTTTAACAACCCTCTCAATGCTTTGTGTGTGGCAAGGCCAGTTGCGCACCTCCATGGGGTGTTGATGAAGTTTTTCACCTCTGAGGTGCTTAGAGAGCAGGTGAGAGGTGGCTCTGACACACCTTCTGACCAGCTGATCAAGTCACCGATGCTGGAAGCATCACAATTGATGTCAGGTGTCCTTCTGCTCCTAACAGAGGAGTCCCCCAGCTGAGTGTCTGGGTCCCCCTCTCCCCTGATGGCCAGGATTCTCTCCACCCCTTCAATCCTCTCCTTCTGATCCTCAGAGCAGAGTAGTGTTTGGAGGATGACTTCACTGTGGGCATACCAAACAGATCTTCTCACAGTTGGCATCACAATATCCAGCACCTCCTTTCTCTGGGACTTGAAGCAGTCCAGCTGAAAGAGGATGTGCCTAGGCCCTTCGATCCAGGAGTGCTTGACCTTCACATTGAACCAACATGGGTAATACACTCCAATGATGAATTCCACAATGAATTGCAGAATCTTCAGGTTCTTTCCTTTAAGTCCGTGCTTTGACACCCAGAGCCTGAGAAGTCTGTTCGCTGTGGTGAGCCAGCGGCTGTGGTTTACTGGTCCTATCTCTAACAGAGCCAGCCCTGCAGGAAGTACTCCATCCCTGACTGCACAGACAATTTTATAGCCATAGTATTGATCAGTTGAGAGATCTTGAATGACCTTGTCAGGAAGCTTGATCAGTGGAGGGCCAACAGCAATGTTCCCTCTAATTTTTTTTAGTTCGTGTGCACAAGAAATTTTCATTGTGCATACATTTAGATTCATGGTGAAAAATTGTGCAAACTTTTCTGAGCGCTATTATCTTCAAAATGAAATATATATAATATTATTTCCATAAGGTGATAGCTTGATCATTATGGTACTATTAAATGGATATTAAAAAACTGTTTACAATATTATATATTCTTAAAAAAGAAAACATTTTATCCATTCTAAAAATATGAGTAAAATAAAAAATAGTAAAATAAAATTTAACAAAATAAAGAAATAAAATAAAAATAACATTAATTGAAAATTACTATTTTAGTTATCATTTCTCAAAACAATTTTTAGCATTTAGCAATTTAAAGTAGACTATCAAGATTAATACATGATTTTATCCATTCACAAAATAGGAATAAAATAAAAAATAATTTTATTTGTTATGAATTATGAGATAATTACTATTCGTTTTTATGCAAAAATAAGAAAGAGAAGGTTTATATTCAATGCGTTAATGTATAAAAGAAAAAAAATGCAAATACATAGAGTAAAAAAAATCCGTATTGCATAATTGAGCGGACGTTGGCGAAGTCGGGCGGGAGGGGTTAATACTTAAAAGTGTGACTATAGAGTATGTTGATGCAAATGGTCAGACCTTGTGTGACGGTATATTTTTAAAATTACTTCATTTACTGTCGTGACTCATGATACGCTTGAGCCTGTGCGCATTTCATTTTGCTCTGTGCGCGGGTTTCACAACGCGTGTGTGCGCGCACACGCGCACACCTTAGAGGGAACATTGGGGCCCAACAGAGATTCAGGTGAAGTTTGGATTGATATCAAAGTCTGTAGCAGAATCAAGGAGCTTTCCTATTGGCCCGGATAATTTTTTGTCTGACAGAGTAGAGCCATCAAGGTCAACAATGAGATGGCGCAGGGGAAGTTCAACAGTGTGCAGGTTGCACACCAACCAGACCAGCTTTCTCCCTAGGTGCAGCTCCAGCTTCCGCATTACTCCAGCTTTCACACCAGTGTTGACATTTGTTGAGTCTCCTCCAATGGCCAACAAGGTCTTATCATAACCCCTCTCTTTCAGCCAGGCAAACAGGACCTTAGCAATCTTCTCCGCATGTGACTCCTCTTTAGTTGCTTTCTCTGGGGTAAAGTGGAACAGATAGTAGCTGCCAGGCTCACTAACAACACTATAGTGTTCTTCCTTGATCTTTGCGGGAAAAGATTGGTCACTGCCCTCAGCTTCCATCATCACATTGGTCAGGTCAATCCGCCCATCAAAGAGGATGCAAGAGATCCCCCTCTCCTCCCTGCACTTCTTCTCGAACTGTTCCCCCAGCTCTCTCATCAACTTCTCCTGTGCTCTCTTGACCTTGCTCTTATCAATCACTTTACTTGTATTGTCTTCTGTGATGATTCCTGCGTCAATCAGAGCTGATGTTGCTATCGCTGCAGTTGGCCTCAGCCAACCGTCAAAATATTTCATATACCAAACTGTATGATAATTACAATTAAGTGGAATGGCACACCTTTTTATTTGAGTATTTAAATATTATTATTATTATATGAATTACATTATATGTGTTTATATGAATTAGTTAGAACAATGCTCTATGAGAGATAACGTGAGAAGACATATTCTGGGGTAACTACAATAGTAAAATAATCAACAATCTAATAATAATCAACTGCAAAATGATGTAGGTTAGGGTTATCAGAATTAAATATTTTCTTCAGAATTGTGTTCTATACACCAAAATATGTCATTTGAACACCCCTCTCCATTGATTTAAAAAAAATGCATAGTATGACCCGCCCTAAATTGTCCTGTGGTCTCTTGGTGCTGCTGCAACTTGCTGAAAGTTATTGGCTGGTGGGTGAGACTGACCCGTAGGGAAGTTTGCTGCAGTTCTCACTTTTCTTCCATTGGGCCCCCTTAGCCTTCCTTGACTGTTTGTTGCAGTAGACTGGGGGGCAACCATGGGTAGTTCTTGCTTTAATACAACTGGGGGTGAACTCAAATATGGTGTGTGTGTTGACTGGTGTGGGATTTGTTCAATATAGTTAGGTGGCCAATTCCATGAAGAAGGTGGATAAGCACACTGATTCAATGGGGGTGCTGCTTGAGCTGTAGGAAGTGCTGGTGCTAGATGTGCCACATTGGCCATTTCAGATTGTGGCTTCACAGAGGATTGGGATGTCTGCCACTGACCCACTGGTGGGGATGTTTCTTGGGTGCATCTAGTGGTGGTTCCAGCTTGACCTGCCAAGGGGGACTCTGTGGAGTTTAAGTCCGCTAGTGCCACAAGCTTCTCCCATGAGATCTTCATTCCTAGTAAGGTCCTTTGAGTATGGATGATCCTGGTCAGCTCCTGCCTCAACTCTAAGGGCAACCCAGATATAAACCTGTCTTTAACTATACGGAGTTGAGTGACATCCATACCAGGGAAGCAGTGACAGGCTAGGGTTATTACTCTAAGGGCATAAGCAGAGACAGTCTCATGCGAGTGCTTGGTAGCCTCCATAAAGTCCTGACTCTGACTTTCTTCTTTCTTTCTTTGCTCTTTCTCATACCAAGATATTAAATGAGCCTTCAGTGTCCCATAATCACTAGTAGACCTCCACATTACTCGATAAATTTCTAAGGCAGAGCCATCGAGGTAATTAGCTAAAAGGGATCCCATCCTTTCAAGGGAACCTGGATATTCTTGCTCAAAATATTTCTCAAAGGTTCTCACAAACTCATGAAAATCATGTCCTTCACTCAGGCAGTATTTTTCCGGTGGAAGAACCTTAGGTGTATGGCTATTAGCCAGCATTTGAGACATCATGGCCATGGTCTGAGCATTCTGCATAACCATTTGCTGAAGAATTGCCCATGATGGTTGGTCAATGACCCCATCCTTAGGAGTTCCTGCCATAGGTGGTGACGGACATGCTAGTCTCTCAGGGGTTGTTCCTATTGGCTGTAAAGTAGCAGCTATTTCCCTACTGCCACCCCTGTCATGGTTATATGGGAAATTAGTGCCAGAAGTCAAGATGGGACTAGCTATTGTGCTTACAGTGACTGTTGATGAAGCCACAGCAGTGGTGATAGTGGTGGTAAATTGACTGGCAAGACCTGTTGTGTCACCCATTCTCTATTGTTCGCTCTTCGTGTGAATAATTCTGTTTCTCAACTGTTCTTGTGCAGTGTGGTGAGTGCTGGGAATACCGGCAAGAGAATAGGGGCCTCTAGTCAATGCTAATGCTCTCTATTGATGTTTCCCTTCAATCTTCCCGGGTCTGGGCACCAGTGAAACGGGGGCGCGATGCCGGTAAGTGTATCTGTGTAAAGATGCGTTTGCGTTACTCACCTACCGGATACTCTGTTAGTGGGGTCACGGCAGCTGCGACTGGTTGGGGAGATGGGAGATTTAGCTGCCAGTGAGAACCACCCAGAGGGCTTAATAAAAAATCTTTGACTTCAGCACCACCTGCACTGCTAAGAATGAGAGAAATGAGGTGAGCAAGTTACCAATTTTAGTGTGGTTGAGATTGTCAGATAGGCAGCTCCTACCAATCTGAAACTGGGTTCTCACCTTTAAGATCTCTGGGGCATAGCCAGTCTGCCTCTTTTAATGACTTACTCTTCGGCTTATGGGGGAAGGATTTAAGAAAAGTAAAATGTCCTTTGCTTAATTTAATCAACAAAACAACAATAACACTTACAAGGTTAACTGCATTAGCAGGCAAGTTTTTTCAGGTAACTGAAGAAAATCTGAACAATTTTATTGATCATACACCAAGGTGTATTCAGAACCAACTAAGCACTTGAAAAAAATTATTACTACAAAACCAAAGAAACAAACATCATTAGTCCCATACCACACACAAAAATGTCAACATAAAATAAAACCATTAAATTATTGGCCATCACCAGCCCATTACCACACAAAAAAGACAAGACTTACAGAAAAAAAATAACTTACATAACTAATGCAAAAAAAACAAAGAATACTAGTTACTAGGGCAAAGTCAATGAGTGTTACCCAAATTGTATAAACCTGATAAGTGCCAGATGTGTCATTTTAAACTCCACTTCATCTCACAATCATTAAAGGTATTCTTGGCTCAATCAGTACAAACAAAAGCAATGTTTATAACAAAAAAAAGTATGTGAACACTGGCTTCAGCATTTGTGCAGGCATTGGGGAAGAAAAAGCTTTGTCCAAATTCACTTCAATAAGCAAATGTCCCAGCCAAAAACAAATCCCTGATAAAGAGAAAAAAAACCAACAACATTTAGAGATTATCCCCCTAGCACTGTCATCAGTGGACTCAGGAGTCCATGAGTGCAATGATGCCAGAAAAGGGAGCAAAACTGACAATGATAATTAATGTTCTAAAATTTTGGGATATGTATTTGCATTAATGTGTTGCTCATAAGGCAGTTAAAGGTACAATTTAGTTCACAGCCTGAGAAAGCTCAAAATCCATTGTGATGCATATTGATAACTGGTTAGGTTTTTCAACACGGTCTTTATAAAGGAAATCAGGCATTCAGAAATGATTATGATATTTACATGATAATTTTAAGTGATCCAAATATGTGAGACATGGTTCTTATAGCTAATGGTTAAGCAATACAAAACACCAATGGTAAAAACAAGACTGGATCACCTACCACACCATCAAGGAGAAGTGAGATGCTTTCCCGTCTCTTGAAATGGGCATATGATTGCCTCAAGCTTCTTGTTCTCTATACTGAGAGAACTTCAAAGCTGATATACTCAGGCATATGATTGCCTCAATGTTCTTTAACATTCTCTATATTGAGAGAATTTCAAATCTGTTATAATCAATTAAAAAGAGAAGAAAAACATTTTTAGTAACTCTGAAGGCTTGGCTTTCTAAGAAAGCTCTGGCCCAATGGGGATTACTGAAACCTCCCAGGCCCTACTGAGGGGTTTGGGAGCTCTCAGGAATCCTTTCCAATAGTGGAGTTCCTACCAACTTGGGGTGTTAACCATACCATCTCAGTGTATTTTTGTGAAAATCAATATTTCAAAAATCAGGGGTGCTAGATAGTTGTCAAATGTCTAAAAATGAATATTGGTAGTGGTTTTGGGTGGTTGCAAGTGATACTGCATCAGCAACCATGCCCTATATGTACCACATCCATACGCAACTGTAAAAAACCCTGTATTTTGCCTATTTTGGGTTCTATAATAGGTAGAAACACAATCTAAAACTGTTTATGATTTTTTTTGATGCTGAGACTGATAAAATTATTTCCAAAAGTGTAAAACAGAATTTTAACACATTTTCATGAAAAAGTAATGCATATTGACCATATATTACAAATTTACACTATAAAATTTCATCAAATAAATGTAGAATCTAAACAAATTCTTGCTTTGTATTAAACTTTTTTTATCAGTTTATGGGATTTTATACACTGCTGGATCATGCCATCACTTCTATTGAACCCAATGACAGCTGCAGATGCCTCAGTCACAAGCTTGATATGGCATTCTACCACTTGATTGTGGCATGGCTGTTTGAACTTCAAAGGATTTTTTCTAATGTTTGCAAGTTCAGTTGATGTAAGATGGGTAAATATTGGAGGCTCTGCTGTCAAGTTATCAAGGTTACTCATCTTGTCATACGATTTAGCATTTTCATTGATTATAGGCACCTTAAATTTCCTGACAGTGCGGTCTCTTGTATAACTCAAACTGTCATAATCATCATCATTCACATCATCCTCAACTTCCAAATCTCTGCCGGTGAAATCCATTTTGACTCGGATGTCCTGGGTTGTTTTCTCTCCTTCACCCCTCAGTGCCAGGATCTTATTTACTGCAGTGTTTCTTCTCTCCCTGTCCTCATCACCAAGCATTGATATTATAATGTTTTCGGGGTGAGCAAAAAAAGCATTCCTTCTTAGGGTTTTTAGGGCAATGTCTTTTACTTTCTTATTAGGAAACTTGGAGATTCTGCTCAGCATTGAAAAGAAGTTTCTTGAACCATCGGTCACTGAGTGATTCTTCTTTATTTCAAACCAGCTGGGGAAATACACTTTTAAACAGAACTCAGCAACAGTTATCAATACTGAACTCAGCTTTTTCTGTGAAACAGAATCTGAGTATTCTACAACCTAATGTCAGCCATCTTGAGTGATTTAATGGCCCAACTTCTAAAAGCTCAAGGTCCTTTTCAATAGTCCCTAGCATGACTGCCATGCATATTCTATAAGCATAGTATTGGTCACGACTGAGATCATTAATTACATCATTGGGCAATATAGCAAAATTCTGATTTCTGATTGGCTTAAATTTGACATCCCATTCAGAAACCATACCACCTAGCTGTTTTCCTATTGACCCTGAAAAACTATCAGGGCTCTTCATAGTCCCATTGAGCTCCATGAAAACATGATGAAGAGGTAGCTCGTTACAATGTAAGAGGCATATGATCCTTTGCAGTGGTCTTCCAATAAGCTCTTCAAAGACTCTGATCACCCTTGAATTATGTCCAGTCATCACTGCAGTTCCATCTGACCCCATGACTTGGAGGTTGTTTTCCAGATCAGTGTCCTTCACTGCTTCATAGAGACTTAGTGCAATTGATACACCATTCCCATTCTCTGGGGTAACATGTGTCAGATAATGTCCTCCTGAAACATTTTAAACAAAATTTAAGGAAATAATATTAAATGTATTTGAGATCAGTAGATTACCAGGTATGACCAATGAACATATATAACTATCGCATAGTTCTTACTCCTTAATGTTACTAAGACCAAATTTATGCTATCCACTAAAAATTTAAAACATACCATACAGAAAACAGTGGCTTACCCGGTTCTCCGACTATAACATAGTGCTTTTCTACTTTGGTTTGTTGATAATGTCGCCCCTCTAACTCTGTAATTGTCACAGTACCATCCTGTCGGCCATCAACATAAATGCTGTCCACTAAACCAAAGAATACTTCTTCCTCAGCTCTGATCTGTTCGGTGTTCGCGGTACTTACACTGTTGCCTTCGTAATTTACTCCTGTATTAATGAAAATTGTTTACAAATTTATAAGGCTGGAGGTAGCACTGATAAACAGGAATATGTACAACAGGAAACAATGAACAGTGATGGGCTAAATACACTGACTTTTATGCCTCAGCCCAATATATTTGAAATTTATTTTTCCATGTTACAATGTATAATATGTATAATTAAATAAAATTACTTTAAATACTTCTTATTAGTAGTAGTAATTGTAATTTTGTTAAAAAAGCTTAGGAAATGTGGATGAAAATGTAATCATGATAATTTTGAAATCTTACCTGTCAATGACGTTAGTGTTGTCATCATCAGTGATAATGCCAAAATCTTTTAAAACTGCTGACACTACCACTGCACCTGCTCTGTCAGAAATTGAATACCTGCAAGATTGTATTTTGAAGTTGAGAAAAATGATATCCATTTTAAGTCTACCGAAATGACATGGCACATACAACTAAGTAGTTATTAAAGAACAATCACAATTCACAAGTGCTAATTTACCTATCAACAGCTCTGCACAGGTTCTCCAAATCTTGGTAATTACAATGAGAGGAACCAGCAGGCTGTGGATCATCTCGAGAATCTTCTGATGGAGTTTCGCTAGAGCTACCAGCGAAAAAACAAAGAAAAAGTGAGAGGAAAGACAGAGGAAAAAGAAAGGGTGGAGGGGACAGTCGAAGTGGAAAAAGACCAAGGACTGCAGGGTCGAGCCCCATCATCCTTGGGTGCTAGGGCCGGGAGGGCGCACGTGAAACCTCCAGGAACAAGCACGTACAAACGAGCACAAAGAGCACTCAAGAGCACGAGCTTAGAACCCCCTTGCGGGGATATATACAGGCATCCCCCGTTATACGATCGCTTGGTTTACGATTTCCCGCGTTAATGATTTAAAAAAAGTACCCCCATCTTTCGATTTACGATTGCCTTATTTTGCGTTAACGATCTCCAACTTGAAAGCATGTCTCAGAAAGGAACAAAACCGTGCCTACATTGAGTCCAGCCCAAATGAGGAGGACGATGAGGACCAGTCAGAATGCTTGATCTCAAAACCTTGAGAGAGATTCTGACTGGTTTTGACACGTACATCGAGTTGGTGAAGGACAAGGACCCTAACTACGAACGTAGTGCTGCTGCTGTCAATCATATTGAAAAGGGTCTGAGCGTTTATCGGGAGATCTACCTGCAGAAAAGGAGGAACGCCAAGCAAACTACGATCTCCCGATTTTTCAAGCCTGCAACAGCTGCCGAGGCAGGAGAGAAGTGCGTCGTCAGCAAGTGCAGCAACAACTCCTGCACATCGGCAGCAGGCTAGATCTCCAACTCCAACATCTTCGGGATGGATTCTCCTGCAACTTCAGAAACTCCTCCATCTCCGAGGGACTCTCCCGAAGTCATCGATCGTCCAGCATCGCCCATCGATCGTCCAGCATCGCCCATCGATCGTCCAGCATCGCCCATCGATCGTCCAGCATCGCCCATCGATCCTCCTCCATCGCTGACCGATGCGGGAGCTGGCCCTCCTCCCCCATCCACCACCCGGTGGCGATGAGTAGGCATCGTTACCTCGGACTGATGCATCGTTGACGACTTGGACCGGATTTGAATACGATTAGGTGAGTGTTCATGTATAAATTGTCTTTTATTAAACACAATTTCTTACTTTCAGACACTTTTTGTACATAACAGTAAAATATATAGCAAAATAATAGTGGAATCTGCAAATTTTGGGGGTCTTCCAGAATGTTTGGGAATGTATCCCTATTTTTCCCATAAGGCCTTCAGTTCGATATACGATCGTTTGATATACGATGGGGTTTTTAGGGACGCATCCCAATCGTATAACGGGGGACACCTTATATATATATATATATATATATATATATATATATAATATATATATATATAATATATATATATATATATATATATATATATATATATATATATATATATATATACCCGCAAGGGGGTTCTAAGCTCGTTCTCTTGAGTGCTCTTTGTACTCGTTTGTACGTGCTTGTTCCTGGAGGTTTCACGTGCGCCCTCCCGGCCCTAGCACCCAAGGATGATGGGGCTCTACCCTGCAGTCCTTGTCATCCTTGGTCTTTTTCCACTTCGACTGTCCCCTCCACCCTTTCTTTTTCCTCTGTCTTTCCTCTCACTTTTCTTTGTTTTTTCCGCTGAGATATGCCCTTTTAAATAGAGGCGAATCGGTTCTTCCTGAACTTAAAAAAAAAAAAAAAAAAAATATATATATATATATAATATATATATATATATATATATATATATATATATATATATATATATATATATATATAATATATATATATATATATAATATATATATATATATACAGGGTGGGGGGCACAGGAACCAAGTGTTTTGGAATAATCAGGAAAATGATATTTATTTTTGTAAAGAAAATATATTGGTAGAACAACATTCGTAAGAACATAGCATTTCATGTCATAATAATCATGTACCGAAAATTATATCTGGCATATGATGTCCTTGGCCGTCGACGCATTGTTGAAGGCATTTACGAAAATTGGCCCCACTCTTCCCAGCAGGTCTCTGTTGATTTGGATGATTTGTTGACGGATCGCTTCCTTCAATGCATCTAATGTACGGGGCTTGTCCTCGTAGACACGTGACTTGAGGTACCCCCATAGAAAGAAAGTCACATGTGGACAAGTCAGGGGACTGAGGGGGCCATGCAATGTCACCAAATCTCGAAATGAGATGGTTGGGAAACAGGGGGCGAAGAACAGCCATTGACGCTCTGGCGGTGTGTGGCGTGGCCCCATCTTGCTGAAACCACAAATGTCGACGAGCAATACGCCTTCTTCGTAACTCAGGGATGAAAAAGGTGTTCACCATCTCAATGTAACGCCCAGATGTTATGGTAACGGTAACCCCATTTTGTTCGAAGAAATAGGGACCGATGACGCCAAACTTTCCCACCGCGCACCAAACTGTAACCTTAGGGCTATGCAGCGGTTTTTCATGGAGTTGTCGCGGATTTTCAGCAGCCCAATACCGACAGTTTTGATTGTTGACGGCCCCATTAAGGTGGAAATGGGCTTCATCACTCATTACCACATCATGTTTTCATTCTGCTCATAAAGTGCAAGCATTTCCTGTGCAAAATTCAGTCGTTGGGGGCAATCGTTTACATTCAATTCCTGCACCATCGCTAACTTGTATGGGTGAAAATGTAATTCTTCATGCAAAATCCGTCTAACAGTACGATTGCTGATTCTGAGTGCAGCTGAATGTCTCCGAGCAGAGCGGCCTGGGCTTTGCAACATCGCTTGTCTGACCCTTTCAACGTTCTCTGGAGTACGCACAGTGCGTTGCGGCCCTTCGGTTTTGTTTTCATTATTGAGCCTCCTGTTCGAAGATTGTTAACCCAACGTAAGATTGTGTCATGAGCGGGAACAGAGTCATTTCGATGAATGTTGAATCTGCGGCGAAACGCACGCTGAACTGCTGTCACTGACTCGCCACTCCTAACAAAATGATCATACGCGAACATGCGGTGTTCTAACGTCCACTGCTCCATGATGGCACCTGAAAGATAAAGGTGAGTGTTAGTTAAAGTTAAATGCTATGAACCCAGGAATGGAATGCTACCTACCGCACGCCCTCCCATTCCTAATGGCCGATTACTAGCTATTCAAAAAACACTTGATTCCCGTGCCCCACCCTATATATATATATATATAATATATATATATATATATATATATATATATTATATATATTATATATATATATATATTATATATATATATATATATATATGTATATTATATATAATATATATATTAATTATATATATATATATAATATATATTATTATATATATATATATATATATATTATATATATATATATATAATATGTATAATATAAAATATATATATATATATATATATATATATATATAATTTAGGGTGGTCCATAAAATTGAAGTTTTGATTTTTTGTTATTGCCGGGCGGTAACTTGTGAGGATGAATGAGAAAACACCTCTGGCCAATTTTTTCCCAAATCAATCACTTTTTAGGGGTAGCACACAGTACTTCATTTTTGCACTTTTGCACTACCTAGTAGATTTACTTGTATATTATGTTCCAGTTCCAGTAATACATCTTTTCCTTGACAGATTATTGGTGTAGTGTTCATTGGTTGTGTTTAGTGGTTGGATATATGATGACTCAAGTTGAAGCTCTTGCTTTTATCTCCTTGAAGGAGATAAAGTGAAGGACAAGCTTCTTGGAAGCAAATTACCATCACGTGGAGAAGTATTGTCATGCTTCCTTCATCACCACACTAATCTCAAGGAGGAGTTGAAGGAAAGTGCTCAAGTAGTGTGGGGTCAACTTGAAATATTTTGGAACAAAGCTCGAATCCTGACAAGGGAAAAATACAAAGGAATCCAAAAGATCTTGGACCTTCACCAAGATTGGATCAAAATAAAAAAAGGACGAATGAGGAGGAGCCAGAAGCAGGTGAGTTGGATGATCAATGATAAATAAAATAGTTTCTCGAGAGTATGACATATTATACTGTACAATAGTCAATACATTTATCATATATATATTATATATATTTATTATTTATATTTAGGTGTACAACGAAGAGGGATTCAAGGAGACACTTCGGAACCTATTTGATATGGCACATGCTGATGCCTTGTCTCTAATCAAAAACCCAGAAGACAAGGCCTTCTTGCTGGCCCAGCGAGAGCCTGGAAGACGGGGATGCATGGTGGGAGTAGACAGAAAAACAGCAGAAAAAGAAAAACAAGCTGCCCACAGGAAGATGGAGGAGGAGATGCGAAAGAGAAAGGTGAGATTGTTCTTCAAATTCCTACTTTCATTTGATTGCATGATTAGGTTGTTCGTTAACACTAATTGTCCATTTTCTTCGATTGTATTGCAGGCAGTCAATGAAGGTGCATCAACGTCGGGTACAGCAGTATTGGTGTCCTCAACAGAATCCTCAGTCACTGACGAGTCATCCTCCACCGAAGATGAATGGGCAAAAGGTGGAAAGCGACCTCCAAAACAGGTGAAAAGAGTCAAGAATGTGATAACATCAAATCTAGCTGCTGCCCTAGATTGGACACACACTATGGACAGGATGGCAACCTACATAATAGCAGAGACTGCATTGAGCCTTGGCCACAGCCCAATGAATTTTAACATCACCCGGACCTCCATCAAACGGCAGAGAGAATGACATCAGATCATGATCTGCAGTAGCCTAAAAGCTTCCTTTCAGTCCGGTCCTGCAATCATCCACTGGGATGGAAAACTTATTCCAGACCACCTCAACACCAGAGACCATGCGCATGTGGATCGGCTGCCTGTGCTCATTTCCTCCTTTTTGGGTCAATCTCAGCTCCTTGGAGTCCCCAAAATACCAACTGGATCAGGAGAACACCAAGCCAGCGCAGTTTTTGAATTATTGACTGATTGGGGCCTCGAAGAATCTATCGTGGGGATGTGTTTCGACACCACTGCCTCCAATGCTGGTCGTTTGAATGGAGCGTGTGTGTTGTTGGAGCAGAAGTTGAAGAAAGACCTTCTCCATTTTGCCTGCCGTCATCACATCATGGAAGTGATGATCGGTGGAGTTTTCACTGCTTGCTATGGCCCAATGAGTGGATCTGATGTTCCATTGTTCAGCAGGTTTCAGAGCAAATGGACCTTCATCGACACAGGAACATACGGCACCGGATGGGATGATGAAGAGGTGCATCGACTCTTGGCCCCCATTAGAGATTGGATTCTCCGCTTTGCTGAGGAAAAACACTCCTCAAAATCCTTTCGAGATGACTATCAGGAATTCCTCGACCTGTCCATCATTTTCTTGGGAGGGAGCATTGACAACTACACCTTCAAGCGACCTGGCCCCATGCACCAAGCCAGATGGTTATCTAAGGTGATCTATTCATTGAAGATGTGGCTGTTCAGGGGACAAATCCCAGCCCTCACTCCACGAGAGCAAAAGTGTCTTAAGGATGTCAGTGTCTTCGCTGTTTCCATCTACCTGCAGGCATGGATGACAGCGCCAATAGCTGCTGCTGCGCCTCGCAGCAACCTCAGTCTTCTGCAGAGTCTTCGGGAATACCATGACCCCAAAATTTCGGAAGTGGCATTAAAAACTTAGTGGTCATCTTTGGTATCTTTCGGAGGAGATGGTGGGCCTTGCGATTTTCAATCCTGAGGTGTCTGAAGAGACTAAAACAGCAATGGTGAAGGCGATGGAGGAAGTTGAAGGAAAGCCTGATTGCCAGAAGAGAAGGAAAGGTGTTGCTGAGGGGGCTTCAATCGAGTCACTAGCAACAGCAAACTCAAAAAGACTGCTGTTGTCTCTGGGGTCAGGTGTGGGATACCTGAGGAAGGAGGTGCGGGATTGGGACAGTGATCCTGATTACCAAATAGCGAAGAAATCAGTGGCAAACCTCTGTCGTGAACGATCATGCAGAGAGGGGGGTTGCTCTCATTAATGAATACAATGGCTGCCACACCAGGAATGAGGAACAACTGCAGTATCTCCTGCAAGTTGTTGCTAACTACAGGAAGCAGTTTCCTCAACCACTGAAGTCAGCCTGGCAACTGGGCGAGAAAACAAAGATCAAATGAGGTGCAGAGGGAATTGTTAGTCAATTCATTTCGGAATTGTTAGTTACCCTAATAGTCATGTACTGTCACCAAGATTAACTTTGCTATGATTTTCAGATTATACCAAAACTTCAAGTGTCATGTGCTACCCCTACAAATTAACTGATTCAAATAAAACTTTCCCACAGGTGTTTTCTCATCCATCCTCATAAGTTACAACCCAGCAATAAAAACAAATCACAAAAAAAAATTCCACCCCTATAAGAGTGGACCACCCTAAATTATATATATATAATAAAAAACATCAAAGGTTTAATTAAAATGGTTCAAGTCATGATGTACTCTGACTAACCATAATTCCACTCGTTCGTCAATTATTCTTCTCCTGTATCTAACATCTGCCTCTGAGCTTTTCCTCAAATCTTGAACAGTATCCTAGCCTCACAGATTTTTGATCCTCATAGAAGGAGAAATCATCCTGAGTCATCCTCAATTTAAACTCCTCCAATTTTTGTCATTGAGAAAGATCCTCAGAAAAAATAACAAATAAACAATCAAGCTCTTTGACAAACAATTCTAGTTTTACTAAATAGGTTGAACCTTTCTTTGTGACAGAGTATCGATGAAACCTGTTGATGCATTTTCGAAGTTGAAATATTAAAAAAATCAATATTATTTTCTTAATTAAAAATTGTGGTCACAAATCACTTAAATATTTTTTAGTTTAGAAATTTTGGCTGAAATACATAGATAAATTAATTCACAGGTTTACAGAGCACATCACAACAAAATTATATTTAAAATAAAAAATTTACTATTGGCTAAGAAGACATTTATAATTAATTTAGTACTACCCAGGATAGAAAGTTATGATGACTTACCATGAAAAGTCTGCTGCTAGTTTGTCCACCTTCGTCTCAATGGTGTGCAAGGATAGTGGATAAACATTACACCAAATCCATTGTTTCCTCAACTCATCTGCAGCTTTTGTGATGTTTTTCTTGGTTTTCCAGTTTGGCTCCTTAAGTAGCCGCTGAACAACTTGTCCAGTGGTAGGTAATTTTCCATTAGGAAAACTGTCAATGGATGGAAAACTATGGCCACTGTGTAAGACTTTTGTTGTCTAGCTTCTACATTTCATAAGTAACTAAAAATCTTGGAGACATTAAACTAGTGTTAATTGAATAGGTTATAAAAATTCTGAAAAATAGAAGTAAATATAAAGTAGGTTGGACAAAAACAGCTACTGATTTTAATTTAACTCTTAAAAAATATATTTATACATCAATGTACACTTTTGAAGATAATTTTGTTGTTCTCAGCATCAAAAAATCATAAGATGCACTTTTTAGATTGTGCTTCTAGCTATTATAGAGCCCCAAATAGGCAAAATAAAGGTTGTTTTTTTTTGTCGCATGTGGGTGTGGCACATATAGTGTGTGGTTGCTGATGCGATATCACCAGCAACCACCAAAAACCACCACCAATGCTCATTTTTAGACCATTTGGCAACTATTTAACACCCCTGATTTTTGAAACTAAACAATCACTCCACCCTAATAGTGAGGGAGTCCTGTACTTGGCTTGTTGTTTGTCAACGAAATCATGATGCCTTAGTCGAGTTAGTTGAGAAATAAAGGTATCTAGGAAATCTTCTAAATTTTGAATAACACAGTCCAGCTGAGATTGATCTGTTGTTGTCCACTGTTTGTACTGGATTTCATCAATATATACCTTTTTCTTTGTAACATGTAAGAAGAGTTTCCTTTAGCAAATCAGGTCAAGGGCATTGATCACACACTCCTAAATAGCAAGAAGGTTGACTTTTGTCACAAATAATTTTGGCTAAAGCGCAGTGGTAATTACTCAATGGAGTTTCTTCCTCACTGGTAATTTCTGCCATTCTAGAACCTGTCATCATTAATTTAACATTCTGATGAATTGTGCAGACACACACTGTGTCCCACTTGCTCCCACCAAAACACAATTCTTTGGGGTGTAGCATTGCAAATTTTGAAAATACTATAGAGAGAGCTGGAAACTTAAACTTAAATTGTTGATATGCTTCTTTTAGATTACATAAAACTAACCTCTCTTGATATTTTTTCATTCACCATTTTCTTTTATTGTTACGCAGTCTTTCTTGCCTGCCATTTGTCTATTATTTCATCATTTCTAAAAACTCTCTAACAGTGTTAGTTACTTCCAGTGGCAATTCCTTCCCCATCTTTGGATTTGGTGACAACAATACTCCCTTTTCTTTTGCAAGCTGCTGAGCCTGAACAGCCATTCTTTGTGGACAGTTAAATTCTTGAATTAGTTTTCTTACACTCATTGATGGTGCAAAAACAATTAGAATCATAATTTGGTCATGTTTATCCGAGTTTTGATATTTATCTTTCAATGTTTGGACAACTACTTCTGGCTCGGACAGTTTGTCTACATTTGATGGACCTGGCTCTTGAGGAATTTCACCTACCATATCTAAGTGTCTTCTTACTGAACTTTGTATTTTGGCCATTTTTGTTGGGAGATATGCTTCATTTCTTTGAATCTTGCGCTTGACAATCAGACTTTCCCCAATCATGGCGATTGGCTCATTCATTGCTGACAATTCAGCCTCCTTGTCAACAAAAACATCATCTGATGACACAGTTCCCATAGTAGTATCAGATAAGCTTGATGATATTTCTGGTTCTGCTATATTTTGAACTTGTAAAATAGGTTTACAAGGAAAATTTTTTCTGCATGATGAACATAACTTTTGGCCTGGCTTCAAATGATTTGGAAATTTTTCTATTAGTGATTGTGAAGCAGGCTGAAGATCAGAAGATTTTAATTTAATGTGGGAATTGAATGGATCACAAAAATATTTTGATGACATTTTATCAGCATATAGTCAAAACCTGAACACATAAATTTAACATGATTAAATACACTGCGCCCTCGATATATGCAAGGGATAGGTTCTGCTAAAACCTTGCATAATGTAAATTTGCATATATTGAACTTATAGTTAAATGGAAAAAATAGGGATGTGTTCCACAACCAGTTTTTTTTTCCCCTCCTGGCACCCCCAACAATAAATATGCCACTTTTTTATACCAAAAACATTCAACAAGATAAAGTAATGCTATATTACATCAATACTGTACAGTATAAATATTAAAGGACATAGTAAGCCTAATAAGACATACGATACCAATGATGGCAGGTGTGTAGTAGGGTACGTTGATTTTGGAATTGTGATCTTGGACTAGTCTAGATAGAAAGGTATTAATGTAAGAAAAACGTTGCACCAACTCATATTTGTGAAAATGATTGTATTTTTTGAGGATTGTTAATTATTTTTTTGTAAAATTGCTGAATTTTACGTAAAATCGCACGTGAGGCATTCACGCAATGTAAACAAAATATCGGACCTTATTTCATCAAAAAATAATCAATTAAAATTTGGCTTTTTTAATGAAACGATGCTTGAAACTTATTGTAAATGCATTATAGATGTTTATTAGTGTATTATTATGTATTTTTTAATGATATTTACCTATAAAATGTGTATTAAATTAAGTTATTTTATGATGCATTCATTTAATTGTTTATTTTCAGATATTTCATAAAAATGGGTAAAAAATGGAAGTCTGCAGTGTTAACTCGAAGTGATAGTGCCAAAAAATTCAGTGGCCAGCCTTCCCCTTTGGATAAAACAGAGCCTCCTACCCTCTGCCAAGTTATTCAGTACAGTTATTTCCTCCAAAACAGCCACCCAGACTTGAAAGACTATGATATTGCTAAAATGATAGCAAAGGATGTGATTGAGATCTGGCAGGCAGTGAACCCGTGGCTGCCTCTGTATGAGGAATATTATGTAGTGAAATTGATGGATAAAGTGTGCTTCAAGAAAGCAAGAGAGATAAACAGGAAATCTCTCTCTACAGTCCAGGAGCAGAATCTGGAGGAAAAGCTGGATAAACTTTTTGACATTTCTGCTTGCACCTGTAAACTACCTGTTCGTCTCTGTGATGACAATGCTGTGAAGTGCAAGAAAGAAAATTGTCAAACACAGCATATAATCTGCACTTGTACTCCCAGTAAGAAGGTAATGCTATTATTTTTTAAACTTTTAACTGGCCTAACTTAGTGCGATTAGGTGCCTTTTAAATGGAAGGAAATTCAATGCTTGTAATTGAAAAATATCCGCATTTTCCTCCTGTAATCTTCCTTCCACCCCCCTGGTAATAGAAATTAATAATAAATTTTTTTTCAGGATTTTATCTCCTATTTTAGATCTGCTATTTAATATACTTTAATATACTTTAATATTTCAGGTTCCAGTAGAGGAGAGGGAATACTTAAGAGATCAGAAGGCCAAAATAGGACCCAAGGGCTCTTTCCAGCTGGGATCTCTGGATAAAACTGCTGTGAAGAGACCAGAGGGCTGCAGCTGAAGCAGAAAGATTACAGAGCCAGATTCAACAGCAGCAGGAAGTGGATTTGGCCACTTTTGCCTCCACACCTTCACAAGATATTTCTTTTGAATCCAGCTCAGGAGAATCAGGAGAGGTAATATATTTTTTTCCTTATATCTTATCCCATTTTTACCCAAATTTATCCCTACTTTTTGTCCCTATTTCCCCCCATTTTTGCTTTAGTAATTTATTATTATTTTCGCCCATTTTTGCCAACTTTTTACATGAATTTTACCTGAATTTCCCCCCCTATCCCCCCCATTTCCCCCCCTATTTTCCCCCCTATTTTCCCATTTTTCCTCCCATTTTCGTTTAAGTAATTTATTCTTATTTCCGCCCATTTTCGTCAATTTTTACCCATATTTTTCCCTACTTTTTCCCCTATTTTCCCCCATTTTCGTTTTAGTAATTTTTTTTTTTTTTTCATTTCAGCCATCTGGTGGTGAAGCTGAAGAGTTCAAGCCAAGGAGGCACCCAAGTGTAGGTTACAGCTTTTTGAAAACCCCCAGATATGCCATGGAACTGATCAGGGGTGATGTTTCTTCCAATCTTGGGGCAAGTCTTGCTAATGCCTTCCTCCTGGACTTACAAGCTATGGACCTGCTTAAGCCTGGCCTTGATGTGAAACAGATAACACTGCCCAACACCAATTTTGCTGATTTAATTCTAACACCTGTTTTTAGGTAACTTACGTGTGCTGATTTAAAAAATCACCTTAGTTTTTGCCTATCATATCAGGTTTTTGAGCAATCAAATACGGATATTTTGGAGATATCACATTTTGGCAGGGTTATGCCCAATTTTTTTTCTTTTCAAAAAATAAGTTTTTACATACTCAGAATCAGCATGGAAGAGTAAACAATTATGCAGGGAGTGAACTTTAATATACAATGGTAATATTGACACACAAAGTGATTTAAAAGTGTTTAAATAAGCAAAAAATGAATCTACAGTCAACCCTTGCTATAACGGACCCCGTTAGAGCGGATATCGGATAAACTGGACACACCACTGGCGACATTAACCAGGAAAAGAAGCGTGTAACCCTGTCGGTGACCCAGAAGCTGGAATTAATCAAGAAGTTAGAGGCAGGTGCTTCGGTGGCCAAGGTGTGCGCGGAGTATGGCGTGAAAAAGCAAACTATTTCCAACATTCGTAAGGCTAAGGACAAGCTAACTTTTATATTTGTATTATATTTCATTATTTTCTGTATCATTTATCATGTATCATGTTCAGCAGACAGTGCACAGTACTGTATATAGTATCTCCATTACCGTATCGTATACGTATACCGTAGGTTACCAGTACCGTCGGTTATATTGGACAATCGGCTATAATGGACACCTTTTCCCCCCCTATTAGTCCGTTATAACGAGGGTTGACTGTATATTAAAGCAAGCATGGGACCAGTTTTCTTAACAGTTTTTTCTTGTTTTCTTACTTTTCAGTGCTGATAAATTTTCTCTTATAGGACTTCCTAGAATGAGAGATGTCAAGACAATCTCTCTGCAGGCTCCAGCAGTAGTCAGCCATCATATGGGTATCCGATCTTCCTTGGTATCGTTCTTCCATCACTTTGATATCTTGGTGGAACCTTTCACCTTGCTCTTCACTAACATCACCAAGATTTTCTGGAAATTTATCCAGATGACTGTTGAGATAGTGAACTTTAATGCTCATGTTGCAACCCAATTGCTGAAAGTTTACAAGTAACGTCACTAGTGGAACTGGCTGCTCTCACTCCGCCAATGGGAAATATCTCTCAGATCATGATGTCACGCTCACACCTGGGGAAATCACAGATACCCAAGATTTTAATATGTTGTACATGACCTTTAGATTTAATGCACAGATTTGCGTATTCCACAGATAAAATTTTAATAGCAAAACAGCTGTTAACAGGTCTCAAAAATCATCAATTTTGATAAGTGCCCTTCATGGATCACCCAAAATAGGCATATTGCATTGCACGAAAACCTGATGTGATGGACAAAATCTAAGGTGATTTTTTAAATCAGCACATCAATATTATCCAGAAACAGGTCTTAGAATTAAATCAGCAGCAAAAAATTTTTTTTTTGTTGGGCAGTGTAATAGTTGATAAAAGGCTTCTGATTATCTGAGAAACATAATGTGCAAACAAGGGTTTAGCAATTCAGAAGATCGAAGATATTATGCACCTTTATTTTACTGATTCACTACATGAAAATTTAAAACACAAGAAAATGTTGAAACAAATAGAAACGAAATGCCTATTAGATCTCAAATAATTTAATCAACGACAAAAATAGATATCGAAAAAACAACTTTTACCCTGATATAAACTATAAAAAGAACATAGACAATAAATAGCCTATTTTCAACAACTTTTATCCATATGGAAATTAAGTTCATGACTCCAGAGGAGATTATTTCCAAAAGTAGATTTTTGGAAGGTATTACGAGACTACTACTAATGTCTCAACAGCAACCGGAGGCAAGGATAGTCAGCTTATTCTCCGGATGGTCCCAAGCCCGGATAAAGGGGGAGGGTTGGTGTCAGGAAGGGCATCCAGCCGTAAAAACCCATGCCACAACCAAATAAGATGAGTCAAGAACCAAGATGGAGGCGACTCACCTTTAAACAGCGACCCCATATAAAAATGGGATTAATTATGCTGAGGAAGAAGAAGTGTAATAGTTGATAAATTGAAAATGGACAGGGAAAAAGCTAGAATGAAAATGAGAAGTGATGAAAGCACAATGAGGGTCTGGAAAAGTTAGTCTGTATTGGGGTTGATGGGAAAGTTGACAAGGACACTTTGCTGTACAGAGAAGTTAAGGATGAAAATGGGGAGACTAAGCTGAAGAAAGGAAAGGGACAAGAGCACCATTTGACTTTCACAAAGGAGCTGGGAACTGAAAGTGGAACATATCTTACTCACAGAGTCATCCCAATTAAAGGTGCGACTGGAGTTGTTCTTGGTGAAGAAGTTGCTAGTGTCTTGGAGGAGTTTAACAGTGTTCATACCCTGAAAGCTGTCCTCTTTGACAACACAAATACAAACACTGGCTGGGAGGGAGGCCTTGTAACAGCTCTGGAAAATAAAATTGAGTGGAAATTGCACACCATTGGCTGTTCACTCCATCAGAATGAGCTTCCTTTCAGAGCTGTTTTCAAGCATCTTGATGGCAGTACCAAAAGTCCCACTGCTTTCACTGGTCTGTTGGGAAAACTGTGAAATTGACTACCAAGATCTGCCACAAGTGGAATTCACCAAACTCAGTGGACCCCTGGATGACATGGAATTTGCTGAGGAGACACTGAATGATCTCAGTAGTGACCAGAGGCTTCTTTTGGAGTATGTGCTTAGAATTTCCAGGGGCAAAGTCAACCCAAGATTTGCTGCCTGAAAAATTGGACCATTAAACCATGCAAGATGGTTGACTTTGGCAATTAGATTGATGTCTGTGGACCAGAGGTGCTTACCCTCCAGAACTACAGCATAAGCTTTACCAGGCCATCAAGTTCATTGTGGAAGTGTATAGTGGTGGGATTAAAAAATGTTAAGAATCGGTTCGCCCTCCCCTTCTCCTCCCCCTTCTCCTCCCCCTTCTCCTCCCCCTTCCATGTCAGAAATAAAAACTAAAAAAATGATTTATCGAAATGCATATGGTATAAAGAAAAATCATGCATGGACTGAAAGGGTTAAGGATCAGTTCAGCGAACACGGGAAATTTTAGGAACTGGTTCGCATGAACCGGTGCGAACTGGCTGAATGCCACCACTGGAAGTGTATGCAGTCAGTTGGTTTGAGATCAAAAGGGACAGCAAGTTCCACAATCAGCAGCTGTACATCTTCAACATGATCCAGAGGATCAAGCAGCAGTCTGAAGAAATCCAGGGTGTTGCTTTCAAGAACCTGAAGTACAATGCTTTTGCCTTGCTGCTGGAGAATGTGCTGTACTCCATGATGAAGTCTGATGACTTGGAAGTGAGAGAAGCTGCTCTCAAGAAAATTCTGTCCATCAGGTAAGCATTTATTAATTTAAAAAAATGTGAAAAAAAAATTTGATTATGGGGATTTATTTAATAAAAAAGAAAAGGCCTGAGTTCTATAAATCCCCATAATCAATTTTTTTTTCACATTTTCTTAACCCCCTTCCCCCCTTCCCCCTTATAATGGAAATAATCTTACCTTCTTTCTGAAAAAAAATTTGATTATGGGGATTTATAGGTTTTTTTTTTTTTTTTTTAATTTGTTAATTTAAGTTTAATTTAAATCAGCAATTCTGAGACTAATAGGGATTAAATCTTAAACTGGAATAAAAAATAAATTAATGATTATTCTTTCAGAAGTGGGAAGCCAGCCAAGAAGAGGCTGAAGAAGATTACAGCCATCAACATTGAAGCTACCCACTGGTCAAAACTAATCAACCTTTCTCAAAGTGGCATCTGTGAACCTGCTCTCACAGAAGACTTTTCTGACCAGGAGCTTCAAGAAGCATTGCTGAATGGCACCAAGCTGGAGCTGCCTGATCTGCCTTCACAGTCTCAGTATGTTGAAAGGGCCATGAAGCTGATATCTGAAGCTTTCCATGCTGTTTATGGACTCAAGGCACAAACACATTCTGGCCAAAGCCCTAAGCCGCCAGATGAGGCCTTCCTTTGCTTCTAAGGGCTCTTACAGTGAAAATTATGATGATCTTGGGATCTAAATGTGTCTATTTGACTCTGTACATGGTTTTTTTTACTTTTTTTCAATAAAATTGTAACTTTTTTCAGGATTTTTTTTTGAAAATTGCGAAAATGTATTTTTTTTAGTACGATTTTTTGACAATTTTTTGACAATTTTTGAAATGGTTTCCTCAAAAAATAGTTAAAGCTAGGGATCTGAAATATTTTGTCAGTTATTATCATATTAAGCCCTGACTATCTCGACTAGTCCAAAGTCGATATCTAAAAAAATGCGGAAAATCAACCTACCTTAGACTGTGTAGGCTCCAGGAGACGAGTGTTGATTGCTGTGGTGGGTGAGTTAACATGGTAGAGGTGGATGGTTGTGGATCATCAGAGTCTTCAGTGATATCAGGTAAGGCAACAGGCGAAGGTAGACTGACAGAACTCGAAAATAGTGAAAAACGCAACACAGTCTAGAACACAATGCATACACACCAACATGCTATAACAGTTTATGCGAGACTTCTTGTTGTTTGGCGGGAACATGTTGGTGCGCTCAGCGGCTCAGCAATATTTCACACTAGGTGGCGCATAAATGCAAATTTTTTCCGCATATACTGAATTCTTGGTAGAAATAGGTTCTTTGCATAACAGCAAATTCGCATATGCTGAAGACACATATATTGAGGGCACAGTGTACTGTATACAAATTATATAGGTACTGTGATGAAAATTATTGTTCTTTTAGAGCAGCAAATACCTTAATATTTGTAAAAATCTTAATACATAGTTTATTTATCAAACCATGAATGTAGCATATTTATATATATATATATATATTATATATATATATATATATATATATATATATATATACAGGGTGGGGCACGGGAACCAAGTGTTTTTGGAATAATCAGGAAAATGATATTTATTTTTGTAAAGAAAATATATTGGTAGAACAACATTCGTAAGAACATAGCATTTCATGTCATAATAATCATGTACCGAAAATTATATCTGGCATATGATGTCCTTGGCCGTCGACGCATTGTTGAAGGCGTTTACGAAAATTGGCCTCCACTCTTCCCAGCAGGTCTCTGTTGATTTGGATGATTTGTTGACGGATCGCTTCCTTCAATGCATCTAATGTACGGGGCTTGTCCTCGTAGACACGTGACTTGAGGTACCCCCATAGAAAGAAGTCACATGTGGACAAGTCAGGGGACCGAGGGGGCCATGCAATGTCACCAAATCTCGAAATGAGATGGTTGGGAAACAGGGGCGAAGAACAGCCATTGACGCTCTGGCGGTGTGTGGCGTGGCCCCATCTTGCTGAAACCACAAATGTCGACGAGCAATACGCCTTCTTCGTAACTCAGGGATGAAAAAGGTGTTCACCATCTCAATGTAACGCCCAGATGTTATGGTAACGGTAACCCCATTTTGTTCGAAGAAATAGGGACCGATGACGCCAAACTTTCCCACCGCGCACCAAACTGTAACCTTAGGGCTATGCAGCGGTTTTTCATGGAGTTGTCGCGGATTTTCAGCAGCCCAATACCGACAGTTTTGATTGTTGACGGCCCCATTAAGGTGGAAATGGGCTTCATCACTCATTACCACCATCATGTTTTCATTCTGCTGATAAAGTGCAAGCATTTCCTGTGCAAATTTCAGTCGTTGGGGGCAATCGTTTACATTCAATTCCTGCACCATCGCTAACTTGTATGGGTGAAAATGTAATTCTTCATGCAAAATCCGTCTAACAGTACGATTGCTGATTCCGAGTGCAGCTGAATGTCTCCGAGCAGAGCGGCCTGGGCTTTGCAACATCGCTTGTCTGACCCTTTCAACGTTCTCTGGAGTACGCACAGTGCGTTGCGGCCCCTTCGGTTTTGTTTTCATTATTGAGCCTCCTGTTCGAAGATTGTTAACCCAACGTAAGATTGTGTCACGAGCGGGAACAGAGTCATTTCGATGAATGTTGAATCTGCGGCGAAACGCACGCTGAACTGCTGTCACTGACTCGCCACCTAACAAAATGATCATACGCGAACATGCGGTGTTCTAACGTCCACTGCTCCATGATGGCACCTGAAAGATAAAGGTGAGTGTTAGTTAAAGTTAAATGCTATGAACCCAGGAATGGAATGCTACCTACCGCACGCCCCTCCCATTCCTAATGGCCGATTACTAGCTATTCAAAAACACTTGATTCCCGTGCCCCACCCTGTATATATATATATATATACAGGGCGTCCCAAAAAAATGTATACACACTTTAAATAATTATAAAGGCAGTGTTTATTAAAATACATTTCATTTTCAAAATGTAATAGAATCTACAGACATTATTTAATTGTTTTGTCAACGCCTGTTTTCAAACTGATGTCCGTTCTGGTCCAGGCACTGCTGATAACGCGAAGCAATGGAATCGCAAACATCACGAAACATTTCGTTTGGTATTTGTGTGCATTCTCGTTCAATGGCTGCTCTCAATTCAGCGACTGTTGCAGGTTTTATAGCGTAGACTTTGTCTTTTAAGTATCCCCATAAAAAAAAGTCTAGTGGTGTGAGGTCTGGTGAACGCGGAGGGTATTCTACGAAACCCCTTCGTCCAATCCACATCCACATCGTGCCAAGTACCACTCGCAATACTCCACTCTCGGTCCGGATCATCTTCATTAATAGCATGGACTAATCTTGGAATGTAACTTTTCCATTGACTGTGCTTCAAAATGCGTTGGACAGACGATTCTGAAATTCCTACCTCACGACTCGCTTGCCGCACAGATTTTCTTGGACTTTGGTGATACGTTTCCAGTACTCTTTCTTGCTTTGTGGGGCTTGTCGATGTCCGTGGTCTTCCGGAACGCTTCTTGTGGACATTCTGAACAGTTCCATCGGCTTCAAACTTCTCTAATTCGAGTGATGGTAAGTCGCGTTGGTGGATCTGTTTGAAACTCCCTCCTAAACTGTCTTTGCACTTCAACTGCGTTTTCACACTTCCAGTAGCATTTTAGAATGAATTTCCTTTGTTCAAAGCTTAGTCTGACTGCCATTATTAATTCTAATGGGTTTAACTTGGAAAGAAAGAAACATCAATTGAGCTATCAGCTGTTAAAGTGTGTGTACATTTTTTTGGGACACCCTGTATATATATGTATATATATACCTTACCTTACAACCTTACAAAGGTTCCGCGTGATGATTTCTCATTTCGCGAAGGTCAAGCTTGTCGCCCCTCCTCTCGAGTTGGCCTGGTGAAGTAGTGAGTTGGATTCTTGCGCTCTCCACCTCACATAGCCAGGTACGCCGGCTCATCGGGGATTGTTCTGAGCCAGGCGTCTAGTCTTCTTTTGAAGATTTCCACTGCAACTCCCTTCGTGTTTCTTAGGTCTTTGGGCAACTGATTAAATAGTTTTGGTCCTCTCACTACAAACTATTTTCTTTCAGGGTTAAGGATGTTCCCTGTCTCGCCTTCAATTTGGGAATACGACACAGTCTACCGCTTCTACTTTCCACCGTTGTTTGGGGAGTTATGGGATTCAGAGTAAGATTAGGGACTAGTTTCTCCATTATTTTCCAAGTATAAATAATGGTGTATCTCTCTCTCCTCCTTTCCAGTGAATATAGGTCTAGTTCTCGTAACCTTTCCCAGTAATTTAGTTCTTTGCACCCATTGATCTTGGCTGTGAACTTCTTTGATCCCCTCCAGCTGTCTAATGTCTTCTTTTTATATGGGGATGTTAGGACCGAGCAGTATTCCATTTGGGTATTATCAGGGTTTTCAGTAGAGGATCATTACATTCCTATCCCTTCGTTTAAAAGTTCTCAATATCTGACCCGTTATTCTCTTTGCTCTGTTTACTGCTATCTTATTTTGTGTTTCAAATTTGCATCATCTGTCATTACAACCCCTAAATCTTTTGCTCTGGAATTTCTCTGACTTCCTGTCCATTTGGGGTATAATATTCCATGGACTTTAGGTCTTCTCTTTTTCGTACCGTAATAGCTGAAATTTCTCAGTGTTAAACTTCATATTGTTGTCTTCATCCACTTGTAATTTTGTTTATGTCGGTTTGTAGAGATCCTATGTCTTCTGGTTTCTTATTTTTCTACTGATCTTTGTGTCATGCAAAGGATGTTACTGTGCTGTCTCTGGTAACGTCCTCATCTATGTCAGTTAGCATGATTATGAAGAGTAGTGGAGCTAATACGTTCCTTGTGGTACTGAGCTGAGGACCTCTGATTCTGATGAAGATACTCCTTGTACTGTAACGACTTGCCTCCGCTCACTAAGGAAATTATATATCCATTTCCCTACTTTTCCTGTTATTCCCATATATTTCAGTTTATGTATTATGATTCCATGGTCACACTTGTCGAACGCTTTAGCAAAGTCTGTGTATAGTACATCATAGTTTTCATTACTTTCAAGTGAATCAATAATGTTGTTGTAGTGTTCCATTAGTTGTGATAGGCATGATCTGCCTGACCGAAACCCGTGTTGGTTATCATTGAATTTTTTCTGAGTTTCCAAAAAGTCATAGATTTTCTGTCTAACTATTCTTTCAAATATTTTAGTGAGATGAGATGTAAGCGACACTGGCCTATAGTTTTTGGCCTCGGATCGATCTCCTCCTTTATATATTGGGACTATGTTCGCGCTCTTCAGGATGCCCAGTATTTCTCCCGTGTTAATGATCGTCTCCATATCCAGTATAGGGGCTCAGCGATTGCATTCTTGCAGTTTTTGATCAGTGTGGCATTCCATTTATCCGGTCCTGCCGCTGTGTGTTTTTAGTTTCCCTATGACTTGTGCAATATCCTCCGTCGTAAAGTCGAAATCCGTTATACTTTCCCCTTGTGGTTCTTCTTCAAAGAACGTGTTTCTATGCATATCATTTGTCAGTTTTTGGGATACTGAAAGATGATTCATACTGAGCTTTTAATATTTCAGCTACTTCTGTTAGATCATCAGATAAATCACTGTTCTCATTTTTTAAAGGCCGATAGTCGCATAGTTTTTCGACTTTCTTTTTGCGAAATTATAGAAGTACTTTGAGTTAGCTTTATCGCTTCTATAGCGTCGTCGTCTTCTTTTCTGTATGCTTCTCGATTAGTTCCTGTATGACGACATCGATACTTTGCAGTTTATCATTTAATATTTTTCTGATGTTATCTTTACAATTACTTAATTTTGCAGTCACTCTTTTTCTCTTTCGGAACAATGCCCTCTTTTGTCTTTGAACCTGCTTCTCTTTCCTCTTTGTTGTATCTTTGGGACATGCTTTTCCACAATTTCTAACGTCTTCTCCTCTAATCATTAGCATCTCTTCCATTGTCTTGGCCTCGAAAATGGTTTTCCAATCTATTACTTCCATGCTGGATGTCACATCTTCCCAGTTTATAGCTTTGGAGTGAAAATTAAAAATTTCGAATTTGCTTCTTTCTGTTGTGCGTGTTTCTTTCCTTTCCTGTTGCCTTTATATTAGTTGTTATTTCAATGATGTTGTGGTCTGATATCTAGTTGGGGATATTTCCACATTATCAATTAGATTACTGTTGTTTGTGAATACCAAATCTAGGCAGTTGTTTTTTCTTGTGTTTTCTGTTATTTCTTGCGTTAACATAAATTCATCAGCTAAAGCTAGTAGCATTTTTACCTGCTCCTGGTCTTCTCGTGTGCCCCCCTTGTCCTGGTGTATATACATATATTTTTTCCTATCCTTTTATATTTCATGAATGGGAAATTAAAATCACCACAGAGAAAAATATTTGGGGTTGGAGAATGTAGATCTTTTACAAGTTTCTTACCTCTGTAATGGAATCTGAAAATTTTGAGGTTGGCGTGTTTGGGGTCTGTACATTACAATTAGTACCATATTTAATTTTTCAATTTTTGCTGCACACATTCTACGTAGTTGTTTGAGGTACTTATAGCCATTTCTGCTATGTGCCTTTCGTGTGTGTAAATAGCACATCCTCCTTTACGTCTCACTGTTCTGTCGGCTCGGAGGATGTTATATTTGTCAACTTGTATTTCTTTTTTGTCAATACAGGACTCACAATTTTCACAGTTCGCCTGGCAGTCCTTTAGATGAGTTTCCGTGAGGCATGTAAAGTCTGCTCCGGCTTCTTGCATGAGTCCTTTCAGGTATAAACTTTGTTTGTGGAGTGGTTTGATTTGAGGCCCTGTATGTTGGCTAGGATTATTTTTATTTTTCTCTTTCTTTTTCGCATACAGGTGGTTCCGATTGTTTTCCAATGGGGGTGCCGGTTTCGTTGCCTTGTGGTCCTCCGAGAATTTACCTCTTTTTATCTTTGTCGGTACCTGTTGCCCGATGACGCATGAAGTGTCTTTGGTCGTACCTTCTGTCCGGCTCTCGGATTTCTATATTTATATTTGTCAGCTGGTTTTGTAATTGCTGAGAGTATTTACAGCTGAAATGTGTTGGCTGCGTCTAAAAAATTTCCACTCTTCTTTGATGTTCGTTTTTTCTGTTCCCTCGTTGCGTTCCTTTGAGGGTGGTGGTATCAGCATTTTTTTTCATATTTGCAACTCCCATACCTTTCATAAGTGTTGCAGATCGTAAGATGGTGGAACATGCATTTCTTATCAAACTTGCAGTATCCACTTGTATATGTATATATCCCCCTCCCCATGGGCAGTCTTTCTGGGGTGGATCGCCCGCGGGCTCCTGCCTCCATGTGGCGAGGGGGGTCAGCCGCGGCTGGGGGCCCTGCCGGGTCCCCCGCCCGGTTGCGAAGTAGACTTTTAGCATACCCTGCTATCCTACAGCCCCCTCTTTCCTGTCTTCCCCTCTTCCTTACCCCCTCTGTTTCTTCTGCCTTCTCAGTCCGACACTTCGCGCGCCCCGTGGACTGCCGGGGCTGGTCGCTGGGGGTCTCGCCCCCATGGCTGGGGCCAGACTAGTTGGCTGGTAGGTGTGCCCGGGCCTGGGACCCTGGGGGCCTTGGTCTTTGCTGCCGGAGGGGGAGAACTTTCGACGCTGCAAGGGCCCCTTTTGAAACGGGGGTACCTACATGGGACGAGGCACTCATCCCCCGCCGGCATGCGCTTGGTCCCCTTGGGCCCCGGGTAATCGGTTCCCCGCGGCCCCGGGCGCGAAACAAAAATAACATTTTTTATGGAAACATTTACAAATCTAATGGACCTTGTTGATGACCCGGCTTGTGAACCTGACCTCCCTCTGACTACCTCTTTGGACCCTGGGTCTCGTAAGGGCAGTCGGCAGCCCTCGCCCACCCCGTCTGCTCTTCTGGCCGACGCCTCCTCTCCCTCTCTTCCCCAGGCTAGTGGCGCCGCTGCCCGACCCCCGCCAGCGGTGGATGGACCTGCAGTGGACCCCCCGACCCCTGGATCCCCCCATATTCCATGTCCCGATAGGGACCCACATGCTTTCTTGCCCTCAGATGGGAAGCCTTCGACCCCGGTCGCCTCCCACTCCGGTCGGGCCTCCTCGGCCCCTGGGGGACGTGGGACCCGACGTCGCCGTCCGCCTTTTTCGTCTTCCCGTCCCCTCGAAGTACCGGTGGTGTTTGGCCCGACGGCTTCGCTTGGCCTTAGGACGGTGGACAAGTTCCTCGTCCTCCACCCCTCCTCCTCCAAGCCCCTCCCCACTAACCACGAACGCCTCTTGAGCGATCCATGGGGTGACGGGGATGGCTCGTTTCGACCTTCGGCCTCAGAGGGATGGCTCCATTCTGATAAGGTCGCATTCCTCTGCCGAAACCTCCTCTCTGCTCGCTATCCCCAATGTCCTGGGCTGCGGGATCATGGTGTCCCCCCACCCCCATCTCAATCAGTGCCAGGGCACAATCTACGCCGCTCATCTTCTACCTATCCCGGTGGAAGACCTCCAGACTGACCTCGCCTCCCAGGGTGTTGTGAGAGTATATCGCTTTCCCGACAAATCACGATCCCCATCCGCCCCTTCTCCTCGCCTGCTCCTCACGTTCGACTCACTGGTGCCCCCCGTTTCGGTATTCTGGGGCTTTGGTGAGAGACGAGCGTGCGAATTCTCGGTTCGATCATACGTGCCAGATCCTACGCGCTGTTTTCAGTGCAATAGGTTTGGCCACGTGAGCAGTTCCTGCCATCAGCCGGCCCCGTTGTGTGTCCGCTGCGGCGGCCCTCCCCACCCTTTGCCCTGTACTGCTCTGCCTTCCTGCACCAACTGCCATGGACCACACCCTGCTTCATCCCGCTCTTGCCTGTCCTTCCTCTTTGAGAGGGAGGTTCGGGCCCTCTGTTCATCAGAGTTTCTCAGCGCTCGGGAGGCGCGGGACCGGTTGCGTGGCCACGAGGCCCGGCGTGGTGCCTCGTATGCCGAGGCTCTCCGTTCCCGGCCGCCGCCGGCCCAGACCCTGTCCTCACCGGCGGTTCCCATCGTGCCTCCACCCACCGTGTCCGCTACTCCCTGTCCATCCTCTGCCGCCCAGCGGACTCCCACCGCGGCTCCCAGTACTACCAGCGCGTCCCCACGTGTTCCCTCCGCAATGGCCGATGCTTCGTCGGCAACCCCCCATGCCCCTTCTACGCTCTCTCCACCGGCGCCTTCAGCCACCCCCATTCCGGACTGTGACCCGCCGTCACCCATGCGGGCAGCACGACGGAGGGGTAAGGGCCGCAAGCGCCGCGCCAGTAGTGACCCCGAAAGGTTCGAGGCCATAGGCCTCGCATCACTTCCTCTCCCAAACATAAACGCCCCCTTTGCCCTACCGCCCTGGTGTCCTCACCGTCCCCACTGCGCAACCGTTATGCACGCTCCCCCCTGGGGTCCCCGACGGCCCTCGTGGTGGGGGCTGAGATACACCCATCTCCGGCCCGGTCGATGGACCCACTGGAGGGGGAACTCGCCCGCCTGGTCGGCGTGGGTGGGACGTGCACGCCCCCGCGCTCGACCCGCCCCATCTCTCTCCTCGACCTGCCTATGCTTCCGGGTGAGGTATTATTTTCCACTCCCCCTCGTAGTCCTGCCTCCCCTGCACCTCTGGTGAAGGGAGGGGCCTTCTGGGTACCCCTCACATCCCCTTCTCTGCATCGCTCTCCCCCGGACGTCCGGGAGACTCCTCTTCTGGAGGACTTGCCGGCGTCTGGTTCCACATCGCCCCCTCGTCGGGGTGACCCTCGCCTTCGCCCTCGTTCGGCGTCCTCCGTTGGACCCCGGGGCTTTCCAGTCCCCTTTTTAATCTCGGGCCGCCCGATCGGCCCACCCACCCCATAACCATCCTTTTCGCTGACTTTCCTACCCCTCCCTATACCTCGCTCCTGCAGTGGAACATCCGCGGGCTCCTGGTAGGCCTCGAGAGTCCCTCCTCTCTCCTGGCCTCCAGGTGTCCGGCGTGTTTCTGCCTTCAGGAGACGATTCTGGGATCCCGTTTCCTCCCTCGAGTGTCCGGCTACTGCGGGTTCCCTTCCCCGCCTCTCGATGGGGCGGGTAGGGGGGGCTCCACGGTCTTCGTGCACCGCTCCGTCCCTTTTCGCCCCCTCCCGCTCCGTACAGTCCTGCAAGCTGTGGCCATGCGCCTTTCTTTGGGCGCCAGCTCACGGTCTGCTCTCTCTACCTCCCCTTACGTACGCCCTCCACCCGATTCTCTCCGTGACCTAATTCTTCAGCTTCCCCGCCCTTTCCTGATTCTCGGGGACTTCAACAGTCGGGACACGGCCTGGGGGGACGTTTGCTCCACCTTTCTCTCTGGGACCCTTCTCTCCCTTATGGACGAGCTCGAGTCACCTTTCTGAACGATGGCTCCCCAACCTGCCTTCACTCGGCCCACGACAGTTTCACCTGTATCGACCTTTCCCTGGTTTCCCTCGATATCGTGACGGAGTTCACCTGGGAGGTCCTGCCGGATTCCTCCGGCAGTGACCATTTCCCAGTGTGTCTTACCCCGACCCGTCTCCTCCCCCCCACCTCTGTCCGCCCGAGCAGACTGGGCCTCATACGCGAGGGGCACGGCGATCTCGCCATCAATTCCTGCCTTTCCCTCCGTTAGTGAGGCCCTCGCCTTCCTCAAGAGTAAGATCCTCTCGGCTGCCGCCAGTTGCATCCCCCGTACCTCTGGCTCCCCCAGGCGCGAAGCGTCCCATGGTGGACCCCCGAGTGCTCCCATGCCGTTCAGGAGCGGCGCCGTGCCGGCCGCCGCTTCTACCGGACCCGCCAGCTGGAGCACAAGATAGCGTTTCAGTGCCTGAAGGCAGTGGCCCATCGGGTCCTGAAACTAGCCCGGCGTACCTCCTGGCGGAGTTACGTGTCCGGGATCTCCTCCTCGACTGCCCCCTCGACTGTTTGGCGCAAGGTGCGTAGTTTTGAGGGGACCCGTGTCCCCCCTCGACCCCCGGTGCTTCGGGTCGGGGACGACGAGTTCGTATCCGATCCGGAGGCCGTCGCGAACGCACTCGCGGCGCACCTCGCAGCCATCTCCAGTTCCGATTCCCCCCACTCCCGCCGCGACCCATGAGGTTTTCCACCTCATAGGGATGACCCCTATAATCACCTCTTCCGCATGACGGAGCTTCGGGAGGCCCTCCACCCCCGGCCCCGATAATATCCCCTATGACTTGTTACGGCACCTTCACCCCTCTGCTCTCAGCTTTTTACTGGACTTCTATAACCGGATTTGGTTGGAGGGTTCATTCCCGGACTGGTGCGTGAGTCCATCGTCGTCCCCATCCCGAAGCCCGATAAAGACCCCTCACTCCCATCGAACTATCGCCCCATTTCCCTGACATGCTGCGCCTGCAAGGTTATGGAGGCGATGGTCGCCTCGCGGCTGTCCCTTACCCTGGAGGCGAGTGACCAATACCCTGCTACCCAGGCTGGTTTCCGGCGCTTCCGGTCTACCACCGACCCCCTCCTCCTCCTTAGCCACGACGTGCAGGAGGCTTTCTCCCGGCGTCAATTTGTACTCGCCGTCTTTTTCGACCTCCAGAAGGCCTACGATACTACCCGGCGGAGCGCGGTCTTTGACTGCTTACGCTCCCTGGGTTTCGTAGGCTTTTCCCCTCCTTTATTTATAACTTCTTGTCTGCCCGTTCTTTCCGCGTCCGCATCGGTTCTACCCTCTCTGACCGCTTTCCGTTGGAGGAGGGTGTCCCTCAGGGTAGTGTCCTTAGCGTCCTGTGTTTCTCACTAGTGATGAACACAGTCGCTACGGTCCTGCCTACTTCCGTTCATAGCTCACTCTATGCCGATGACCTGGCTATCTATTGCTCTGGCCGCCTCCCATCTTTGGCTGAACGTCGACTCCAGCTAGCCATCAACGCGGTGGTTCGCTGGCGTCCTCGTGGCTATGCTTTCTCACCCTCTAAGTCTTCCAGTATGCTTTTCCGTCCTCGGCGCCTCCGTCTGTCGCATACCTTCGCCCTTACCCTTGCCGGCACTCCTCTTCCCCTCGTCCCATCCGTTCGATTCCTGGGTATGACCGACGAATTTTTCGGTTGGGTTCCACACCTTAGGCGGTTGCGGCAATCATCTCGCCGCACCCTCTCCCTCTTGAGTCACCTGTCCCACATGACCTTGGGGGCGGACAGGCGTACTCTGCTGCGCCTGTACACCTCCCTGGTGCAATCCCGCATCGACTACGGCTGTGTGGTCTACAGCTCCATCTCCTCTCCGGCACTCCGTATGCTGGATCCTCTTCTCCACCGAGGCCTTCGCCTGGCGTCGGGTGCCTTCCGCTCGTCCCCTGTCGCTAGTCTTCAGGTGGACTGCGGGCACCCCCCCCTGCCCCTTCGCCGGGGCCTTCTCATGGCGAAGTGTTACCTTTGCATCTGCCGCCTCCCGATGTCCCTACTCTTCTCCGCGATCTCCCAGGCGCTACCCCGGCCTGACACGTGGCATTTCGCTGCCTCTCTGGCCGAGATCTTTTCATCCCTGGGGATCCCCCCACCCTCTATCCTGCCGTTCTCCTTTGACCTGTCACTCCCCTGGCTGACCACCCCTATCTGCCGCTGCCAGGCGCTTCGTGGCCTGCGCAAGGAGTCTCCTCCTACCATCCTCCGGTCTTCTTTTCCGGCCCATCTTCCCCTACATTCGGACGACGTTCCCGTTTACACCGACGGCTCGCGCTCCCCTGCAGGTGTCGCGGCCGCTGTCTTCTCTCTGTCGCTATCACCTCCCTCCTGGGGTATCCCCCTGCTGGTACAGGCCTCCATCTTTTCTGTGGAGCTCTTTGCCCTTCTGGAAGCCCTCCGTCTGGTATCGAGTTTCTCGCGGTCTTCCTGTACCATTTTCTCGGACTCGCTGAGCGCTATGATTCCCCGGACCCCCTCGTACGCCTTATTCAACAGGAGTACCATGTCCTGCACACCATTCACCGGATCCGGGTCACCTTCTGCTGGGTTCCTGCCCATGTTGGTGTTTCCGGTAATGAGGCGGCTGACCGCACAGCCCCGTCCGCCTCCTCGATGCCTCCCCTCCCCCGCCTGCTCCCCTTCTCTGACTATGTGCAGGTCTTTCGTTCCTTCTACGACTGCGTATGGCAACAGTCCTGGGACGAGGCCACCAGAAATAAACTCTGGTCCATACGCCCCCACCTGTCATATTGGGCGTCCTCTTTCCACCGCTCCCGACACAAAGAGGTCGTCCTTGCGCGGCTTCGCATTGGCCATATGTGCCTCACGCACGGCTACCTTATGTTCCGGCAGGAGGCTCCTCGTTGCGCCTCCTGCCAGTCGCCCCTCACCATCTCTCACATCCTTGTGGAATGCCCCACCCTGTCGTCAGTACGTCGTCGCGCCTTCCCGTTCCTTTCTGTACCCCCCCCCCCCCCCGATCGTTTGCGTCTCATGCTCGCTGAGAGCCCTCTCTTCTCGCTTGACCATCTTTTCCTCTTCCTCTCCCAATCTCGCATCCTATCTGAGCTTTAGGTGACTTCTCACCCATCATCTGCTGTCCTCCCACTTCTAGTGCCTTTCCCCCATCTCCGTTTCTCTTTCTCATATTCCGCCTCGCCATGATATCCGCTAACGTAAAGCGAGAAATGGCGGTAAACGCCCCAATACAAAAATAAATAAAATAATATATATATATATATATATGAAAAGAAGGATCAACACAACGGCAAACATTTTCATTTATTTGTACATCAGACGTTTCGACAAATCTTTTGTCATCATCAGTGAGTTAAGTCTTAAAACCTTAAAAGAAAATTGAAAAGTGAAAGTTACATCAATATATTAAGACCATTAAAATTAAAACCTTAAAGCAAAATGAAAATTGCATCAATACAAAATTAAAAACATTTAAATTTCATCACTATAAAAAACTAAAATTAAATTAAATTTCATCACTATAAAAACTAAAATTAAATTACCTCAATAGGTAAATACACAATGTTACATCCACCTCCATACTTGGCAAAGTCTAAGAGAACACTAGGTGGTCAGAGGATTAGAAAGGGTATATCTGTGAAACACGGTTGGTTGTCAAAGAGTCGTAATTTGTAGGATGAGCTATTATTATTAAGGGAGGGTTGTTTATATAGATGTACAAGATTCTAAAATTCGGAGTTCTGTAAGGTTATTGGATCTAGTTAAAATTTCAAACTGAGTTTTGTGAAGGGATGGTCGTTTTCATTACTGTGGTTTCTAATTGCGGATTGTGGAGGGCTACTGAGGGGACGGTTGGTGCGGACTGACAAGCCCAAATGTTGAGAAAGGCGCACCTCCAGTTGGAGTTGAGTGCTGCCAATATACGCAGCTCCGGTTCCCTAAGGAGAAGTCAATAGCTTTGATATATATATATATATTATATGGGATGAATTTCACAATAAAACACGTGAAATGAATAAATGCTGCAAATCCACAAGGAAAAAGAAAAACGATTCCAAGGCCTTTCGTGTATTCAAAGCTACACCTCGTCAGTTGTAGCTTTGAATACACGAAAGGCCTTGGAATCGTTTTTCTTTTTCCTTATGGGTTTGCAGCATATATATATATATATATATATAATATAATATATATATTATATATATATATATATATATATATATATATATGATGAATAAAACCACGAAGGAAAGGAAACACAAAATGGTGCTCAAGCGCTTTCGTCTAATGACATCCTCAGGACCCTGAGGATGTCATTAGACGAAAGCGCTTGAGCACCGTTTTGTGTTTCCTTTCCTTCGTGGTTTTATTCATCATAAATATTTTTCACGTGTTACTTTCGTGAAATAATTTTATATATATATATATATATATATGTAGGAACTATTTGTGAAGTTGTCTTAAATAAAATTTTCAACATGCACAATTTCAAATGCTTGTGGAAAGCAAACCCATGGAGATCCCACTCCAATTTTTTGTTTGAATATGCTTCATCTAAAGGTCTTTACTTATCCCAATTTTCATGACCTTGAATTTTGAACTCTGACCTGAGGTTGAGGTCAAAGGTGAAATATAAATGCAACTTTTTTAATGGAATGTTCGCACTCTGTGTATAAAATTAAAGTTATTCTGCTGTCTTTTCTGAGCATTTTGACACCAAAGTCATTAAAATCCATCCATTAGATTCTAAGTTATGACCTTTCAAAATCACGAGGTTACGCTGCTGACCCCAAATTTGGGGGGGTCATTACTCTCAAACTATTTGACCCAAGTGGCTAAAATTTGGTCACGCTTCATTACTCATCATACCCAACTACCACACCAAAAATCAATAAAATCAGTGAGATGACCTGACATAAGGTGTGTACACTTGACATGGAATGCCTCTATGGCAGAATCACTGGGAGCAACACTTTAACATAAGAGATGGGACCCTAGTTAAAGTAGCTAATGGACATTTGTACCCCAAGGGACTGTCATGACAGGATGAAGTTGTACTGGCAAGAGTGAGACTGGGAACCTGTTACTTTACTCAACATTATTTTTCTAATGTTTGTAGAACCTTTTGTACTTTCTGCCAAGTGCCAATGACTTTACATCATTATTTCATTGAGTGCCCAGTTTTTGAGAGAGCCATTTCCTTTGATTGAATATTGCAGAAGGTATAACAGGAATTTGTCACTTCTTATCCTCCAATTGGAGGATTTTCCTCTTAAAATAATGCTAACCTTTCTTCATATCACCAACTTTTATGATAGCATTTGAGCCATTCAGTGCTACCTTTGTATATTTTTTCCACAGTGGTACTGTATTGTGTTGCTGTGATAGGTTAATAATGTTGATCATGAATGATAATATACGTGTGGTTGTCATTTCTCCTACTAATAGATGATGCAATAGTTGTTAGTTTATACCCTCATAATTTCATCTCATTAGTTAGCTTACTAACAGGCCATATCATCATTCTGTCCTTGTGTGTTCTGGAAATAGGCCCAGAACTGAAGATGGAGCTGGCTTCTGTAATATCCTTTTTCATCTCGTGGTTCATGCTCTCATTATTTACAAAACTCTAGTCACTTATAACTTAGTGTAATACATGTATGTGTGTGTGAATGACCCTTCGTGGTTGGCTGCACAGAAAACAGACTAATAATAATTTATAATAGTGCATTCCATCCAGGGATAGCCCAACTTAGACCATAGAGCTTTTAACTGAGTTAAAAAATAGCATTTAAGATGACTTTTCGATTGACTGTAAGGTTTGTAAGAAGGAAGTTAAGGAAGGGAATAAGGCTGTAGCATGTGAGAGTTGTGATGATTGTTATATCACAGCCTGCATCAAAATTACAGAACAAGTGTATAGAGGTATGAAGTCACTAAATATTTTGTGGTTTTGCAAGTGTTTAGCTGAGGTTAGGGACATGCTCAAGGCAAGGTTTAAGAAAGTTGCTAGTTCAGAGTCCAGTGGGCAGGGTTGGTAAAAAAAAAAAAAAAAAAAAAAAAATTTTTTGGGTTTTTAATATATAGCCTGTAGGCTTATAATATATATAAATTGAGGAAATTGAAAACTTAGTATTTCTCATATAATTTAATTGCTGACAATTAGAAAAAAGAAAGAAATCAGTAGTTTAACCATAAACTAAATAAAATAAACATTTAACTTGACTTTGTGCATATAGCTAAACAAATATTAAAAAAATAAAAATCCTTTAATGTATGGTACAATACTGAATAGAAAAATAAACAAAAGAAAAATATATTGTTCTTTGGCCTTTAAGTTTATAGATATAACCTCTAAATTTATTTCACATTAGCTATTTGTTAAAACATTTATAAATAAATACAAGTTTAGAAGCTTTATGAGCTCCTAATTTATTTCTTAATTTGGACTGTATCAGTCCAAAAGCAGAAAAAATTCTTTCAACTGCAGCATGAGATGACGGTTATGAACACCACTGATGCATTGTTCTGCACATCTTCAGACAGTTCCCTGATAGATCTCCATCATGCAAGTGGGGTTATGTTTAGATTAATAGAAATGCATGCATGTACAAAATATAAATGCAAGGTTGCCTGTGTTGTTTTATTTCTTCTTCATATACTTTTTTTTTTTTAAACCAAACAACCCTGCGGCAGTGGGGCTAAGTTAGTTGGCCCTTTGATTGATAGTGTAGCTAGTGAGATTAATGAAACAGTTAGGCCAGTCAATTCTTTGTGGTAAAATAGGGAACTAGCTAAAATGATTAAAAATATAAAAAGGGCATTCAGGGAATTTAAAGTCATTGATAGTATTTGGACTTGGATAATTATAGGCAGTTAAGAAATAAGCTAAATAGTTTGATTAGGAAGAGCAAAAGGCATAGTGAAATAAATCTAGCTAGAAATAGCAATAAAGATCCAAAGAAATTCTTTAGTTTTATAAATATAATATTAAAAAACATGATAGGATTGGACCAATAGAACATGATAGGATGTTTGAAAAAGATCAGGATATTGTTGGTATTTTTAATGATTATTTTAGCTCTGTTTTTACTGAAGAAAATTTAAATAACTGATTTTAATTCTTTAGATCCTATAAATTCAGGCATTCTTGATCATATTCATATAAGGAAGGATGATGTTAGGCAAGTGATTCATACATTGAAGTCAAATAAAGCTGCTGGACCTGATAATATATTTGCTAGGATTCTTAGAGAAGGGGAAGAAAGCTTATCTGAGGCACTAACTATTGTTTGCTAGGTCAGTTATAAATTGGTAGAAAAATGGTTAGAAGACAGAACAAAGAGTAATTCTAAATGGTAATGAATCTGGGTGGCAGAAAGTGAAGAGGGGGGTACCACAGGGATCAGTTTTAGGTCCATTAATCTTTATTTTATATCTAAATGATTTAGAGCAGTGGTTCTCAACCTTTTTTTAACCATCGCCCCCCTTGAAAATTTTTTTGCCCACTATTTTCAAATCGCCTCCCCTACACACACAAAAAAAAAAGTGAAATAAAAAAACTTTCAAACTTACTATTTTATTTAATGAGATCCTTGAGATTGTTGTTTTTCTACTAAATATGCAATGTTTGGTTCAATGTCGCTGAGCTTAATTCTTATGTCACCTCTTCTGCATACATCCAATCTGTTTCTTTCCTTTGTTAGTAATTTATTCACTGAACTAAACCCAGTTTCAACCATATATGATATTGGAAAACAGACAATTATTTTGGCCATTTCGGTCCATAACCTTGGATATAGTGTTTTACAGTCTTTTAATGACCAGAATTCAGTCTTTCCTACTTTATCATACATGTAAATATTTTGAGTTATCATTGCATCGTAATTCAATTAATTCTTCTTGAATTTCTTCTTCAGCTGAACTAACATCACAATTAAATGGGTCTAACATCCATGGTTTTACTTCAAAGGAAAATAAATCAGAGAATCTTTTGTTCATGTCACTTTTTAACAAACATAAGTGTCCAGAATACGTTTCAAGATCCAATTTGGTAAGTGAAGAACAAATTTCTGCCAGCTCAGGAATGCTGTGAAACATTTTTTTAAGTAAATTACAGTGGTACCTCGTTACTCGAATTTAATTCGTTCCTGGAGGTGGTTTGACTAATGAAAAGTTTGAGTAACAAACTAATTAATTGCCTTTAAATTAATAGAAATAGAAATAATGCGTTCCTGGACCCCCAAACTCGAATTTTAAACTTTAAAATATGCTTTAATTATACAAATTATTATATAATTATTCTAATTTTATTAATTTTATTAATAATTAGTAATAATAATTAATAAAATTTAAAGTAAAAAAGGTAAAAAAGTAAAAAAGGTTTTAAGTGTACTTACCAGAAGGAGGCTTGATGATGGGCTTGGTTGGAGGAGGAGGAGAGGGAGGTAGGTAGGTTCTTAGAACCTTTTGGAAGGTGAATCACCTTCCAGAAGAACGTCAGGAACGTCCACTTCGGGTTCCGACGTAGAGGGCTTGATCCAGCATTCGAGTGTAACCTGACATTGACGACCCTTCAAAATGTTCAGTAGTGGCGTATAACATTGTCATTGAAAATATCAACACATCTGTCTGAAATTGCCTTGTTAGGGAACGTCTCCTCTACAATGGCCTGCACTGCCTCCCAATGGCTGAGGAGTGTCTTGATCTTCTCAGAAGGCAGGTTCTTCTTTTCTTCCTCCTCTGTAGCAGAGACCTCATCTTCAGCCTCTTGCTTGTTCTGCTCAAGGAGGTGCTGGAGCTCATCTGTGGTCAGCTCCATCTTGTGCTCATCCAGGAGCTCCTCCACGTCGTCGGTATCCATCTCCAGGCCCATGGACGTCCCTAGAGACACTATGGCAGGAACAACAGGTGCTTCCTGGAAGACCTCAGTCGCGATCAGCTACACATTCCCGCCAAAGCTTCCTCCAGGCAGAGTTCAATGTCCTGGTAGTCACAGCAGCCCAGGATTTGACGATGATCCGGATGGCATGAAGGATGTTGAAATGATCCTTCCAAAAGTCTCTGAGGGTCAAATCGGTCCCATTCGTCACATCAAAGCATCTCTCGAACATGCTCTTAGTGTAGAGCTTCTTAAAGTTAGAGATGACTTGCTGGTCCATGGGCTGGATAAGGGGGGTGGTATTGGGGGGCAGAAACTTTATCTTGATAAAGTCATGTTCTACCAACAAATCTTCTTCTAAACCAGGAGGATGGGCAGGGGCATTATCCATCACAAGAAGAGCCTTGAGGGGAAGACCCTGCTCTTCAAGGTACGACTTCACTTGAGGGGCGAACACCTCAGTGACCCACTCAAAAAAGAATAGCCTCGTAACCCATGCCTTTGAATTCGAGCGCCACATCACATTCAAGTCTGTTATCCTGACGTTGTTTTTCTTGAACACCCGAGGATTTTGCGAGTGGTAGACCAGTAAAGGCTTAACTTTACAGTCGCCACTCGCATTGGCGCACAGAAGCAAAGTCAGGCGATCCTTCATAGGTTTATGCCCTGGGGCGGCTTTCTCCTCCTTTGTAATGTACGTCCTTCTGGGCATCTTCTTCCAGAAGAGGCCCGTCTCGTCGCAATTAAAAATTTTGAGTAACGGAAATGCGCTCGAATAACGAGTCCCTATTTTTTTATATTTTCCGAATTTTTCGGTTCAAGTAACGATTTGTTCGAGTAATAGGTCGTTCGAGTAACGGGGTCACCACCTTGAAAAATTTCCAATTTTTCAGTAAATGCTTTCAATACTGTTTTACAATCAATCAATGTAATAAATTTTTCCTTGAAGTTGAAGTGATACCTCATTAAGCTTTCGAAATATCCAAGCCATATAATATGTTATTTTTATGTTTTCTTATTTCTTTAGCAATATCTCCGTCCCCTTCACTTTCTAGAAAGTTAACTATGGTATCAAAAAGGTTTATAAATCTTGCTAAGCAATTTCCTTTGGAGAGCCATCTGACTTCCGTATGTAAAAGAAGTCTAACATACTGTTCATCATGATCAGAACAAAACTTCCTGAATAGGCGATCATATTTGCTATGTGATTTTATTTTATTGATAGTTTTAATAACTATACCAAGTGAATAATGTAGAATTGGACTCATATTTTTTGCTACAAGATTATGTCTGTGAACAATGCAATGTATTGCAATGATTCCAGGACATACTTTTTTCAAAAGTGCTACGAGGCCTTTATGCCTTCCGACCATTGAGGTAGCACAATCAGTTGCAATCGATATCAAATTTTCTAATGGTACTTTATTTTCATCAAACCAGGATCTTAAAACAATAAAAATAGATTCGCCAGTAGTGTCAGTTTCTAGGTATTTCACAAATAATATACAGGAATACCCCGCTTTACGATGCTTCATTTACGAAACCCCGGATTTACGAAATTGTATTTGCGCTAAATAAAAAATTAAATGAAGAAATATAAAAGACAAAAATAAAATGCGTACATCGCGCATACCACAATCTAATATTCTGCATTACAGCAGTGCTTAGCTCAATTTTAAGACAAAAATAATATGCTTACGTCGCGCATACCATACTGTACTCTATTACGTATTCTGCATTACAGTGGTGCCAAGTTAGCTCGCTTTTAGCTCACTTTGCACTGTGGCAACGCAGCTGTTGTCAGTTTATATGTGCGCTTTGACAAGAGAGTGTGCTTTATTCACTCTCGCGCACGCTAAGTGTTTCACTGATATTCTTTTCGTACATTGCAATTACAGTACCCATCATCAATTATGCCAAAACGAAAGTGATAGTAAAGACTGTGATGTTAATCAGAAGAAACGAATCCAAAAGCATGTCTACTGACGCATCTATTAATGAAAACTAAATTTGCATATGTAATGTTTTGTACTATTTCTTTGTTCATTGCTTACATTTTTATTGTATTTCTTTGTTCATTACTTTCGTTTGTATTATTTCTTTGTTCATTGCTTTCATTTCTATGTTAATAAACATTTTTTTCTGCAAAATTTGCTGTTTTATAACCTTTTTTTTTCGATTTTTTAAGAAAAAAACGTAACCCAAAATATAACATTATATGTATGGGAAATAATGCTCTGCTTTACGAACACCTGCTTTACGAACGGGTGCTAGGAACGGAATAATTCGTAAAGTGGGGTATTCCTGTATCTTCTTTCAATTTACAATCATCATTAAAATAATGTACATACGCCATGAGAAGGGCCTTATCAACTAGTGATGGATTGAATAACCGCAACCGCACTACAACCACACAAAAATTCGCAACCGTAACCACAACTGCCATTCCATAAGTGCAGTTGCGGTTGTAAAAGCTTAGTTAATTTTAATTTTAGGTTAATTAGAAATATTTCTTTTTTTAAAAAGAAAATGATGGGTCTCCTTATGCGTGCTTAAACGTGATGTCATACGGCTGCCGTAGTAAAATTGGTTTAAACTGCGCTCTAAGTTATTACTCTGTGAGCTCCATGAAGTAACATTTATTTTTATTTAATTTTCTTCAAACTAAAATCGCCTTTAGTACAATAGTCAATAAAGCTTATTCCTGCTCGATGGACCTCTCGGGTTCGTGTAACTTGATCAATGGCCTTGGTTGGCCAAAGGGGTGGTTTCTCGAACATGACCCCCCAAAAGGGGGTAAAGAAGTGGTCTGTGTTAAAATGGACCTGCGCAGTCTCAACTCGCTGCTAGTTGACAACATCAGTCCTCGTTCTGCTTTGATTGTTATTGGTGTAATGTTATGAGCTCTTCATATCTACAACGGTTTTTCATATTGTGTAATGTTTAGTTTATTGAATAACGATACAACTGTGATTGCATTATTGCTCTTAACTGTTACTGTATTGTAATTACTGACAGTGATAACTGATAAGTACTTATTTTTTATTTTTCGTGTTCACAGATTTTAAATTAAGATTTGAAACATTATATTAACAGAAATGGAGACCAGTGTGTGGTGGAAATATTTTAGTAAGGAATCCACTGATACTGCAAAATGTGATCTTTGTAATAAACTATATTCTCGCAAGGGACGTAGTACAACTAATCTTAAAAATCATATGAAGTCAATGCACAAAGAAGAATATGAACAATTAACTAATGAACAAAACAAATTATCAAAAAAGAAATCAAAGGAAACCGCACTTGAACAAATGAAAAAAGAAACAAAGCAACGAAATGAGACAATAGATCAGTTCTTTCCAAAAACTAAAGTTTGGGATATAAATAACCACAAATCAAGATCTCTGGATCAAAAGATCGCCGAAATGATTGTAATGGACGATTTGCCTTTCAGTCATGTTGAGGATATAGGTTTCATGAGGCTTTTACGTGAAACTAGTCCACAGTATAAAATAAAACAGAGACATTTTTACAAAAACCTTGTCTATAACAAAATGTACCCTTTGGCTGTGGATGAAGTGAATGACATACTGAAAGACATGAAAGATAGCAAACTGTCATTTACTACTGATGCTTGGTCAGATACTTCTGCTGGTGTATCTTCGATGTCACTAACGGGCCACGGCATAAACAGCAAATTTGAAGAGTTAATTTAGTGTTGTGTGCTGAACCTCTTAATGAACGACATACTGGTGAATATTTGTCCCAAAAATTTGATGAAATGATCAAAATGTGGCACTTGGACGCAGCTGTGCATATAGTGATGAGAGACTCAGGAGCGAATATTAAAAAAGCTCTATTTCTCAGTGGTGTCAACAACTTGAACTGCACTGCCCACAAACTCCAACTAGTGATCAAGTCAGGATTATCTACTCAGAAATCTGTCTCTGATGTTATTGCCAAGGTACGCTCCATAGATGGCCACTTTAACCATTCAACACAGGCCCAGGATGAGCTGAAAAAAATTCAAAGTCGTCTTGACAAATCGCAGCTTGCAGTTATGAATGACAATCCAACAAGGTGGCACAGCCCTCTTCACATGTTGGAGCGAATATCAGAAGTTAAAGAGCCCCTTTGCCTGTACTTTGCTATTAATTCCAAAGTGAGAGATCTAACTAAGGCTGATTTTTCTTTGATCGACCAATGCGTCAAGATTCTGAAACCATTCGATGAGATCACCAGAAGTTTGAGCTCTCGTTCCTCCTCCATATCAGAAGTAATTCCCTTAGTAACTTCACTAAAAAGATATCTGAATGACTTGAGCGAGAGTACTGAAGGAGTAAAGAGTATGCTTCTCACAATGAGTACTGAACTTAACAGAAGATTTGACACTCTAGAAGTAAATTTTCTATATTCTGTCGCGACCTATCTCGATCCTAGGTACAAGGGAAAATTCTTCTCTAGTCCAAATGTTTTGAAGCAGGTTCAGGAAGAACTAGCAAGACTGTGTGAAAATGTTGATGTGACAAACCCTGAACCAGTCAAAAAGCAGCCAAAAAGAGCCCGAATGACTGATTCTCCTGAGCCAAGTTCCTCAAAGTCATCACTACTGGACTCGATGAACGCATTTTTGAGTTCAAGCAGTGAAGAAGAAGAAAGTTCACCAAGGATCAACAAGATGATGCGAGTTCTTCTAGACAACTATCACAAAGAAAAAAGAATTGCTCCCGACGATGATCCTCTTCAGTGGTGGAAAGATAACGAACTAAAATACAAAGAATTTGGCTGTATTGCAAGAACATATCTTGCTTGCCCTTCAAGTTGCATTCCAAGCGAGCAGCTCTTCAGTGGAGCGGGAACGTTGTACGATGAGAGGCGTTGCCGCTTGAAAGGTGAAAATGCAGCAAAAATATTATTCTTGAAATTCACACTGCCTGTCATTAAGTTTGACATCAGTTTTTCAAATGAATAATAATCCATAACTTTCCAATGGGTGGAGGCTGGGGAAAGTGGTAGGTGGGATGAACAGTGCGATGGGTCCTCGTCCCTCATCCTGGTAACACACTTAGTACAAAATATGGTTTTAATTAATTTGACCTATTCTTTCATAATAGCTATATAAGTTTAGAATATATTTCATTTAAATAGTATTTATTTAGTAAATACCTTATGTTGAACACAAGTTTTGCAACACACAAATAGCGGTAGCGGTGTATTGCAAAACTTGTGTTCAACATAAGGTATTTACTAAATAAATACTATTTAGTATATATTATGTACCAAGTGTGGCTAAATCGCACTATAGTGGCTAAATCCAGTTAATAATTACGCATTTTTCCTAGTATATGATAACCACAACTGCGGTTGGAAAAAATTCGACAACCGCAAACATAACCGTGGTTGTGAAAAACTGACCACTCGATCCATCACTATTATCAACAACTGTGGACTCATCAACCTGAATTGAGAAATTAGTTTTTTTCAATCTTTCAACTAGTTGTTGTTCAATATTCACTGACATTTCATCAATTTGTCTTTGAATTGAATCGTTGTTTAATGGTAAACTTTTTAAGATACCTGAAGGATCTTCATGCATCACATTTGAAATAACAGTTTCTAATATAGGCTTTATGACTTTCTTAGTAATTGTATGAGGGCAGCCATTTTTTGCAACAATTTTTGCAATCTCATATGACGCAACATATGTAATTTGGTATCTTTTTTTACAAAATGTGTAATTAAGTTAGGTTGCTGCTCAAAATTGGTTTTCAATTTTTTGAAATGGTCAATGGTTTTATTCTTTATCTGGATGCTTCCTTTTGAAATGGTCAAGAAGTCTTGAAGGTTTTAAAGCTTCATTCGAAAGAGTACTATTACATAAAAGAGAGACAGGCTTTTTTGGATCGAGAGGGCTTTCAATAAAACCATAAGATAGGTATTCACCAAGGTATTGGCGACACTTTTTCTTTGCTCCACTTGACATTACTAAGAGGTCTTGTGCATTATGTAATTATTGTTGTCAATTTTTTATTGTAAAGTATTTAAAAAATATCTGAAATTTGAAAAAAAGGATTTAGATGTGTCATTAGTAGGGTTTCTTTACCGGGATCCCGGGATCCCGGTAGATTTTTAGCTAATTTAAATTTCCAGGGAAATTCTCCCTGTCCTGGGAAATCCCGGGATATTGCAATCACTCTTTCTGAAGAAATTCAAACTGAAGATGACGAACATAATGACAACATAGATGAAGATGGAGAAGATTTCAATCATAGTATTGATTTTGAAAGTGTTTTGTGTGAGCGCTTTGATGAGGATCCGTTCGAGATAGATATTTCATTTGGATCGCACGACACTGTAGGTAAAGAAATCAACGTGTCTCAAATCATCAATAAAGTCAGAAACATAGCAAAAAAATTTCGCAAATCACCTTTAAAGAATAACATCTTACAAGGATATGTTCAACAGGAACAAGGAAAAAGTTTGCATCTATTGCTGGATTCCAAAACCAGATGGAATAGTCTTTTAGCCATGCTGGAGCGATTTATCAAAATAAGGTCATCTGTATCGAAAGCTCTCATCGACTGCAATAAAGATATGGACAATTTTGACCTTGACAAACAAGAAGTTGCTGTAATTCGTGACATTGTGGCATCGCTGGAGCCATTAAAAGTTGGAGCAGAAAAGCTGGGCAACAGAGAATCGACTTTACTTTCATCAGAAGGTGTTTTTTTCTTTCATTTTGAACGAACTAAATCAACTAAACACACCTTTTTCAAAAAAACTAAAGGAGTCGTTCATTCGACGCATAACAGAGAAGAAATGAGAACTTGACTGGCCTCATACAATACCTCAATAGTGGAAAGAATTATAAAAAGGTCGCAACTTTCGCAAGTGACAGAAGTTTGCCAGCCTTACCAACCAAGTCTATGTTAATTTCATCAGCAAAGCAGATGTTAGATCGCCTTTTTGGAGTACCTGCTGATTCTACCTCTAGTGAGACAGATGAAGATAATGATGTGCAAGAATCAGCTGTCCCTCAGTCATCTTCGATGACTCTAGCTGAAAGGCTTGATGCAGCTATTAAAGCAGCCGAGGTAGAGAAATCAAGAACACTAGACAGCAAAGCAAGCGCTGCAAAGCACCTTAAAAAGGAACTAGAGATCTTCGAGGCTACGAGAAAAAACGCAGAACATCTCTCTTCTCTTGAATGCATTAAAGACGATTCCACCCACGTCAATAGAATCGGAAAGGGCATTCTCAGCAGCAGGACTTTTCGTGACTAAAATGAGAACAAGATTGAGTGATCGAAGTATTGACCATCTTTGTTTTTTGAAATCGTACTATAAAAATTCACAGTGATAATTTTTTTGGTTGAATTCATTGAAGTTCTTTGCAATTTGAAGGTAATTTTTATTTTTTCTTTAAATTTTCTAAGCAATTCAAAGGCAATTTTTTTTTCGTTGTATTCATTAAGTTTTCAATGAAACGGAGCAATTTTTTTATTTGTGAAAATTTTCTATGTAATTCAAAAGTATTTTTTTTAATACATATTTTTCACAATAATATTATTTTATTTTGCCCATCATGGAGATTGCAGAACTTATTAAATGACTATAAAAAAAAAAAAAAAAAATTATACCACCTCTTTTGTAGGTTAATTTATTTTATAATATATTTTAAATATAATTAATTATATCCCGGGATTTCCCGGGATCCCGGGAAGGGAATCATTTTTATCCCGGAATCCCGGGATAAGCAAAAGGCCGGGAAATGAGAAACCCTAGTCATTAGCAAGGCTGTGGAGTTAGTACACAAAACCTCCAACCTCAACTACTCAATTTTTTGTCCTTCTGACTCAATCTCCAACTCAGACTAGCAAACTAGGTGTAATAGGCCTAATAATTGTACTTTTAATTTTGCTATGATGCTAGTTATACAAGATGTCATTTCATCACAATCATGTGAATCATCAGGCCACTTTTTTAATTAAAAAAATTTAAAGGGCACTAGTTTGGCAGCTAAAAAGCACTAAAAGCACACTAAAAATAATAATCACATTATCATTTTAGTAGCGCAAGCCTAATTTTAAGTTCAAGTAGCCTCATTCCCGAGAAGTAGGCCAAACTGGCATCCTCCGCCTTAAACCTTGCAACGTTTTCAAAGGAAAATCACATTTATACATGTGTTAGTAATCCTTATTTATGAATTTTTATCAGATAAGAAAGTGAACATTCGAAACTCTATTTTATTCTTAAGAAGCACTAATTGAGTGATTAAATTGAGTGACTAGAAACGTGACAACGAGGTCATTGTCTCCGTACTCGAAACAAGGGACAAACACGAAAATTAAGAAGCACTAAAAGAAAAATCAATGATAATTGATAATAGCACAAAAAATAACACCCGCCCACGCTTCTAATTAGGTAAGAACTGATGCACCGTATGCGTAACCGTCACTAAGCCGCTATAGAATGCTTTGAATGATGACCCCGCCGGGCCCGCCCCACTGCACTTCTCATTGGTCAATTCCCTTAACATCATCGATGGCACAATACATACTCTGAATAGTGTTTCAAAACCATTGATGAGCAATTCGAAAATAATTTAATTTCAATCGTTGCCTAAATAAATTTTTGCCCCCCTTCAGTCAAATTTTCGCCCACTTTCTCCCCCCAAGAATTTAATTTTTGCCCCTATTGAGAAACCCTGATTTAGAGAAAGGAGTAAGTTGTAAAATTTCTAAATTTGCAGATGATACAAAAGTAGTTGCTCCAGTTACAAATATAGAAATTCTTATGAACTGCAAAAGGATCTGGACAGATTAGTTGCTTGGGCTAGTAAATGGCAGATGGAATTCAATGTTCAAAAATGCAAAGTCATTCATTTTGGTAGAAACAATGAAAACTAGTTATGAGATGCAAGGGAACTGGTTGGAGAATGTTAGACAGGAAAGGGTTCTTGGCATTATAGTTGGTAGTGATCTAAATTTTCTAAGTATGGGTAGTGCTTAGAGGCTAGAAATAAAGCAAATAAAATGTTAGCTATTATTAAAAGGAATGTTAGTTCCAAGATTGAGGAAGTCATCTGTAAATTATATAATTCTTATGTTGTCTCACTTAGAATACTGCATTGAAGCTTGGTCCCCTCACCTTAGAAATGATATTGATTTGCTTGAAGGTGTGCAATGTAGAGCAACCGAGCTTATTCCTAAGAAGATTGGAATACGGGGATAGATTAAAAGAACTACGTATGTTTAGTTTTGAGAGGTGTATGAGGGGAGATATGATACAGATGTTCAAAATGTTTTCAGGTTTGGACAGTTTAGATGTAGCTACACAACTTTTTCTCACTAGAGACTGATGGGATAACTCATGGGCATAAGAAAATTAGGAAAGACTTGTAGACTTAATCGATGAAAATACTTTTTCAATAATAGAGTAGGTGATTTTTGGAATGACTTGCCATATGATGTGGTAAACAGTAGCTCATTAGTTAATTTTAAGAAAAAATTTACACTTTCATGAGTGAAGGAGAGTTTGTAGATTGTATATAGTGTATATTCTTAGCTTCAGTTATGTTGGCTACTTTGGGGTCATTCCATATGAAGTCACCTAGAGGTCCCCAGGTCACCCTCTTGGAAAATTCTGAAAAAAGTTATCATTTGTAATTCTATCAAATTTATGCACAGATCCCAAATTTTAGGTCAATATTACTTATAGTTTTTTAGATACAACAATTTGAAATTGTGCTATTTTTCCTTATTTTTTGGTATCATTGGCAAAATCACATGAATGTCCAACTTTAGGCAACCATATCTTTTTTGTTTATTCCCTTCACAAGGCTGATATGTGGTGTATATATGGTAAACAGTAGTCATAGAATCCATATTTGATGTCAAATGAAACCTATCTCTTATAGTTTGCCACATACAAGACTTCAAAAATCAAAAAGCTTAAAAATTCACTAATGATTACCTTCTTTTCACTGGTACTGATAAAGTATTTATACTTAAGAGCTGAAATTAATTTTACAGTTTGTTATAGTGTATTTGTAGTTTAGAAATGCTTTCAAAAGCTCTCTCTATTATAGATAGAATTGGAAACAATAACTATTAAAAAAAAATGAAAAATGTAATTTTTGCAAAAAGAAGCCTATATTCATGCCATTATTACCCCATCAGGACAGTTAGCCATCACTTATTTTTACCATATGTTCATATACATTTAGGCAAACTACAGTCAAAGTTTGGTTTTGGTGGTCAGCTTCCTTCAATATTTAAGCTGCATTGGCCAGAGGGTGTCATATGACCCTCACTGCAGCAAGCCTGGGGGGTGTCAAATGACTTTTGATCAGATCTGAGCCAGAATTTCAAGCTGATGTCCTGAAAAAATGGATGGAACTTCTTGGTCTGGCACTCTGTGAACTGTTGCCATGAGGGTGTCCTCAAATTTCTCATATATATGGCTTAGTGAGAGCCCATTATATATGATAACTCCATTCCACCACCCCCCCCCCCCCCCCCCTTTTCCCCCATCTATGGTGCACAGTAGGTTAACATGATCATTGTTTAACAAACAGTAAACTTATTTGAGTTTGTTCAAGAAATATTAGTATTGCGCAATATTACATACAGGGAATATGATGACCTAATCTTGTCTGAACTTGTACATACCTTGTGCAATTCCTGCTACTATATATAAGCTGTCCCAATCTCATGAATTCTCATACTTACAGAAATGGAGTTGGAGGCTACACAAAGCTGTTCTATTGGACAAAAATTACATGATGTATGTCATAAAAGGACTTACTGAGAAAAACTTGGTATACTCATGTTGGATCAGTTAACCAGTGAGGATAAAGCACTGCTGTCATGGAGATGATATATTGTTGGCAAACAGTGATACTGTGTGTTTTCATCATGGAGAAAATGTTTTTGTTTCATTACGAAAATCTTCAGCACTATTGTGCAGACCCAAGAAAAGTTCACAAAGAAAATTGCAAGTAAGTTTCCTATATATTACATTATTATTGATTGTTGTATTTACATTGTTCTAACATTCCTATCTAATACCAGTAAGTTTATATTCATTTATAACATTTGTAGTTTCGTATATTATGGCAACTGAGTTTTGAGAAAAATTTGATTTAGAATTGTATTTTATGATTATCAGAATCCCTACACACTGTAGACAGTGACACTGCCAGGATGATGAAAACCAGGACAAAATCTGTGCCCAGAGTGCAGCAAGTGCCCACACAATATGAAGAACAATGCCTACAGCCTCTACTGGATGACGGAGCAGGTACCAGTAGGTTTTGTGGATCAGTTGAAGATTTTCAGCGAGAAGTAGTTCTTTGTCAGGAACTGAACACAAGTGCTAGTGTCCTGGACTGTTCTCCTCTAAAATTTGAGTGAGACAAGGACAAAGTTCTTACACCACTGTGACCATAGGCACTGGTGATGATGATGATGCAGATCTTGCAGATCAAAATGTTGGCAAATGGCAAACTTGTCAGCCTGGCAAATATGTAACATGTGTTTATGATGGAAACTGGTATGTGGGTAATATAAAAGATCATTCTGGTGGACATTCTGATGTTTTAGTCACTTTCATGAAAAGATCACAAAGGTGTTTTGTCTTGGCCAGCAATATCAAGAACAGATGAATGCTGGGTGCCATTCCAACATGTTATCTGTGTAGTAAGTTCACCAACTGTCCACGGAAGAGGTGCTCATCATTATACCCTAAACCCAAGTGACCTTAACAAAATTCAAACACTATTTCCTACATTTCTTTAGAGTGCTTTAAGTATGAGATTAATGTTGAGTAATCAAGTAATTCATTTGTAGGAACTTCACTTTTAACACATGTTTAAGCAGTACTGTACATATTTACTAAATTGAGGACATGGTGAATTTAACAAATTGAATATTTAAGTTGGAATCTTGATTTCAGAAATTTTTTTAGTTTCAGGTCCCTTATTAAATGACAGAAGGATATAAAGTTGTGTGTATAATTCTCGAATGTTTCAGATGATCATTTTTCATGATATATGTATGTGTAATGCTGAAATATATTCATGTTACTCTGATATTTTTACTTTGCATTTTTGTGTAAATTATGGTAATTTTAAAAAAAAAATTAAATTGAAGGAAGCTGACCACCAAAACCAAACTGTGACTGTAGTTTGCCTAAATGTATATGAACATATGGTAAAAATATGAAAGTGATGGCTAACTGTCCTGATGGGGTAATAATGGCATGAATATAGGCTTCTTTTTGCAAAAATAAAATTTTCCAATTTTTTTTTATTATTTATTGTTTCCAATTCTATAGATAATAGAGCTTTTGAAAGCATTTCTGACTACAAATACATTATGACAAACTGTAAAATTAATTTCAGCTCTCAAGTATGGATAGTTTTTTATCAGTACCAGTGAAAAGAAGGCAACCATTAGTAAATTTTTAAGCTTTCTTTGATTTTGAAGCCTTGTAGATGGCAAACTATAAGAGAGGTTTGATTTGACATCAAATATGGATTCTATGACTACTGTTTACCATATATACCACATATCAGTCTTGTGAAGGGATAAACAAAAAAGATATGGTTGCCTAAAGTTGGACATTCATGTGATTTTGCCAATGATGCCAAAAAATAAGGAAAAAAAGCATAATTTCAAATTGCTGTATCTCAAAAATTATAAGTAATATTGACCTAAAATTTGGAATTTATGTATAAGTTGGATAGAATTACAAATGATAATTTTTTCACAATTTTCTGAGAGGGTGACCTGGGAAGTTGTTCAAATTTTGATTAAATTTGGGTGATTTCATATGGAATTGACCTTGGTGGTAGTAAATAGTTGTGTATTAATTAACTGACTTGAGATTGACATTTTGCAAGATTTTATTATTAATATTAAAATGTAGCTCATGACTTGGATAACCTCGATAGGCCCTGGTGGTTTCATGTTTTCCAAATGAAATGTAATGTATGAGTATTAGATTTTTGGAATGACTTGCCATGTGGTAAACAGTAGCTCTAGCTCAGTAGTAAATTTTAAGAAAAATTTGGACTGAAAGATAGTTTGTAGGTTGTGAATGCTGTGTGTTCTTGGCTTGATTCATGTAGGCTGCTTTGGTGGTAGTGGATAATTGTGTGTTAGTTAGCTGACTTGAGGTTGACATTTTGCAATTTTTTTTTATAATAATAAAATATAGCTCATTGCATAACCTCAATAGGCCCCAGTGGCTTCATGTTTGCCAAATGTAAATGTAATAGGCTGTTTGCCAGTTAGCCCATTTGGCAGAACAAAGATTTTTTTGGATACAAAATTCAGAATCTTTATATAATTTCAAGATTGAACAATTTTTATAAATCTACCTGCCAATTTAGGTGGAATCTTTGTGCAGTGTGCTGTACATCAGACATGGGGTCAATTACTGGGTTTCTATTACTATTACTTTTGATTCCTTGTATTACTATTACTTTAATTTTCATCTATTACTATTACTTTATGTGGGATACTTCACTCATTTGAAAAGGATCTTTGTCTATTTAAATTAGGGGTGCACCGATTAATCGGTATCGGCACCTGGCATGCTGATTATTTTCCTAATATCGGCCAATTAATCGGTATTGGCAAGCTTGGCATAGGTAGCGTTGACTGGGGTGAATTAGGTCACCAAATGGGAAATGATTTTTTTGCTGATGCGACATTCTTAAAACTATAATTAAAATTGTTTCTAGTTTTTACCACTAAATCACAAAACTTTAACCTTTTGTCTCTTTCTTTTAAATCCAGCAGTTAGGAACATCAAAATCATTTTACACTGAGTCACATGTATAGAAGACAAAATTTTTAGCAAAAAACTACCTTATTTCAACCAAAATAAACTTCATTAACCAAACATAAATGATTAAGACAACACCGAAATGAAGCTTTATTGAAAACACACATCCTGGTAAAAAACAATCAAATTCTTCAAAGTAGCTAGCTATGGTAGCTATCTTCATATAAAAATATTTTCCTTAAAATAACTAAAAATTAACTTTTTAAAAATGGTTTATTTATTCAATATATTCCTTACAGCTGCTTGAAGTGTTGGAAAATTTTTTATTTTTATTTTAAAAATTTCATGTTACAATGAATTAATGCCAATTGTTCCCCATGTTTGGGCGTTAATTTGTTTCTCTTGGATTCATAGATATTTCCTCCTGTGCTGAACAATCTTTCACTATAAACTGAAGAGGGAGGAGCGCATGGATATTTTTTGACCATTTTGCAGTGTAGTTAGCTGTTGTTCATTTTCTGTTGATTTCTTTCCATGTTTGCCCATATCATAATTGCTCCACCAATGAAATGGACATTCTTTCTTTGCTATTGCAGGAAGTGATAGGTAGAAATCAACTTCTTCTTTCCTGAAATAAATAGAAAATACATACAATCATGCAGTGTTACGTTACATTACCGTACATAAATAATTTAAATATAAAGTCACCTAAAAAAAAAATGTTGCAAACCATTTTATCTTTTTGTCTTTAATAAGTTGTTTGTGGATTGATTTCAACTTTTTGTAACCCTTTTTGACTGTTCCAAGTTGCTTTCCCCTTCTTCAAAAAATTTATATACAGGGTGTCCCAGAATTAACTATCTATTTCAATGAAATCGGACAAATTTAATAAAAACTGACATAATTTTGTGTTTATTACTAAATTATGATACAAAAACAAATAGATTTATAAATCATAAGTCAAAACTTTATTTACTTGAATGTGATAAGCATTTTTCATCAGTGTCGAACGCAAGATTCTATGAACTGTTGTCTTGGATATGAGTCTTCGACCGGCCTCCCTAACCGAAGTTGTTGGTTCATCCTCAAACAATTGTCGTACCTGTTCGGTACTGTTACGTGCTCTCCTTGGGCGTCCTCTTCCCACCTCGTCGTGTACGGATCCAGTTCTTTTAAATTTGTTCACAAGTTCACGAATCGCTTTGTCTGTAGGACCGGTTCTGTGGAATCTTCTTGTAAATTTTTATCTGATTTCATTACATTGCATTCCTTTGATACGGGATGTTACAACAAAGATGCGTTCTTGTGTATTCATTATTAATAGGGTTCTGAAAGAGAATGAAAATAAAACTATGAAAAACTATGAAAAAATTATGAAAATAAAATTATGAAAAAAATTTAGAAATTTATACATTTTTAACACACATAAAAACATGATAAACATAAATAAAAGTGTGTTTTAAAAAATTTGTCCGATTTCATTGAAATATAGTTAATTCTGGGACACCCTGTATATCATCTTGCTTTCTTAGCTTTTTTTAAGGGTGAACCTGAGGTTGTCGACTCAGCATCTGATCCAGAAGCAGTAGAACCAGAGTCTGAAAACTCTGAGTCAGTTAAACTTGTGCTGTATTCTGTAATTTAAGTATAGCTATTAAAGTTCATGCAACACTGGTAACTATGTCATAAAACCTAATGATTTTTTTTTTGAGATTTTAGTTTAAATCTGAAAAAAATCAATTTACCAATAAGAATAAATCACTTTAGTGCACCAATTTACTTTGTAATTTAAAAAATAAGGAAATAGATGAACTAATTTTGAAGGAACATTAGATCTATTTATTTTAAATAACAATGAATAGGTATTTTGGCTAATGAAAATAACTACTGACTGAGTTAAAAAGTTAATATCCTAAACCCTAGAATCAATTTTTAAAAAAAAATTATGAAAATAAAATTGTAATCTGGGAAAATAAGAATAAAATATAAATATTATTTGACTTACCATCAGTTTTTGGTTTTGCAAATTTGTCTGAAGCATTATATAGTTCTGGTAGGGCTCTCTCCTTGTCTTCTGATGTAACAAAATATTTCATTTTGAACCGTGGATCGAGTACTGTTGCTAGGATTAGTTTAGATTCTTCTTTATACTTGTTAAATATTTCTTTAAAACTACCTCTGACTTCCTCAAGAATGGTTTGAATACCTTTGACATTTGTCACAGCAAAATCCAGATATTTTTCCATTGATACAATAAAAGGAATGACTTGAGAAATTAATGCATCTGCAAAACTCATCTCTTTGGTCACTACTTCAAACTGTTTGAGAACCATGACAAGTGTTTCGGCAAGCTCCCATTGGTCATCTGTTAAGCAAGTATGCTTTTCCCTATACAATATAGGATTATTGCTTTCTTTTGCTCAACAATGTGTGCTAGCATATAATAGGTGCTATTCCACCTAGTTGATATGTCTTGGATGATAGCATGCTGCAGTAATTTAATTTCATTTTGTATTTCCTTTAAAGCATCTCGTGCTGAACTAGAGTGATGGAAATGAGTTGCCAAATTTCGTACAACCGCAAGCATGTCCTTTACACTTCTTTGTTCTTTAATAACTTTATTTTGTATGCATAATTGAAGTGTATGTATAACACAACAAAATGAGGAGTCTTCTAGGCCCGCTTCTCAAACTAGGGGTCGCGTAAATATTATTGGGGGTCACAGAAACATTTTAAAATATTTTTTTTTCATAAATATAGTGTTAGTACCTATTGCTTTTATGACATTGAGTGAAGGGTCGCGAAAAAATTTGTCTGATCCAAAGGGGGCAAGTGAAAAAAGTTTGAGAAGCCCTGTTCTAGGCCACTCTCTCTAATAGCAACTTTCATATTTACCGCATTATCGGTTATGATCATCTGTATCTTTTCCTTATTGATGTTCCATTTTTTTGAGGGAGTCTGTTAAAAACTTTGCTATTTTAACTCCAGTATGTGAGCCTTCAAAATGGGACATTTGTAGAACAGCTTGCTCAGGTCCAAACTCCTCATTTATCCAGTGGGCTGTTAAGCTATAAAACGAATGCAGACTATGACTAGCCATCCATCCATCTGTAGTAAGGCTGACATATGTCGCACTATCAAGCTTGGTACGTAGAGTAGTTTCCAATTTTTGGTAAATGAAGGGGATGACACACTGCAAAATGCTTTCTCGATGGTATAGTGTATCTAGGCTCAAGATGGCTTATCAAATTTTTAAAGCCAATGTCTTCTGCTACGATCTGCAACCCTACTCAGTTGTAGATCATTTCTCCAATCTTCAAAGTAATAACTCTAGCTCTATTATCATTGATTGCCCATTTCTTTTTCTTTTCCAGTAGATTTTCTAATGATGGTTGTAACATAGTTTTATCTTGACTTGTTAACTTGCTGTCTGATGATTGTAGTTCATATACTTCTGGTTCTACATGTTCAAATTCTGATATAGTTTCTTCTAATGATTTCCTATTGGAGGGGCCTGGTTTTTTCCAACGAAACTATCTCAGTTTTTCTATCTTTATTTGATGATTCGTCACTTGGAGAGTCAGTAACTTTCTTTGACAGAAAAGTGGACACGAGTATGCTTTGACTTGTTAGTGATGTTTTTTTTTACTGGATGCTGTTGCTTGTTGAGAGCTTCAAGTTTGTTAAAAAGAGCTTTGTGCTGAGACTTAAGATGGCTTCTGAGGTTTGATGTAGTCATTTTGTGTGTTTCCTTTCCTCCTCTGGTATAAGCGCACCACATACTTTACACGTTGCTTTGCTATTATCTTCTGAACAGATGGCAAAAAAATCCCAAATTGGGCTGATTTTGGAAGATTTTAGACATAGCTCATATTAGTGTTGTAAAATTCTCAGGAATAATCTTTAGGAGAATATTCTCTGAACTGAGAATTTTTGATAATTTCTTTTATAGAATATTTGAGGGGGTTTTCAACTATTCTGATGCAACTTAACTTAGTTCCTGTCAAAATGGAGAAATTCTAAGTCAGAATGTGAATGATAGGATTGAGTGAAGAAATAAACTAACTAATTTATATTAGTACTGTATTTTAGTAACTATATATCAGAACGTATTTATTAGCTATTGTTATGGTTCCCGTTATACAGTTACAGGTTAAAACCGTAGCGATATATATATTGAAATATAAAAGACAAACTGGAAACACCCAATTATATCATACCACAATCACAACTGCCATATAAGAACTAGATTGCCAATTCCAACATAACACATATCACTAACTCACACAGCTATATCAGTATGTACGGTATTTTAGTAACTATGGTATATCAAAATATATTTTAGTAAATATTCAGTATGTTTTAGTAACTATATTAGTAATTATTTAAGTAACTGTAATAGTATGTATTTTAGTATCTATACCAGTATGTATGTGGGCTAGTATGGACTTTTTATATACCTAACATAATTTCCCCTACCTTAGCAAGGTTTCCCTGTTCCCTTAAGGAACAAGAAAATCATGTGTAGATGCTTGCTCTATTTGCTATAATGTTATAAAATAGGGTACTATATTTTTGTTGTAAATAACCAAATAATATTAAAAAAACAATACTAATATTCAATCTTAAATATATAAATTTAAAAACAAGTTTGAAATAATTTTGAATGATTCAAGCTGATCAAGCAGTTATAAATAATGCTAAGCTTAAGAAAACCAGTTTAATAACACTTTCAATTTGTTATTCAAATTATTATCCAAAATGGCAAAAAAAAAATACTTCAAAAAGAACTACCTGGCCTACCATAAAAGGCTCAACAGACAATATCACAGTCACATGTAGATACTTGCTTTTGCTATACACAACCACAACTAACAAGGAAATAATTTGCCATCCTTTATATAGGTACTATTTTCTCCCAAATCAGGAGTATTCCAGAATGTTCTGGAATCGTCTAGAATATTCTAAGACATTCTAGAAAGTTCCATAAGGTTCTGAAAAATTCTAGAATTCTATAAAAAGCTGTAAAACAATCTAAAAACTCTTAAAACTAAGAAAAAAGAAAATTCTCGAATATTCTCAGTGAATAATATTTTGGAGTATCAATAAAAAACTTATTAAAAAACAAAAAACAAGCTCACATCGCTAATTAAGTAATAAGTTTTTATTATAGTAAATAAAAGTAAATAATATAATATAATATAATAATTAATATACATTACATTGGGTTATACTTATAATTTTTCTAAATTGATGCTGATTAATCTGTATCAGCAAATTGGTATTGGCTGATTAATTGGTATCGGCAAAATTGAGGTATCGGTGCATCACTAATTTAAATGCAATTAGAAGCAGTGTGTTAAACAAACAAGCACTTTATTGAGACTCAATAGGTACAAATATTATACAAGAGGTCCATAGAAGATTAAGAGATAGTTGTCGGGAGCACTGACTAAGTAGGCCAGTGAATCACTGTGTATAATGAACATACAAATACAATGATCCAACCATGAGGTGGTGTGCCAACTATCACTAACATAAGTAAAGCTATCACCAGGAAGAGACTACACATGGATGAAAGGGTCAAGTTATTATCTTCACAGAAGGCTTTTAAGTGGTTGCTAAACAAAGAATTATCATTAAACACATTAGCATTAAAGTCACCAATAATAGCTACACATGTTGTATCCAACTCATCAATAATACTGCTGACCTGCCCCAATTTAATGAGGTAATCATCTTCATTATCAACTGCCTGAAAAGGCATATAGATACACAGAATTACAAATTTTTTATTGTCTACACAAATTTCTATTCCAGTTAGCCAATTCAAACCAAGTTTTAATTCACTAATATATTTCTCATACCCCAACCTCCATAGAATAGCTACCCCACCAGGTGGGTGTCCTGCAAGGAGACCATCTTGTTTATCTCTGGTGACCTCCCCTATCCCATGAAAGTTACTTGACAGGCTATTCAGGTCCTTTAAGTCCTGTTTCCATAGCCATGTTTCCTGCAGACAGAGAATATCAGCATCCTCTAACAGCTTATCAATTATGATCTGCCTGTGTTTGCTGTTATTGCCTAAGGGTCATTCCATGTCAACTCAGCCACAAAATGGCACTTTTTGCACTCACCCCTTTCAATTTTGCTCATACTTGGCACAATAGCAGATATACATGCCAAACTTAAATTCCCAAATTATTAGAGCTGACTGACCTTTGGTTACTGAGATACAAGGTCACAAAGTTGTGACATTTTGACCTTTTTTGCGTTAAATGACTATTTTCAAAACGGTGTAACTAAAAACTATTAAAGCTAGAGCATTGATTTTGGTCTCATTTTAAAGCTCTTTAGTAGCCCCTTGTTTATTGTATCTTGTTAAATATCTCTACAGCCCCAAATCTACTGGAGTAGCGCTGATCCAAAGGCCCAACTAGTATATAAGTACTGTCAACTTTACAGAGTTGACTCCTGACTTCAAGTTAAAGTTAATTTATTTTTACTAAATACATGTATAAAAATTTATTTAATAATTCATTAATTGTTCATTGTTTTCTTTTCAGGATTTTCTTTGTGCTTTTGTGATTTCAGAGTACAAACATGGAACATTTAAAACTGAAACAGAAGTGTGCTGATCCTTTGCTGCGTCACAAAGGTCAGTGTCGAAAGAAGAGTTTGAGAATTGTACCACAGGAACTTGTAAATAAGTTTCCCGATCTGCACTTAACACTACATCACAGACTTTGTAAGCAGTGTAGAGAACATCTTGAGTCCTTGCCTGAGAAAGGAATAGGCACTTTGAATTCAGACATAAATGATGATTCTTCTTGTAGTAGTGAACCACCTGAAGATCTTGAGAAAATTGAAAATGTTGACAATAGTGATGCATCAACTTCAGAGCAAAACCATGAGATGTGTACTTTGAATGCTTCTTTTGTTTCAATTGGTGAATCACCCATAAAAAAGAGAAAGCTTGTAGAGCAAAAGTCATATGGAGCTAAAAAACTAAGCAAGGTGACAGAGACAGTTAAGAAGAGAATGGAAACAGTTGCAGGAAAAGAGATTTCTGACTCACAATTTAAGGTCCTTTCAGACCCAAATCCAAAGGGTGGGAAAAGAATTAAACAGGATACTGTTGACGCTATTAAAGCATTTTATTTTTCAGAAGACATCAGTAGAACAATGCCAGGAAAGAAAGACTATTGTAGTATCATTGACAATGAAAGAGGAAGGATACATTTGCAAAAGCATCTTTTACTTTGCAATTTAAAAGAAGCCTATCATATTTTCAAAGAAAGAAATCCTTTGGTTAAGGTGGGATTCAGTAAATTTGCAGAATTGCATCCAAAGCAGTGTGTTATTGCTGGAGCAACAGGAACTCACTCAGTATGTGTGTGTACAATTCATCAGAATGCCAAACTTATGTTTGTAGGAGCTGAATTAGAAAAACTAACTGCAAATGATGACACACCTATTAAGAATGTACGTCATTGTGTTGCCTTTATGGAATGCAATCCTGCCTCACAGAAATGCTGCCTCAGACAATGTGAACAATGTGGAGATCCATCAGATTTAAAAAACAGACTACTGGACATATTTACAAACAACTTCATTGATATCATAAATTTTAAAAAGTGGACCAATACAGATCGGTCAAATCTTGAATCAGTAGAACTGAATACAGATGAATATATTGACCAATTCTGTAACCAACTGAAAGAATACCAGATACATGACTTCAAGACAAAGAGGCAAGCAACTTATTACCATGAAACAAAAATGTCTTTGAAAGATGGTGAGGTCCTTGCTGTGTGATATTTTGCTGAAAATTATTCCTTTATTCTTCAAGATGAGGTTCAGAGCTTTCACTGGAACAATGAGATGGCTACTCTACATCCATTTGTTATTTACTATAAAAAGGAAGATGAGATTGCTCACCTTAGCTTTGTTATTATTTCAGAGTGTAACATCCATAACACAGTTGCTGTACATTTGTTTCAAAAGCATCTGATAAAATTCCTAAAAGATAATATCTCATCCATCGGTTCCATCCACAAAATAATTTACTTTTCAGATGGGTGTGCAGGACAGTATAAGAACTGCAAAAACTTTTTGAATCTTTGCCATCACAGAGATGATTTTGGAATTGAGGCAGAATGGGATTTTTTTGCAACAAGTCATGGAAAGGGACCCTGTGATGGTGTTGGAGGCACAGTTAAGAGATTAGCTGCAAAAGCTAGTCTACAACGACCTTATGATGAACAGATCCTTACTGCAGAACAGTTATATACATTTGCAAGTGAAAATATTGTAAATATAAAATGTCATTTTTCAACCAATAAAGAGCATGAAGAGGAAAGCCAACTTCTCCAAGAAAGACACTCAACTGCAAGGACTATTGCTGGTACACAGAAATTACACCATTTACAGCCAGTTTCATTGACTTCTCTTAAGGTTAAACATTATTCATTATCAGATTATTCAAATATTGAGAAAGTTAGTGAAAAGGAAGAAGTTGTGACTGAGGAGAAAATACATGGTTTTGTTACTGCTGCATATGATGGCCATTGGTGGGTGGCATATGTGCTGGAAAAGATACCAGAGAATAGAGAAGTAAAAGTCACATTCCTTCATCCTCATGGCCCAAACCCATCATTTGTGTATCCTGGTCACCAGATGAATTAATCTTACCATATTCAGATATTCTAACACAAGTTGAAGCATCTACTACTAATGGACGAACATACAGGATTTGCAAAGAAGTTACTTTGAAGGCATCCAAAGCTTTGGCAGATCTACAGCACAGAAAGGTAAGAATTCAAAATTAAAATGGTCATGTAACTATATATACACAATGCATACATTTTAAGTTGTGATAAATGGAAATCAATGAGCACTATACCTATACATATTGTATGTACATTTTAATATGTTACTTGTATTTGTTAATTAGGTAGCTATCTAGGTATACATTAAAAACTATTTTCTCTTCTAGAAATCACAATAAATTGGGTGGCCCACAAGAATCTTGTCAACTACTGAAAACCATCACATACATGCACAACATACAGGTGAGGTGGGTAAAGAAAAAATATTTAAAAATAAGCATTTGCTTGTTTGTAGAAGGCTGCAGATAGTATGTAGATATGGGTTGTATTTGTAAGAGATTGAGCTGACCTTAGACAAAAATGGTTACTGACATACAAGGTCACAAAGTCATGACTTTTTGACAATTTTTGTATAAAATGACTTTTTTCAAAATGTTGCTTGAAATTAATTATTTTTTATACATTGAACTAGTTATCAGCCACTTACAGCTTCTTGGGATTTTGTTGTACATGACTCAAGGTATTAATGTAAAAAAATTGAATTTTTTAGGAGAAGGTATTTTTTTTTTATTCAAGGTCAAAGGTCAACTTTTGAAGGGATTTTTTATTTTTCACAGTAGATATATTTAACAAGAGACAATAAACAAGGGGCTACTAAAGAGCTTTAAAATGAGACCATAATCAATGCTCTAGCTTTAATAGTTTTTTTGTTACACCATTTTGAAAATAGTCATTTAACGCAAAAAAGGTCAAAATGTCACAACTTTGTGACATTGTATTTCAGTAACCAAAGGTCAGTCAGCTCTAATAATTTGGGAATTTAAATTTGGCATGTATATCTGCTATTGTGCCAAGTATGAGCAAAATTGAAAGGGGTGAGTGTTTTAGGTGGCCAGCTGACTTGACATGGAATGACCCCTAAGGTTAGGCCTCTACAGTTATAAGAGATTACCTTGAATGTTGCAATTAGGAAGATGCAGGAGTTCTGCCAGCCATCTCTACATGTTGAATTCCACTTACACCAGGCACAGCAGTTACAGCATTAGACCCAGCTGGATTTTCCTCCACAGTACAATGCATGATGTCTCCATAATTACCCTCTCTACCACTTGCAAGAGGGGCTGCAGGTGTTTTTCTTCCCTTCTCATAGAACTGCTGTACGTATACTTGTTCTGGCTATATATTGCTGGATCCATAAATACCCCTGGATCATCACAGACTGCTGTAACTTGAAAGGAATTGTACATAGTCCATCTGGAGTCAGTTTTCCTACATGTAACCTGAAGGTTCACTTTATCTTCCACAAATGCCTGCATCTCCTCAGCTGTAAGATCAGGTTGACATCTCAAGATGGTACAGCCATCGTATGATCTGTTTTGGCAGCCCCTATGATACCCTGCCATTCTCTGCCACCCTTTGCCACAGGCTGACTCCCTCTAGCTGGTGCATGAGTGGGACCAGACCCCCTTGAGGGACCACTACCATTAGCTACTGCAGTGGTTGCAGTTCTCGGAGGGGTCACTCGCTTCCACTCCTTCCTTACCACCATTGTTCAAGATGCCTCCTCATCATGACCCCCAACTGCATTCCCAGCATCTTGATTCACCAAGGCCCCTTGGGGGGGTACTCTGTGTGAGATGGTATTGAGCTGGCGATCTAACAGTGTCTGGATTCAGGGATCTAGGATGAGACTGAGAAGCAGAGGGCTCTGCAGTCTGCACTCATGGATCTAGAATGAGGCTGAGAGGCAAAGGGCTCTGTACGTATGGATCCAGGCTGAAGCTTAAAGGCAGAGGGCTCTGTACTCATGGATCCAGGCTGAAGCTTAAAGGCAGAGGGCTCTGTACTCATGGATCCAGGCTCAAGCTTAAAGGCAGAGGGCTGCACTCATGGATGCAGGATGAGGCTGAGAGGCAGCCAAATAATGAAAATATTTGTTTCAACTAAATTACTACAATTTCCGAGACTGTAGGTCTTGATAAATTTTACTTTATTGAACGAAAAATTTGCCACAATTAGTTCACATAAATGTTTATTTTAGTTTAGAATAGATTTACTGTATATACTCGTGTATAGGTCGAGTTTTTAAGACTGAATTCTTAGGCAAAAATTAGGGGGTCAACCTATGTAAGGGTAACATTTTCGTGGGTTTGAAATCTGTGCACGATGGGGGAGGGCTAGGAGCTACTGTTAGTTTCAGACATGAAAAATATTTACCATTTAGTACCAGTAAACGATGAAAACATAAAATATGTACCAATTATTAAAATTACAGAATGGTAGTACAGGATGACGTAAAACATAAAATGAATACATTTTTAAAAGTGTATTTAAAAGTTTATTTATATGCCATAAAATATGGTGCTTTTATTACCCTAATTTGTTGTTCGACTACTCTCAACAACTGCGGTTGACCTATACACAAGGCATATGATAAATTAATGATTTCTTGACCAAAAATCAAGGGTTGACTGAGACATGAGATTGACCTATACTCAGGTGTATATATGGTATGGTAGTTAATTTTTCATTTCTTTGTTCACACTATGTCCATTGCTACTGTAATAGAAAAGTAATAGACTATTATCTATTACTGGTAATTTGCCTTCTATTACTATTACAGCCAAAAAATTATGATCTATTACTATTACTTGAAAAATCCTGTAATTTAGTCTATTGCTATTACCCCATGTCTGCTGTACATACATTTAAGTCTCATTGCAAACTCTGCTAAATTTTGTAAACTGAGCCATTAGGTTCATAGAGGATAATAATCAGTCAAGAAGGTCAGAAACTGGCACAGCACTCAGACCAACTAATGCAGCCCACTATACTCACACCCAGATTATCATTACCACCAGCAATAAATATGTCTATGGTATATTAAAGTTCATTAAAATTTTACTGTCCAGACACAGGGTCCATAACAGCCTGATAATATGCTAAATTAGGTTAAGTTAGCAATTGGAGCCCTATGGGTCTGAAATGTCTGGATAGTAAAATTTTGCCTATTAAACTATTATTACAAAATTAGCCTTTGATACTGATAAGCCTAGGCAGGTTCATTAAATATGAAAGTTTGGGTTAAGATACATAAAAAACATTTTTATAAGAGTATTTTACTCAAATCTAAGATATTGATGTGAGTGAAAATGCTAAAAGGTAGTGCTCTCAGGAAGATCATACCATGAATGGTGGGTCTGCATCTGCCAAATTATGGTAAGCACAGGTACACAGATAAGCTAATTCAAGCTAATTCAACTACAATAATGATTCAAAGAATTTAAGAGGAATTTATCCCACAATGATATAACAATTTAGCCAGCCTGATTCATATACAGCAGCAGTTCTTAACCTTTATGGAGCTGCACCCCTAAATGGTCAACCTTCAACTTGTGGCACCCCCCCCCTGAACCCAAAAGAATAAAAGTATTTCCATTATTCCAGCCAGTTTCATTGCTTTTAATGCCTTTTGGATTGGATAAATAAATAAATAAACAAAAACCCCTGGAAAATCAAAATGACCTCCAGGTTAAGAACTGCTGATATATAGGTTCTAACTATCTCTCACTCAATGACATTTTAAAACTAAACCAAGATATTTATAGGAGTCATTACAAAATTACTTTCACTACCATTAACCCAGTCATTAATTAATAATGGAATACTGAGAAATGAATTAGTAATGAAGTTAGAATGATATGGTTTTCAGCCATGAAAATTACATGTAGCAGACACTGTCTCTCCCTTCCCTTAGGGGCTCAGATAAGAACCAAATCTAAGATTGCTTGATCCCTAGTTGGTTTTTCTACAAATTATGTTAGAAAGCTATCATACAACACTCATTGAAAAAGTTACCTTCCCTATAATTTCCTTCTAAAAGGCTCCAATCTATACAAGGCAGGTTGAAATTTCCCATAATTAATGTTCTAGCACTACAACCTAGAGCTATTTATTTCCTGAACCCATACTATCATCAACTTCTTGCATTTGGTATGGAGGTTTGTAAAATGCACCTATCCAAATATAGGTACTCTACTTGATGCACAAATATCAACCCAAGTTGATTCTACCATGTTTAATTTAATCAGGGTTGTGGAGTTGGTGAAAAAAGTTTCCAACTCCGACTGTAGTATATACTAACCGTATGGCATAATACTTATATAGTTAGGTTTGGTGTAGGTAAATGAATAGTCTCCATGAATTTAGATAGTTTTAATTTTTAAATCTCAATTTTAATTATTCTTTCCTCGTACAATAATGAAAACAAAAGTTATTTAATAGTTATAAAATAATAAAATTATAGAAATATAAGACATGAAAGTTGAAACTATTTCAAAATGGTTCAGCATATAAAAAAGCAACTGCAGTAAATGGAACAATACATGAATACTTTTACAACCACATGTATATACTGTAATCTTAGACCTAAACTGAATTTGTTCTCAAAAACAGGATTGCTTCAGGTCCTCCTTCATTGCTGCTCTCAAGTTGGATCTGATGATTCAGAGGGCAGAAAACAAATGCTCCATGCTGACTTGAGTCAGTGGCAATGCTGTGACAGTCAGAGTGGCATCTTGAACAATCTCAGGGTATTGGGGTATTGCATCTTTCACTTTCAACTTTGCAGTACAGTCAATTTTTTCTACCCCTCCCAGTGCATGAGAAAAATCCAATTTGAATTTAGCTAGTGCAGTCAGGCTCCTTTCTCTGCATTTTTCCAAATCTAATTGACGATGCTTTGACCGCTCCTGGTTGTTTAGATGTTTTTCAAAATCAAATTCTTCATCTTCAGAATTTGAATTGGATGAGGATGATGATGGAACGCTGCCATGTTGCAGCCCAGCTACAGCCTCATATTCTGCTCATAGACCTTTCATACAAATGGCTACTTCACATAAAGCAGCTTTAGCTTTAATATGCTGTTCTTCTGTCAGTGTGACTCGGTACATGGCATCAACGTAGATAACAGCCAATAGGATGTCATTGTCCAGCAGATGACTTTCTCTGCACAGCATTTAGTTCATAATGCCATTGGCTATCATGCCACCAATTTGAGAGAGGTGGAAAATGAGGGTCTTCCACTCCTTATAAAACAAACCAGGAGTCAGTCAGCTGCTTGCAAGTTTTTGTAATGGTATATAGATGTGAAAACAAGCTTTCAAGTTCCTTCACTTGCTCCATTGAACTTCAGTCATCATGACATCCAGGTTGGCCATGTCACGAAGGAAAGGTTTTAGTTCAAGAACACACTGAATCATCAAGTATGTACTCCTCCACTGAGTTGCTTGATCCAAAATCGCCCCTTTTCCAGCACATTGCTTCAGTATAGCATCTGGTTTTGGTGTTCTAGCAGCCACCACGATGTTTCGCAACTTGCCAATAAGACTGGCTGCATGTTTTTCTCTCAAGTCATCATGAATTGCCAGTTGTAGCATATGGACACCACAGCACATGTGATGGATCTTGGAGAGCCTTGCAGCAGCATCCACAAATTCATCTAAAGTATCACTGCCATTGTTTGAAACTTCATCAAAATCACCTACCACTTCATCTTTGTTCAGCTTCTCGATGGTGCTCATGCTGGTGGCATTGTCAGTCACGATCGATAAGACTTGTTCTTTACCAATGTCGAACTCTTCCAGAACATCCATCACTAGTTGTTGGAGATAGTCACTTGTGTGTTGAGCTTCAGTGTCCTTTACTGCCAATGTGTGTGTGACCACTTCTTTTCGATCATCCATCAATTGAACATTAATCGCAAAGTAATTAACTCTGGCATGTGCAGGCATCCATCTTCAGAAAAAGGAACCATCCACAAGGAAATTCCTTGAGCACATGCTTCTGCTTTTTTGCCTCCTCCAGTACCAGACTTCAAATACTGTTCCTTTCTAACAAAACACCAAATTTATGGGCCATTTCCCTGTTCAAACTGACAAAAGCTGGGGTAGAGAACAAGCTCAGAGGAACAGCATTCTTAACCACCATTTCAATGATGCAGCCCTTGAATTTATCTGCCATCATGGACACAGTAACCTTTCCACTCTCAAAATACTTGGTAACAAGAGTTTGACGATTTGAAGAACTTGGGCCAGGAGCATCATCATCCTTCTTTCGGCATCCTTTTCAGTAACAATCTTCAACACCTTGGGATGATGGCATTGTAGATGACACTTTAGATTTGATGCTCTGCTCGGGGCACTGGTTCCTTTGCCCGAGTAAGCATTAATTTTGGCGCCACAGGTTTTCTCATCACCTTTTGGTCACTTGGCACACGAAAAACTTTCCATTGTCAGTGATTGAGAAATATTAAAAAACTGCAGATTTTGTATTTGATTGCTGCGCCATCACAAAGATTTTTGATAGTGATGTGTTTATGAAAAAGAAAAATATAAAATGAGGGAAAGTAAATTTATGCTGAGAGCTTTAATACATAGTACAAATGAAGAAATTCATTTGAGCTGCTGTGTCTAGTGAATACAGCTGCTAACGCCTAATAGTGCATATATATATATATACATACAGGTACTCCCCGACTTACAACGGGGTTACATTCCAACAAACCTGTCATAAGTCAAAATGGTCATAAGTTGAAAATAACTACAATGGTAGTAATGTGCGTTAACATATACGTAGTTCAATGAAAGTAAAATAACAAAACACACACATTTACAAATAATAGTAAATAATAGTAAATAAACTGATCAGAATCCGAATTTTTTGTTGTCTATTATTTTATTTTATTTATTTAATACGACAGTCGTCGTCGTAAGTCCGGATGGACGTAAGTCGGGTGGTCGTAACTCAGGGAGTATCTGTGTGTGTGTATATATATATATATATCCCTGCAAGGGGGTTATATATATATATATATATAGAACTCCGCAAAGGGGTTCTAAGCTCATGCTCTTGAGTGCTCTTTGTGCTCGTTTGTACGTGCTTGTTCCTGGAGGTTTCACGTGCGCCCTCCTGGCCCTAGCACCCAAGGATGATGGAGCTCGACCCTGCAGTCCTTGTCATCTTTGGTCTTTTTCCACTTTGACTGTCCCCTCCACTCTTTCTTTTTCCTCTCTTTCCTCTCACTTTTTCTTTGTTTTTCCGCCGAGATATGCCCTTTTAAATAGAGGCGAATTGGTTCTTCCCGAACTTAAAAAAAAAAGTATGTGTGTGTATACACAGGGTGTCCCATAAGTCCGGCATCATAGGAAAAATGGATCAACTGAAGAAAACGCACCTCAAATTAACCCAACTGAAGGAAACGCACCTTAAATGGATAAACTGTAGAAATAGGTTTCAGAAAGAAAACTTTCAGAATATATATTTTTATTTTTACAGGAAGGCTAAAATAATAATTTATTGCATAAAAATTATTTCTAAAAAATTTTGGGATCACCTGAAGATTAGAGACCCCAGCCTTCTTTAATTAGCCTTATAAGGCTAACTAACGAAAATATCATGACCTAACCTAACCAATCGTTAGGTCAACTGTACGCCCTTGATGATTGGTTAGGTTAGGTCGTGATATTTTCGTTAGTTAGCCTTATAAAACTAACTAAAGAAGGCTGGGGACCCTGATCTTCAGGTGATCCACATTTTGAAGTAAAAAATGTCACAGGAATTCAGAGAGGGTATTGTTCAGACATGTGAATACAAAAATTGTTGAAGGCATCGTTGCTAAATCTGTCCCTCCACATAAATTCATTTAAGTATGAATTAAGCATGCTGCGTCTGCACCCATGCAGTTAAACTAACTCATATGTGGCAACTGAAGAATACGCACCTCAATTTTGGCCAACTGAAGAAAGCGCACCTTTCTAGACTTCAGGTGCGTTTTCTTCAGTTGATCTGGAAAAATAATAAAAAAAGGCAAAACAAAAGTTTTTATTTACAGAACGTGCTCAATATGTCCACCATTGTTTTCAATACACAAATTCAGACATGATGCCCAGTCAGCAAGCACACGCTGAATGATGTCAGGAGTAATGGTGTTACCTACATGCCCCAATAATGCGCTGCTGCAAATATTCAACACTCCTAATTTTCTCTGCGTATACCAGTGCTTTCAAGTGGCCCCAGAGGTAAAAATCTAGTGGCGTGAGATCTGGGCTTCTAGCTGGCCATTCCACAGGCCCTCAACGTCCTATCCAATGACCAGGGAATTGTTGGTACAGGTATTCCCTTACTTGGGTGCTGTAATGTGCAGGAGTGCCGTCTTGCTGGAACCATGTTGGGAAATTTCCTTCTTCGTTCAAGACACTGGGAAATGCTTCTTCCTTGAGCATACGTAGGTAGGTGCCTCCAGTGACATGTTCATCAAAAAAGAGGGGGCCTATGATGCGATCCTTCCAAATGCCACACCATACCATCACCCGACCCGACATGCACCTTGTTCCTTTGAAGAGGTATACCAGTGAGGGTTGTTTTGAGACTAGTAGCGGGTGTTCTGTCGATTTACCTCACCATTTCCATAAAAAACAGCCTCATCACTGAACAGAATGGTGGATCGGAAATTGGCATCCCAAGCATATTGTTCCATAGCCCATTCACAAAATTCCATCCGCCGGTTGGGATCATCATCGCTTAATTTCTGTAGGATCAGAAGTTTATATGGATGCCATTTGTGAGCCTGAAGAATGCGATGGATGCTACTTTTTGACACTCCTGTCTCGGCAGACAATCGCCGAAGAGACTTATTGGGACTTCTGTTAAAATGAGCCAGGATAGCAGTTGCTGTATCATCATCAGTGGACCTCCTTGAAGGTCCACTGCGTGGTTTATCTTCTATGGATCCTGTTTCCTTAAACTTTGCAACAAGTCTGCTAACACAACTCTGTGTTATTGGCTCGTGGTCTGGATGCAGTCTGTTAAATTCAGCTGTGGCCTCTCTTTGACTCTGATTTCCTATGAGTAGAATTATCTGGATTCATTCTTCCTTGCTCACAGACATTATGGTTTGTAGAAATAGAAAATATGAATTTCTCCTATAAGCAGTCTTAGGTAAAAAATAACCTGGTAAAATGCTTCTTTATAATCAGCAGCCCCCTCCCCGCGGGCGGTCTTTCTGGGGTGGATCGCCCGCGGGCTCCTGCCTCCATGTGGCGAGGGGGGTCAGCCGTGGCTGGGGGCCCTGCCGGGTCCCCGCCCGGTTGCGAAGTGGACTTTTAGCATACCCTGCTATCCTACAGCCCCCTCTTTCCTGTCTTCCCCTCTTTACCCTCTTCCTTGCCCCCTCTGTTTTTTCTGCTTTCTCTGTTCACTTCGCGCGCCCCGTGGGCTGCCGGGGCTGGTCGCTGGGGGTCTTGCCCCCATGGCCGGGGCCGGACTAAGTTGGCTGGTAGGGTGCCCAGGCCTGGGACCCTGGGGGGCCTTGGTCTTTGCTGCCGGCGGGGGGGAACTCTCGACGCTGCAAGGGCCCCTTTTGAAACGGGGTACCTGCATGGGACGAGGCACCCACCCCCCGCCGGCGTGCGCTTGGTCCCCTTGGGCCCCGGGTAATCGGTTCCCCGCGGCCCCGGGCGCGAAACTACAATAAAAATTTTCTATGGAAACACTTACAACTCTAATGGACCTCGTTGACGACCCGGCTTGTGCATCTGACCTCCCTCTGACTACCTCTTTGGACCGTGGGTCTGGTAAGGGCAGTCGGCAGCCCTCGCCCACCCCGTCTGCTCTTCTTGCCGACGCCTCCTCTCCCTCACTTCCCCAGGCTCGTGGCGCCGCTGCCCGACCCCCGCCAGTAGCGGATGGACCTGCAGTGGACCCCCCGACCCCTGGATCCCCCAATATTCCACGTCACGATAGGGACCCACCTGCTTTTTCGCCCTCAGGTGGGAGGCCCGCGGCCCCGGTCGCCTCCCACTCCGGTCGGGCCTCATCGCCCCCGGCCCCCTCGGCCCCTGGGGGACGTGGGACCCGACGTCGCCGTCCGCCTTTCTCGTCTTCTCGCCCCCTCGAAGTTCCGGTGGTGTTTGGCCAGACGGCTTCACTCGGCCTTAGGACGATGGACAAGTTCCTCGTCCTCCGCCCCTCCTCCTCCAAGCCCCTCCCCACTAACCACGAACGTCTCTTTCGAGCGATCCATGGGAAGACGGGGACGGCGCGTTTTGACCTTCGGCCTCAGAGGGATGGCTCCATTTTGATAAGGTCGCGTTCCTCTGCCGAAACCTCCTCTCTGCTCGCTATCCCCGATGTCCTGGGCTGCGGGATCACGGTGACTCCCCACCCCCCGCCTCAATCAGTGCCAGGGCACAATTTACGCTGCTCGTCTTCTACCCATCCCGGTTGAAGACCTCCAGATTGACCTCGCCTCCCAGGGTGTTGTGAGGGTGTACCGCTTTCCCGACAGATCGCGGTCCCCAACTGCCCCTTCTCCTCGCCTGCTCCTCACTTTCGACTCACTGGCGCCCCCCGTTTCGGTATTCTGGGGCTTTGGTGAGAGACGAGCGTGCGAATTCTCAGTACGACCATACGTGCCAGATCCTACGCGCTGTTTTCAGTGTAATAGGTTTGGCCACGTGAGCAGCTCCTGCCGTCAGCCGGCCCCGTTGTGTGTCCGCTGTGGCGGCCCTCCCCACCCCTTGCCCTGTACTGCTCCGCCTTCCTGCACCAACTGCCATGGACCACACCCTGCTTCATCCCGCTCTTGCCCGTCCTTCCTCTTTGAAAGGGAGGTTCGGGCCCTCTGTTCATCAGAGTTTCTCAGCGCTCGGGAGGCGCGGGAGCGGTTGCGTGGCGGCGAGGCCCGGCGTGGTGCCTCGTACGCCGAGGCTCTCCGTTCCCGGACCCCGTCCTCACCGGCGGTTCCCAACGCGCCTCCACCCACCGTGTCCGCTACTCCCAGTCCATCCTCTGCCGCCCAGCGGACTCCTACCGCGGCTCCCCGTACCACCAGCGCGTCCCCACGTGCTCCCTCCGCGAACGCCGATGCTTCGTCGGCAACCCCCCCTGCCCCTTCTACGCCCTCTCCACCGGCGCCTTCGGCCACCCCCATTCCGGATCGTGACCCGCCGTCACCCACGCGGGCCGCACGACGGAGGGATAGGGGCCGCAAGAGCCGCGCCAGTGGTGACCCCGAAAGGTTCGACGCCATAAGCCTCGCATCACCTTCCTCTCCTAAACACAAACGCCCCCTTCGCCCTACCGCCCCGGTGTCCTCACCGTCCCCACTGCGCAACCGTTATGCACGCTCCCCCCTGGGATCCCCGTCGGCCCTCGTGGTGGAGGCTGAGATACACCCCTCTCCGGCCCGGTCGATGGACCCACTGGAGGGGGAACTCGCCCGCCTGGTCGGCGTGGGTGGGACGTGCACGCCCCCGCGTTTGACCCGCCCCATCTCTCTCCTCGACCTGCCAATGCCTCTGGGTGAGGTATTATTTTCCACTCCCCCTCGTAGTCCTGCCTCCCCGGCACCTCCGGTGAAGGGAGGGGCATTCTGGATACCTCTCACATCCCCTTCTCTGCATCGCTCTCCCCCGGACGTCCGGGAGACTCCTCCTCTGGAGGACTTGCCGGCGTCTGGTTCCACATCGCCCCCTCGTCGGGGGACCCTCGCCTTCGCCCTCGTTCGGCGTCCCTCACTGAACTCCGGGGCTTTCCGATTCCCTCTTTAATCTCGGGCCGCCCGATCGGCCCACCCACCCCATAATCATCCTTTACGCTGACCTTCCTACCCCTCCCTATACCTCGCTCCTGCAGTGGAACATCCGCGGGCTCCTGGTAGGCCTCGAGAGTCTCTCCTCTCTCCTGGCCTCCAGGTGTCCGGCGTGTTTCTGCCTTCAGGAGACGATTCTGGGATCCCGTTCCCTCCCTCGAGTGTCCGGTTACTGCGGGCTCCCTTCCCCGCCTCTCGATGGGGCGGGGAGGGGGGGCGCCGCGGTCTTCGTGCACCGCTCTGTCCCTTTCCGCCCCCTCCCGCTCCGTACAGTCCTGCAAGCTGTGGCCGTGCGCCTTTTCTTGGGGCGCCAGCTCACGGTCTGCTCTCTTTACCTCTCCCCTAACGTACGCCCTCCACCCGATTCTCTCCGTGACCTAATTCTCCAGCTTCCCCGCCCTTTTCTGATTCTCGGGGACTTCAACAGTCGGGACCCGGCCTGGGGGGACGTTTGCTCCACCTTTCTCTCCGGGACCCTTCTCTCCCTTATGGACGAGCTCGAGTTCACCTTTCTGAACGATGGCTCCCCAACCTGCCTTCACTCGGCCCATGACAGTTTCACCTGTATCGACCTTTCCCTGGTTTCCCTCGAAATCGTGACGGAGTTCACCTGGGAGGTCCTGCCGGATTCTTCCGGCAGTGACCATTTCCCAGTGTGTCTTACCCCGACCCGTCTCCTCCCCCCCACCTCTGTCCGCCCGCGCTGGCTGTTCGCCCGAGCAGACTGGGCCTCATACGCGAGGGGCACGGCGATCTCGCCATCAATTCCTGCCTTTCCCTCCGTCAATGAGGCCCTCGCCTTCCTCGAGAGTAAGATCCTCTCGGCTGCCGCCAGTTGCATCCCCCGTACCTCTGGCTCTCCCAGACCGCGAAGCGTCCCATGGTGGACCCCAGAGTGCTCCCATGCCGTTCAGGAGCGGCGCCGTGCCGGCCGCCGCTTCTACCGGTCCCGCCAGCTGGAGCACAAGATAGAGTTTCAGCGCCTGAAGGCAGTGGCCCGTCGGGTCCTGAAACTGGCCCGGCGTACCTCCTGGCGGAGTTACGTGTCCGGGATCTCCTCCTCGACTGCCCCCTTGACTGTTTGGCGCAAGGTGCGTAGCTTTGAGGGGACCCGTGTCCCCCCTCGACCCCCGGTGCTTCGGGTCGGGGACGACGAGTTCGTGTCCGATCCGAGGGCCGTCGCGAACGCACTCGCAGCGCACTTTGCAGCCATCTCCGGTTCCGATTCCCCCCACTCCCGCCGCGACCCACCGGAATTTCCACCTCATAGGAATGACCCCTATAATCACCTCTTCCACATGACAGAGCTTCGGGAGGCCCTCCGCCCCCGACGCTCCTCCGCCCCCGGCCCCGATAATATCCCCTATGACCTTTTACGGCATCTCCACCCTCTGCTCTCAGCTTTCTACTGGACCTCTATAACCGGATTTGGTTGGAGGGTTCATTTCCGGACCGATGGCGTGAGTCCATCGTCGTCCCCATCCCGAAGCCCGATAAAGACCCCTCACTCCCGTCGAACTATCGCCCCATTTCCCTAACATGCTGTGCCTGCAAGGTGATGGAGGCGATGGTCGCCTCGCGGCTGTCCTTTACCTTGGAGGCGAGTGACCAGTACCCTGCTACCCAGGCTGGTTTCCGGCGCTTCCGGTCTACCACCGACCCCCTCCTTCTCCTTAGCCATGACGTGCAGGAGGCTTTCTCCCGGCGTCAATTTGTACTCGCCGTCTTTTTCGACCTCCAGAAGGCCTACGATACTACCCGGCGGAGCGCGGTCTTCGACTGCTTACGCTCCCTGGGTTTCGTAGGCTTTCTCCCTTCCTTTATTTATAACTTCTTGTCCGCCCGTTCTTTCCGCGTCCGCATCGGTTCTGCCCTCTCTGACCGCTTTCCGTTGGAGGAGGGTGTCCTCAGGGTAGTGTCCTTAGCGTCTTGTGTTTCTCACTCGTGATGAACACAGTCGCTACGGTCCTGCCTACATCCGTTCGTAGCTCCCTCTATGCCGATGACCTGGCTATCTATTGCTCTGGCCGCCTCCCGTCTTTGGCTGAACGTCGGCTCCAGCTAGCCATCAATGCGGTGGTTCGCTGGGCGTCCTCGGTTGGCTATGCTTTCTCACCCTCTAAGTCTTCCAGTATGCTTTTCCGTCCTCGGCGCCTCCGTCTGTCGCATACCTTCGCTCTTACCCTTGCCGGCACTCCTCTTCCCCTCGTCCCATCCGTTAGATTCCTGGGTATGACCCTCGACGGATTTTTCGGTTGGGTTCCACACCTTAGGCGGTTGCGGCAAACATCTCGCCGCACCCTCTCCCTTTTGGGTCATCTGTCCCACACGACCTGGGGGGCGGACAGGCGTACTCTGCTGCGCCTGTACACCTCCCTGGTGCAATCCCGTGTCGACTACGGCTGTGTGGTCTACAGTTCCGCCTCCTCTCCGGCACTCCGTATGCTGGATCCTCTTCTCCACCGTGGCCTTCGCCTGGCGTCGGGTGCCTTCCGCTCGTCCCCTGTCGCTAGTCTTCAGGTGGACTGTGGACACCCCCCCCTGGCCCTTCGCCGGGGCCTTCTCATGGCGAAGTGTTACCTTCGCATCTGCCGCCTCCCGAAGTCCCTACTCTTCTCCGCGATCTCCCAGGCGCTACCCCGGCCTGACACGTGGCATTTCGCTGCCTCTCTGGCCGAGATTTTCTCGTCCCTGGGGATCCCCCCACCCTCTATTCTGCCGTTCTCCTTCGATCTGTCGCCCCCCTGGCGGACCACCCCTATCTGCCGTTGCCAGGCGCTCCGTGGCCTGCGTAAGGAGTCTCTTCCTGCCGTCCTCCGGTCTTCTTTTCTGGCCCATCTTCCCGTCCATTCGGACGACGTTCCCGTCTACACCGACGGCTCGCGCTCCCCTGCAGGTGTCGCGGCCGCCGTCTTCTCTCCGTCATTGTCACCTACCTCCCGGGGTATCCCCCTGCCGGTTCAGGCCTCCATCTTTTCCGCGGAGCTCTTTGCCCTTCTGGAAGCCCTCCGTCTGGTATCGGGTTGTTCGCGGTCCTCCTGTACCATTTTTTCGGACTCGCTGAGCGCCCTTCAGGCGCTCGAGCGCTATGATTCCCCGGACCCCCTCGTACGCCTTATTCAACAGGAGTACCATGTTCTGCACACCATTCACCGGATCCGGGTCACCTTCTGCTGGGTTCCCGCCCATGTTGGTGTTTCCGGTAATGAGGCGGCGGACCGCTTAGCCCAGTCCGCCGCCTCGCTGCCTCCCCTCCCCCGCCCGCTCCCTTCTCAGACTATGTGCAGGTCTTTCGTTCCTTTTACGATCGCATGTGGCAACAGTCCTGGGACGATGCCACCGGAAATAAACTCTGGTCCATCCGCCCCCGTCTGTCATATTGGGTGTCCTCTTTCCACCGCTCCAGACACAAAGAGGTCGTCCTTGCGCGGTTTCGCATCGGCCATACGCGCCTCACGCACGGCTATCTTATGTTCCGGCAGGAGGCTCCTCGTTGCGCCTCCTGCCAGTCGCCCCTCACCGTCTCTCACATCCTTGTGGAATGCCCCACCCTGTCGTCAGTACGTCGTCGCGCTTTTCCGTTCCTTTCTGATTTCCCCCTCCCCGAACGTTTACGCCTTATGCTCGCTGAGAGCCCTCTCTTCTCGCTTGACCGTCTTTTCCTCTTCCTCTCCCAATCTCGCATCCTATCTGAGCTTTAGGTGGCTTCTCACCTGTAGTCCGCTGTTCTCCCTTTTCTAGTGCCTTTTCTCCGTCTCCGTTTCTCTTTCTCGTATTCCGCCTCGCCATGATATCCGCTACCATATAGCGGGAAATGGCGGTAAACGCCCCAATACAAAAAAAAAAATAATCAGCAGAAGAAGAAAAAACCTAAACAGACGTTATATTGTTAAAAAAAAAACTTAGAAAATAACAAACATTTACTGGAAAAAAAATGGTTTCTGCACACGCCACACTTGCTGGTGACATCATCAATCACGTGCCATCTATTGAGCAAAATAAAAACTGGGTCTAATGTGTACATCTGGATACAAAGTTATAAAAGAGAGGCATTTTTTCTCACTGAAGTATTATTAGGATTTAGGTAGGTAAAAAAAAAAAATTTTAGTTACTGTGTCCAATTGGTCTGAAAATATAACAAAGGGTTAAAAAGACATTCTAATCAGGTGGACATTCTGAGAAAATGCACGCAGTTTCATGCCTAGAAAATTCTAATCAGGTGGACATTGAGAAAATGCACGCAGTTTCATGCCTAGAAAATTCCAAGAAACCACGTGCAATTAAAAATTTCAAGGAAACGTGTGTAGTTTTAAGATTTGGAGTCAGAGTTGGGGGATTTGTACTGACTCCAACTCTGACTCCACCCAAAAATAACAGACTCCATGACTCTGACTCTCGACCCCGACTCCACAACCCTGAATTTAATACCATCATTCTGAATGAAGTTAAATCATTCTTAATCTATAAGACCAAACACCCTCCTGCCTGTCAATTCTCTAATATAGTCATTCCTCTGTATTCGCGTGACGGACATATGCGAGACTGCCTATTTGCGAGAGAATAATAACCATTAAATCAGCATCTGCAAGGGAAAGACCGCCTATTCGCAATTCAAATTGGCCACCATCTGGTCAATGCGCAAAAGTGTACTAAATGCGGGTCCATCCTTCATTGGTAAGTTTTCATTACATTAACATTATGCTAATATTTTTATGTTCACTTAAAGGGTATTAAAACAACAATGAAAAAGAAAAGTTTTCTGTAATTTTCTTTATTACAGGTGTTAGAAATATTGATAGGCTATGTTCGTGTTAGGCTAGGATTTATCACTGTTGATAGTGGTAGAAAATGATTTCATACAATGTTTTTTTTGTTTTAATTCTATTTAGTATTAATCTATATAATTATTAACATAATTGGTGTTTTTTTTGGCATTTATGGTTAAATTAGTGGGGCAAAAAGGGATTTTCAGGGGAGCTGGGAACTTAACCCGATTTTTCCATAAGTTTATACGTTCAACATCCGTGAGATCACTCGCGACGATTTTTGAGAACCTAACCCTCGCGAATACTGAGGAATGACTGTAAATATACATTGTGTAACTATTTAACTCATAATCTGTTCTGGTGTCATTTAATACTGCATCACTAATCACAGGCTTGCTAATACAGATTATATCCAGATTTTCACTAATCATATACTAAATAATTAATTTTTCTTATTCCAAAGACTCTGTGCACTTGTATAAAAATACTTCAACCCCTCAATTTTAATTGGTTCACTACTTTTGGCTAGATAGCTGATATGCCTAGTCCTGACAATCTGTATTTAAGACCCCAATATTAATTTTACACATACCCTGATGCTTTATGTCCTCTGTTGATCTAAAGTTGTCTTTCAAAACCCCAAAGGGTCTTGGGGTAGATACATTGCTTGGATGAAACTACCCAATTGATCAGGATGAAACCACCCAAGATTCAGGGATGCTTGGGGGATTTCGGATAGTTTCATTGCCATTCTTTTATATATGGGGTTAAATAATGCAATGAATTCTTGAAATACATTTGATTCTGCAGATGACAAATTGTTTATAAAAAGTAATGAGTTTGGTAAAATTGCAGTTTAGCACCCAACTGGTGACTCCATTTCTTTTTTTTTTGTTTATAGTGTAGTCTTGTCTCCTCCTCCCAAATATGGAATCCAAATTTGTGACAAATAAATAATAAAGTTTATCTAATTACCAGTTGGGCACTAAACTGCAATTTAACTGGATATGTGGTTGCTGCATGGCCCCCAGAATGAATTTGCATAAATCACTTAGGTGATTGCATGATTCATTACATTACAGATTTTTTGGGAAAATCTAATCTCTGCTGGTAAGTTGATGCAAATGGTTCACTTTTTAGTTGCATTTCTTTTGTTTTAATGTGTTGTTTAATGTCTGCATATCTTGCTCGAAAAGTGGTTCTGCAACATTTACAATATGCCTTACTTGAAATTCTCGGTTCCTCTTGAATCCATTCTTTACATACTGGTATAGGGTTTTTCAGCCATTCTTATATATTTGTTTAGACATTATGAATTAATATATGGAGTGTAATTTTACAAAACAAAAATTGCACATGAACCCCCCCCCCCCCCCCCACACACCACACACACACACCTGGCATGTGCCAAAATGAAAAGGAATGTACATAATGGAATATTTTTCAAATAGTCAGAATGAAATTATGATTTGACTTGTCTCAACAGGTCTTAACTTGTTTTGAATAGAAAAATAGCTCTACTTCTGACTTGCTGTGATATGTTGAAGAAAAAAGACTAGAATAAGACTAAATTAGCACAAAAATAAACACTTAAAACCAAAGACCAAAATGAAAGTTTTTAAACTGGAAGAAACGAAAATAGACCAGAGTGGGTTTTAAAAAGACCAAGTTGGCAACACTGGAAACTAGATTTTTTTTTCTTGTAGTATACATAAGCTTAGTTATTTCATTCACTTTTATAACTGGTATTGTTTAAAATATAATTCTTTTAAATTTGTCATAGGGCCAACTTCCTTTTAACAAGAGCTAAGATAGTTATGAAACTGAAACTTATGTGTGACTTTTCTTCACAAAAGGCTTAATTAAACCTGTCTGTTATATGCTTCAGATATTTTGTATCATATTTGCTCCCTCTCTTTGAGCAGTTCAGACAAAAAAAAAATGGGAGTAGCTACTTTTGTGTTCACTCTGCCATAGTTTACACTCCCCCCACCCCATGTGAATTAACAAGGTGAATTCCATACACACCAGTGATAGTTTTAGAAGTGTCAGTCAAATATCTAAAATTAGTTTTCAGAGAATTGAAATGTACCATATTTACCTTGGATGCCTGCTGGAAGCTTTACTAAAATATATTAGAGTGAATAAGAAGTCTGATCTGTGTGCAGTTGCAGCAATATAAGCTATGTAAGGCATTGGCTAGTGTATTAAATTTAAAAATTGATAAAATCTTAATGTATATGACTAGATATTAATAAAATTTGACTTTCTTATATTCATTAATTTTTAGGTAGGTACCCAAATGAAATAAATATGTAAGAGTAAAATCAATGAAATTATTAGGTCTAGTTCTAAGTTTGAAATTACTGTAGGTAGACATTAAAACTTTACAAGTCTGCAGTTTTAGAATCAACTTGTGGTTAAGGTAATCTTAAAATGCCTGGCAGAGGACGTGGAATAATGAATGCAAATGAAATATTAAGAAGACCAAGTTCTGTTGGTAAAGTATTTAGTACTATTTACTAATCACCTAGTTCTATTAGTTAAAAGTTCTCTCAAGGTTTTTGTTTTAGAATATATTAACCTTTTCATGCCCATGGTTATTAATTTGACCATACAACTTTGAGATTTTAGTCCTTATTGAGAATAACATAAGGTATAAAATTGTTTTAATCTTGAACATAATTCAGGCATGAAAGGGTTAAATTGTTTATATAGAAACATTAGCATTAGATAGTCACAGACCTTAACCTCTTAAGTGTTATTGATGAGTTATATTGTCTATCAGTGCATATAAAAGTGAAGAAGTGACTCAACAGGTTAATTAAACTGATTTACTTTTGGTTTTATATATTGTACTTAACAGTATTCAATGTACATGATTAGTTGGATTGCATCTGCTTATCTATAATTAAAGCTAAATAAAACAAACAATATGACAGGATTGAAAAAGAAAAGAAAAGAAAAATGAATTCATTTTTTATTTTATTTTAGCTTCTGCTAATATGTATTTGTTAATATAGGCCTAATGGTTTATAAAGGGGAAATCTTACATTAGTGTATATCAGTTAGGGTGGAGTAAAAAAAATCAAAAGTGCCAGGATTAAAATTGAGGGGGTCTACATAGTTGTCTTTTGTCCAGGATTAAACTTTAAAACCTTTTTTGGTGGTTGCATACAAAACTGTGACTGCTACTGGCCAATTTATACAAATCATATGTGCGCATAACCAAAATTTGAATACAGTGACCTATCTCGGGTTTTGGACATGATAGAAAGACAATTTAAAAACTGTTTGATGTATTTTTTACCTCTGAAGCAGATTAAAACATTTGCAGAGGGCTGCAGGCTCAATAATGCATCAAAAAATCCATATTTATATTATTTTTGGCCAAAAATTGCAATTTTCATTATTACACATTCATATAACATATTCAATCTATCACTCATTAAACAAAGTAATAAAAAATAATCATCTAAACAACTTCAGAATATTGTATTTTTGTATTGAACATTTTCATCAGTTTCCTTGATTTTATCTTTTGTCAAATAATGCCATCACGACGTTCAAATCCTACCACAATTGAGGAAGCCTCTGTTACAGGTTTAATGTGCCTCTCTACAGCCTGATTATGACAAGGCTGGTCGAGTTTCAGTGCTTCTTTGTTTATGAGTTCTTCATTCATTAGAGATGGTATGATAGGGGGCTCATGAATGTTGGGTGAATTTACCATTTATCATTTTGATATACCCTCAAGCTTCATTATTGATTTTAGGCACCATGATTCTCCTGACACTACCATCTCTCACAACACTCAAGTCAGGCTGTAACTTTGGGACTTCAATATCCTCATCTGAATCAATTACACTGGGGAACAAATTTTAACTTTTTTTTTGTTTCTTGGACGTGAACAGGTTGGTCTTATAGGATTTTTCTGCTGATTCCGAATATAGCTGTAGAATTTCTCTATCACCCAAGGTTACTGAGAAATTTGTATTTTAATATTTATTCAAAAAGTGTATAGAAGCTAGTAAAAATACTTCATAAAAATTATATTAGTGGCAGATTGGCATTTAAAATATTCTTCTTAAAACTTCTTTGTCACTGATTTTCTCTTGTAGTTTTCATTAGGAGCTTCTCGCATCAATGTCCAGCAGTAATCAGCTAACATTGCCGGATCCCACCTCCCTTGGTAGCGTTTCTCCATAGTAGCTATATCTTGGTGGAACCTTTCTCCATGCTCATCGCTTACGTCGCCGAGGTTTTCAGGGAAGAAATCTAAATGGGAGTGCAAGAAATGGATTTTTAGTGACATATTACATCCCAATAACCTATATGCTTCAATCATGTCCTGCACTATTTTTTCATAGTTAGAGGCTTTGATGTTCTCTAGAAAATTTGTGACAACATTCTTCATGGCCTCCCATGCCACTTTTTCTTTTCCTCTCAAGGCATCATCAAACTTTTGATCTTTCATGACTCTCTGATTTGGGGACCAACAAAGATCCCTTCTTTTATCTTTGCATTGCTAAGTCGTGAAAACTTTTTCTTCAAATATTTGAATGCCTCATCTTCCTTGTTCATTGCTTTGACAAAATTTTTCATGATGCCAAGTTTGATGTGAAGTGGCGGTAAGTATATTTTCTCGGGGTCAACTAAGGGTTCATGAGACACATTCTTCAGTCCTGGGATACATTTTTACGAAGTGGCCAATCCTTTACAAAATAATGCGAATCTCTGGCTCTGCTGTCCCATTCACAAAGGAAGCAGCAGAACTTCTTATAACCGAGCTGCATTCCCAGAAGAAGCGCGACGACTTTTAAATCCCCACATATATACCAACGAAACTGGTCATAATTAATCTGCTGAAGGATGAGTTTCATATTTTCGTAAGATTCCTTCATGTGGACAGTGTGCCCTACAGGAATGGAAGGGTATTTATTTCCATTGTGAAGTAGTACAACCTTGAGGGTTAGCTTCGAAGAGTCAATAAATAAACGCCAATCTTCAGATTTATGCTCATGACTGAGAGCTAACAGCAGTCCATTTACATTATTACAGTAGCATAAACCACGTGATGAGAAATACTGCATCAGATCTTTTTGGCGAGTGCGGAATGCCGATATGCTTGTATCTTTTACCAGCAAATTCCATTCACGTAACCTGGAGCCCAATAATTCCGCTTTCTTTTTCGGAAGGTCCAAATCTCTCACGAGATCATTCAGCATAACCTGCGTTATCATACGTGGTTTATTTGATTCAGGTTGCTGAAAGTCTGTATTCAGACTCTTCATCCAGTGTCCATGACTTTGGGGGAGTTGGAATTGGGTTATCATCGTCATGTAGTACTGGTCTCATGGCAGATGCAAGATTTGGGTATTGAATTTTGTTTATTTTTGGCAGAGAATCCTGAAACGTTAGTCATACAAAAATAGCAATCCATTAGGTGATCCTTGGGCTCTCTCCAAATCATTGGTATGGCAAATGGCATAGATTTGCGGGTACCTTTAATCCAACCCCTAAGAGTGATGGCACAGGAAATGCATGAGATATGAGGTGCCCAGGATTTGTCTTGGTCGCCTACCTTACATCCAAAATAAAGTTTGTAAGCCTTCTTCACGAGTGGGGTCATCGTCTTCCTCTGTGCCATTATGGTCAGTTCTCCACATACGTAGAAAATGTATCTCTGGGATTAATACAATTTCGATTCATGCTGGCGGAAAATTATTGAAATCATGGAAAACTTTTTGGAATGAAAAACCAATTTTTTCTACTATGAAAAATTTTAAAATTTGAGCAAAACTTGAAATTTTTTTTCTTTTTATTAAAAATCTGTTTGTTTAAATAACTATATTTTTTTAATGCAAAAAATACTACCTATTAAATATAGTTAACCTGAAAAAAAAAGAAAGTAAAATTAAATTAGTACACTTAATTTTAACTAATATTTTGGGAAAACTCTGAGTAAATGGAAATATTATTTTCCCGAAAACTATGGGTGATAGAAATATTCTGAAACCATATTTGGAATCAGCATCAAAAGTCTATAAGAAACACCAAATAGTTTTCAAGAAACAAAAATGTTGTTCCCTAGTGTTATCAGGTCACCACCTTCGAAGTCATTGTCTATCACTGTTTCATTCCCTCTGACCAAAAGTACCTCGTTAACTGCAATGTTGCAGATTTGTGGGTCTGAATCAGTGAGCATGGCAATTAATATGTTCTCAGGGTGAGCATAGTATACATTTTAGTAGAGGGTTTTTAGGGCTATCTCCCTGGCTTCCTTATGAGGAAATTTCAGGATCCTTTGGTGCATATCATAAAAGTTCTGAGCACCATCTGTGCATTGATACTCCTTGATCTGGAACCAACTTGGAAAATAGACCAAGATATAAAACTCTGCAAGTGTGACCAGAACTTTGGAAGGCTTCCTTTGAGATGTATAAAATCTGAGGATTCTACATGCCAGTGTCAACCACCTTGAATGACAGATTGGTCCAACTTCAAGGAGCTCAAGCTCAGGATCAGGATCAACATAGCCAAGTATAACAACCATACAGATTCTGTAAGCATAATACTGATCAGTGCTGAGGTCCTCCAGTACTTCATTAGGAATAACTGGGAATTTTGAATTCCTAATTGGCTTGAATGAAATCGCATCCCACTGAGATACACTTCCACCAAGTTCAACTCCTATCTTTCCTGAAAATGAGTCTGGACTCTTTGTGTTCCATTCAGAGTAACAAAAATGTGATGAAGGGGGAGCTCATTACAGTATAGTAGACAAATGCTCCACTGCAAAGGTCTACCAAGCAGTTCTTCCAGGCATCTGATAGCTCCACCATTTGAACTGGTCATTGTATTAGTCCCATCAGATGCTATCATGGCAAGTTTGGTTTGTAATTCAGTGTCTTTGAGGGCCTTGTATATCTCTGTTGCAATAGTCGACCTCTTGCCATTACTTGGAGTCACATATGAGAGGTAGAAATCACCTGAAATACAGTATTCAGAAATTAGACAGTTTTTTAGATATTCAGGGTTTATATTTATTTTCCAATTTCTATATCCAAAATTCATCTTAATAAATATTTTGAGTAGTATATGTTACAAAATGCAAACTAAAGATAAAAATTTTAAATCTTACCAGGTTCTCCTACAATTACATAGTGCTCTTCTAGCTCAGTTCTTCTGTAATATTTGCCACTCACTTCAACTGTCACCATTGTTGCATCTTTGCGACCATCCACATAAATAGCATCCACCAAATTAAAAAAATTTACCTTCTTTTCTTATGGCTTTACAATATTTTTTGCCTTCTCTTCTCAGCTTGTTCCTGCAAAGTTCATAGTGCAAATTTACTCAAATTTAAAGACAGTTATTTAAGCAAGCTCCATAGGTTTTGACTAACAATATTTAAATTTCAACACTTGTTTGAAAAGTATGCCTTTTTGTGAAATACTTGATTTGAATCAGATAGTACTAATGTACAAGATAATTGGACTGTTACCTGTCAATTACATTCATCTTATCAGTAGTAGTGATAATTCCATAATCCTCTAAAACTGCTGATGCAACTGCTGCTCTGGCTCTGTCACTCACTTGATACCTGGTAAAAGACCTTTATTTTATATCAAGTTAATATTCTAACAAGATGTTCATTGGACAGCAGTGTCCAAGATTTGGACTCAAACTATAAGCAATGTTACATGGATGAAAATAATTTTTTCAAAGGTATTGTCAACAGAGCAACAAGAGTGTTCCAAGCATAGCTACTCATATTTTAAACTATACAGTATACCTGTCACACTGGCGAGTGAGGTTTGTTAGACTCTTCCTATTTTGTTCTGTCCTGAATTCCTGTTCACTGACACCAGCTGTTTCATCATGTGATTCCAGGCTGCCCTGACTTGAGAGAGTGTCGAGATCACTGTCATGTATTGCTGCTGAACTTGATGGAACAACTTGAAACTCTTCTGAGCTCTTCCCTGGGGATAATAAAATACGAGATAGTACCAAAGATGCAAAAATAAAATTTTATAATTTGTAGCATAATCATTTCAAGAAACCCAGATTTTTGGTGGCCATTAATCAAGTTTTTAAATTTATATAGATCAAACTCACTGATTTTTTTTTCTTTTGCTTGCTCCTGCTGTACTCCTCTCCTTTTGTATCTGATGTCTGCTGATGTAAGGTGTTCCTTAAAACCAATGCATTGTCCTATTCTAGCTGTTTTCTGGTCCTCATAGAAAGCATAGTCTTCTTCTGTCATTTCAAGTTGATACAAATATTCCAAATCTCTTCTCCAATTTGAGTCCTCACAGATGATGTCAAACAACTTGGAAGATTTTTCAATGAAGGAAGAAAGATCACTCCAGAACTTGTCACCACGTTTCTTTTTTGGATATCTATCAAACCTACAAAATTACCAAAACTTTAATGTTGTGAATGCAAATTTCAATTATAAACCCTCAGTTAAGTTCTAGTCAAAACAGAATTTATTACCGATCATTCTTATGATTTGCAAATCACTGAATCACATGATTGTTAATAAAATTACTGTCACAATCAAATAAATGTGACAACAAAATTTACAAAAGTATGACATATTTTAAATCTTTTTATTAGGGATGTACCGATATCACTTTTTAGCCAATAACCGATACCAATAATTAAAAACAGTATCGGCTGATTACCGATACCAATATTCAGCTAGGGTTTATTATTATCATATTTTTGTAACATATTCATAATTTATTTTCTGTGTTGAAAATTTGGCAACCAAGCAATAATTGTTTTCAGTAAAGATGGCAACACTGCATTAGATGTGGGTCATTCCACGTCAAGTGGACCAATTTTGGAAAAGTGCCCCACCTCACCATGTCAGATTTTGTTCTAACTTTGCTCACAGATTCCTTTAAGCCTTAAAGGAAGTTCTGCAAAGTGTTAGTTCCATATCTCTTGTGGTTCTGTCACTAGGGCTCCAAGAGCATGGGCTACTTTGTTCATCACATTGAGCGCCGAATTATTTGTGCCATTTTTAGCTAGTCAGCACTCCACAGTAACAAATCCTTCTACTCCGAAAATTTGCTCCTAGGGTAAAAATTTACTGTAGATTTAAAAAAATCATATTACTAGAGCTCTAGGAAGTATAGATTTTCCACAAAATATCCCCAAAGTAGGCTTCAAATTACATTTTGATTCCTGGGAAGCCACGTTTAGAAAATTATAGCTCTGGATCTACTTGACTCTGTGAGCTTTTGTTAGAAACCAAGAAAGTACTGCCCATATGCTACAAAATGTTTCAATCCAGATCTTCCTACCTGTTTAGTTGCTGAGATATAAGGCATCAAAAATGGCCAAAATTAATTTGTGACAAAAACGTCCCATCTTTAAAGCTCAAAATGATCATGTGGGACGGCTCGCACCATACTCTAACAAAAACCAATGAAAAGAGCATGTCCTGAAAAACTAGTGCCTAGTTTTTTATTTTGGTGTCTTGCTTTTTTGTAGGTCTAGTAGAGCTTTGAAATTTTGTTCCTGTGATGTTTCTAGCGTTATAATTATTTCATTGGCACAATGTTTTATTTTTCTTTTGTTCTTATTACGATTATATAGTGCAGGACTAGGTGCTATGTGCTAGGCTATACATAATATTTTTATTTATGTTCAACAACATGTAATACATGACTATTATTGTTTTCAGATCAAAACTGAAAATGGCCGAATCATCAGATACTAGTAGTGTTCATGTGGGAGAACCCATGGAAACTGAAAGAAAACTGGAAGCTTGTACTATTGGAAATAAAGAGGGAACAGAGTGTCACCTGAAAACATATTCCAGAAAATGTGGTTTGAAACTGTTCACAGAGCTGACAGTTCAGGAAAGACAACTACTTTTTCTTCGAACAGGAATAGTAGTAGTCCAATTTAAGGAAGATGCATGCATATGCTTGCACCATAAACAGCTTCTTTTGACCAGATATGAGAGTCTGCAGAAGCACTGTTGCAACCCATTTGAATATCATAAATCAACATTACCCAAAAAATCACTTGGGCAATTGACATTGCAACAGCTCAACTGTTGAAGGAAGAGACTGGCAAAGACATCAAGCCTGGACAGAAACTTTGTCCTGATTGCAGGAAACAGAGGGCTGAAATACAAAGAATCAGTTCATCATCAAGTGAATCATTTGATCCACCAGAAGCACAAAAGCAGAAACTAGACACCAGCTGTTCAGCACTTGACATTTCCCCTGTAAAGCCACAAAAAGTGAGCAAGAGAGATTTACCAGGATATGTCAAAAGAAAGACAAGACAAGCACAAGAAGCTATTGGTCAGAAAATGGCAGCTCTTACAGGGATTGATGTGGGTGAAATGGAAGCTAGCACAAGTCAGCAGAGGTGCAGAAATTGTGAAGATTATGAAATACTGTTGGAAGAATTGAAAAGCCAAATGGAATTATCAGACAAAGAAAGGAAACTGCAGATTCTAACTCTGGAGCCTAACAGCTGGTCTATACAACAAACAGCAGAAGAATTTGGAGTTTCTCTTGAATGGTTAAAACAGCCAGGAAGTTGAAAGCAGAGTCAGGTATTCTTGCAATACCAGGAAAAAAGAAAGGAAAAACACTGCCTGAGGAAGTAGTAGTAAAAGTTCAAAAGTTTTATGAAGATGATGAATTCAGGGATGTGCCCAGGGAAGAAAGATTGGGTGTCTGTCAGGATTGATGAAAAAAGCTTCAAAAACAAAAAAGACTGCTGCTCAGCAATTTGAAAGAAATGTACATTGCTTACAAAGATCAAATGGCCCTGAAATTGGCTTCTCTAAGTTCTGTGAACTTCGACCAAAGTGGTGTGTGACAGTTGGTGTAGCAGGGGTACACAGTGTTTGTGTATGTACAATTCACCAAAATGTGAAACTGATGTTGGCTGGAGCTGATATTCATGAGGATTACAAAATGCTGATGCAAAAATGTGTTTGCAATTTGGAGTCAAAAGACTGTATGCTACAATGGTGTGAACTGTGCCCTGGAGCACCAGCACTAGAAGATCACCTTTCAGCTATTTTTACAGAACAAGCAGAAATGGATCCACAAGAAATGATTGAATATAAACAATGGGTTCACACTGACAGGGACACCTTGATTATGAAACAGTTGTCAGTAGAGGATTTTATCACAGAACTGACTTCAAAAATTATCTTCCTTTGTGGTCATCATTACGTTTCAAATCACCAAAGTGCTCACCTGAAGTCCCTAAAGGAGGAAATAAAACCTGAAGAAGCAATAATCTTAATGGATTTTGCAGAGAACTATTCTTTTGTGGTACAAGATGCAGCGCAAGGTTTTCACTGGGACAACAGCCAAGCAACACTGCATCCTTTTGTAATGTATCACAAAGTTTCAGATGAAATTAGAAGTGAATGTTTTTGTGTCATCAGTGACTGTCTGAAGCATGATACTGTTGCAGTACATGTCTTTCTGAAGAAGTTGATTGGATTTCTGAAAGAAAATTTTGAAGTAATCAAGCACATTCATTACTTCAGTGATGGTGCTGCAGGCCAGTACAAAAACTACAAAAATTTCATGAACCTTCGTTGGCGCAGCAAAGATTTTGGTGGGATAACAGCAGAAGGGAACATTTTTGCTACCACCCATGGAAAATCAGCATGTGATGGTGTAGGGGGCACTGTGAAAAGATTGGCAGCTCGTGCCAGCTTGCAAAGACCAGTAACTGGTCAGATTCTCATACCTACCGATCTCTCTGAATTTTGCCAAAAAGATGTGCATGGAATTACATTCTTTTTTGTTTCAACTGATGAAATAGAAGCACAGGAAATAAGATTTAATCATGGGCATACAGTAGCTGGAACTCGAGAAAATCATCATTTTGTTCCAGTAAATGATAAACAGATTCAAGTTAGCCGAGTTTCAAGATCTACATGTTATTCTGTGGCCAATGTTGGAATATACAGTGACATTGATCAACGACAGTTGAAACTGCAACCAGGCCAATATGTGGCATGCATTTATGATGATTTGTGGTGGCTTGGAAACATTTGTGAAGTGTGTGAGGAAGAAAAAGATGCATTAATTACATTTATGCACCCTCATGGGCCAGCATGACAGTTTCAGTGGCCATCTAGAAAAGACACTTGTTGGATTCCAGAGTAGCATATCTTGACAACTATTCCTGCTCCTACACCGAGTGCCATGGGAAGAGGGTACATGCTGCCAGGGAATACCTTGTCTACTATAGAAAATTTGTTTGAAAGCTTTGGAAAGGAGTTGCACAGTTCTGAATTCAGTTAGAAAGTCAAGGAAAGATGAGTTGGTGGGTGGGACCTGTGGCTGGACCTGCATGGCTATCAGGCGTGGCCCCTTGGTGATGGGGTTGCCAATTTCTCAAAAAACTGAAACAGACTCCTTTGTATTAATAAATTATCTTTATCTTTAATAGTTATCAATTAGAGAAATTGGCAGTGGCTTAGCCACCATGGACCAATGCAGGAGTGCAAATAAATTAACAAATATAATGCTAGAAACATCACACAGAACAAAATTTCAAAGCTCTACTAGACCTACAAAAAAGTAAGACACCAAAATAGAAAACTAAGCCCTAGTATTTCAGGACACGCTCTTTTCGTTGGTTTTTGTTAGAGTATGGTGCGAGCTGTCCCACATGATCATTTTGAGCTTTAAAGATGGGACGTTTTTGTCACATAAATTAATTTTGGCCGTTTTTGATGTCTTATATCTCAGCAACTAGAACAGGTAGGAAGATCCGGATTGAAACATTTTGTAGCATATGGGCAGTACTTTCTTGGTTTCTAACAAAAGCTCACAGAGTCAAGTAGATCCAGAGCTATAATTTTCTAAAAGTGGCTTCCCAGGAATCAAAATGTAATTTGAAGCCTACTTTGGGGATATTTTATGGAAAATCTATACTTCCTAGAGCTCTAGTAATGTGAGTTTTGAAATCTACAGTAAATTTTGACCCTAGGAGCAAATTTTCAGAGCAGAAGGATTTGTTACTGTGGAATGCTGACTAGCTAAAAATGGCACAAATAATTCGATGCTCGATGTGATGGACAAAGTAGCCCATGCTCTTGGAGCCCTAGTGACAGAACCACAAGAGATATGGAACTAATACTTTGTAGAACTTCCTTTAAGGCTTAAAGGAATCTGTGAGCAAAGTTAGAACAAAATCTGACATGGTGAGGTGGGGACCACAGGTCCACTTGACGTGGAATGACCCATGTCATAGTTTTGTTTGTTATACAGTTGGACTGCAGGATTATGTTGGGCTTAGTAAATGTTTTTAACCAGCTAGCTGGGTTAATATTGTGAGCTATGGAGGCATTCCAGGAGAGATCACCCAATGCATGTCACCACTCCGACTCATATTTTGATGAAAATTGACATATGGGGTTCTTCCGGGTGCTGATTTCACTGGTCAAACTAGAAAAGTTCTATGACCCATAGTTTTTGAGATATGGGCCCCCCCACCTAACTTTAATGGGCAATAACTCCCAAACATCTTACCATAGACCTATAAACTATACATTTTTAAAATCAGCATGAAGAGATCTATTAAGTGATACCACATTCAAATGTGTAGAACAATAATGAAAATTCCCCCCCTCCCCCATTTATTTTTATTTTTGACCCCTTCCCCCGCTAGGCAGTGAAATCCAAAAAAAAAATTTTCATTTATTAAACTTCTATTAATTGTTAAAAGATACAAACAATAAAAAATGTGGGTATCAAGTTGCAAGATATTTTAAAAATTATTGAAAAAATATGTACATTGTGAAATTTTGACATTTCTTTGCTTGCTGACTGAAATAGAGAACTACAAATAATATATTCACATGGATGAAAATAAACAGCAAAAATACAAATTGAACACACACATTACATCAAGTTGATTCATAATTACATGAGTTTTTTCAACTCATTTTCTGGGAAAACATATTGAATACACATTGTTCCTGGCTTTAAAGTTGGTGTGCTTAATAAACCTAAAATTTTATCTCTTGATATGTGGCATGTATCTCTAATTTGTGGAAAGTAATAGTAAGCACTATATCCTGATGGGTGCAAAAAGCTAACCTCAAAGTCATCAAATTCCTCATTATAGGAATGTACAAATCCAACCATTTCTGATCATTGTAAGTACAAACTATGTACTCTCCTATTTTTGGATTAACTTCAACATTATCTTCACCCAGAAAAGCTTTGCTTATAATCCTCACCTCACCAACTTCATCAGAAGATAATTCAATGTTTTTGTTATTTGCATTAATAGGTACAAATCTGCGGAATTTTTGTATTCCTGTTAGCCGCATACTTTTTTCATATGTCACTTAAAAATTTTTCCATAGCTTCAATTTTTTCAGAATTTATTAAAAAAAAATTTATGCTGTCACTTATATTGTTTGAACAAAATTCAAACATGTCTTCTGGTGTTAATATTTGATTTGTGTGTGTTCTCTACATACTCGCTCTGGCTACAGATCTTTTCACTGTACCCCCACTCCCATCACAAGCACTCTTACCATGGCTTGTGGCAAAGAAATGCCACTCACATTTCAGCCCAAAATCTTCGTTTACAAATGTTAACAAAGTTGAAATGATTTTTATATTGTCCTGCACATCTGTCAGTAAAATAATGTAATTTTTTGATATAAAGGTGGGATTTTCTAATAATAGGTATGAGTGTATTTAAAAAAGTGTAAACCATTGTAGTGTTATGTTTTGTATTTGGAGATAAAAAACAATAACTTGAATGTTTTGTTTCATTACTTTCTGGTTCCTCATAATATAACACAAAGGGATGCACTGTGCATTGGGTATTTTCCTATTGAAAACCTTGGGCTGCATCCTGTACTACAAATGAGTAGTTTTCTGAAAAGTCACCAAGAACTACAGCTGTATGGCTATTTAAATTATTATTCAAGTTTTTTAGAAATGCTCTCTGATTCTTTGCTATAAAGTGATGTGTCAATTTGACAATTTTTGTGCTTAATGAATTTATAAAATCATCTACAGATTCTGTTTTTTCAACCATATTGCATCGATCTGTAGTAACCCATTGTTTATATTTTATTTCCTCACATTCAGGATCGTTAACACTTTGAAAAGTGAGCAAAAAATTCTTAATACCTTGTTCTTTTGGACAGAGATTACATATTTGCATCATGCAATTCCTGTTGTTGACATCACACACTACTTTCTCCATAAGAGTTGTGTATTTCAACCCTTTGACACCCAAAGGCTGGCAAAACTAGAGAAGCCAATTTTGGGACTATCTGGATTATTTTTATAGAGACTAAAAGCTTCTTTCAGATTCATTAACATCAGTCTTTTCTGCACAGATTCTTTATACCCACTTTCATTTCTGATACTCAGGCAGTCTTTTGTACCTGGGCACAAATGACTAATTTCATCTGATTCAAAAAATTTCTGAACAGAATCTTTAGTACCTTTAGTTATTACTTTTCCTTTTGACATGGGTTCAATTTCAGGAATAATTCCAAGTCTTTGTTTTATATTTCTGCTTTTCTTAACTAAATATTCAGTTGTCTGAAATAGAAAATAGATTTATAGTTTTTGATATGGTAAATGGAGATAGTCAATATTTTGAGTTTCCTCTCATAACTGTCAGTAGAATGGAAAGCTTCAACCAGTTCATTCATGAGATGAATCATTGACCTGAAACAAATTCATGAATGTATAATAGCTATAAACAAAACATTACATGTGCATATTAAATTTTTTGGATTATAATATTGATTTCAAGTGTAACAAAATGAGCATTCTTTGAGATAGTCAAATTAAACCAAAAATTATTTTGTGACCAAATGAATTCCAAATGATTTAATGGGCCCATTGATCTCCAATCTTTAGGAAGTTGTGCTTCTAGTTTCTACTATCAAAAGTGAATACCTACATTTTGTTTTTATGCTTCAGTTTTAGTTTACATATATATATTCCTACTTAATAATAGCATAGCATATTTTAAAATTCATACCTTTTGAGTTTCATGATCCAATTTTGTAGCTTTTGATGGGCTTGGGATCTCAATTTCTAAACTTGTTTCTAGCTTTCATTTTAAAGAACAATGTGCTTTTTCTATTGTTTGAATAGCTTTTGCTTCTTTTCTTGAGGAACCCAAACCATCTGAAATTTTTGAATTAATAAATATTTGACTCCATTTGATATATATGGACAATATAATTAATGTCAACATATTAATTTCATAAGTTTAATAAATTTAATATGTCAATATATTAATTTCATTAAGTTTTTCAGCAGTTGCTGAAAAACTTAGTCTTGAAAGTAAATGCATTATAAATAAATAATATAAATATAAAAAGTACCTATCATTAAATACTTAGGCTTCTTCACTGGAGTCACAGCGAGACTTTCTAGAATTTGAGAAACCTCTTCTTTGGCATTACTTCATATACTTGGATCATATTCATCGCTTTCTGAAATAACATTTTCAGAAGACTGATTGTGATCAGACTCTTCACTTTGTGATGTTGATAGCAACTCTGGTCTCAGGGTCAATAATTTTCTACAGTTGCTACATAGTACAGTGTTCCTTTGTAGTTTCCATTTACATCGATCATAAAGTGATTGGCTGATGGTTCTTATATCCTTGTGTATCGTCTTATGTTTTTGTAAAGGATCATCACAGTATCTAACCATTTTTCATTAAAAATACACAATTGTAAATCTCAAAAATAAAATATGATTTTACTCAAAATAAGCACATCTGTAATAAAAATAAGCATAATTAAAAGAAGTACCTCAAAAGGCCTTGCGGCCCATACCGAGGAGGTACCAATGGCAACGGGAGCCAGGGAAAATTTTGTAAAAGTTTATTTTTCTTTCAAATATCCTAGCAGTAGTAGAAAACTGGATAGTAAAGTAGAAGGCTCTCTCCCCACCCTCCGCTCCCTCCCTGCCAGAGGCAGGTACGGAAAAAGGTTGAAGAAAATACCTTGACCCTGGAAAAGTAGCCAAGGAAATTTTACAGGAAAGTGGAGAATATATAAATAGCTCTATATTTAGCTTGCTCACAGAGACACCGAGCAAGCGAACTCCTGCAGAGTTTTCTGAGGTTTTAATCTTAAACTATGAGTGTGTTCAGTACTTTGTCTAGCCTATTTTTAAACAGATTTACACTTTGACTGGAAACAACCTCTGAGGGAAGTTGGTTCCAGATATTAACTATTTTATAGGAAAAGAAATTTCCGCAGACTGAGGTCCTAAATGTCTTTACACACTCAAATAGTGTGCAAGATTTCGTCTAACCTTTTCTTGAACTGATCCACAGAGGAACTGTTCACAACTTCCGAAGGTAACCTGTTCCATGTGTCACAGATCTTATACGTAAAGTAATTCCCACACACACTAGTCCTAAACCGTTTCAAATCCAACTTCCAACCATTGTTGCGAGTTGGGTTATCATTTAAACTAAACATACTTCTAAAATCGACATCGTTGAACCCTCGTAAGAGCTTGAAAACCTCGATCAGTTGACCGCGCAGCCTCCGAGTTTCAAGCGAAAACAAGTTCAGGGCGCGTAACCGTCGATTGTAGCCCATATGCCTAACGGAGGGATTAACTTTGTGGCCCTCGCCTGCACTCGCTCCAGCCTCTCAATATCTTTCCTGAGGGTGGGCGACCAGAACTGCACAGCATACTCCAGGTACGGCCGAACAAGGGAATTGTACAGTGAGAGCACAATCTCCTTGTTCCGAAACTGAAATTGCCTCCTGATATAACCCAATAGTTTGTGGGCTTTCTTTTCCACCTCTACACACTGTTTCGTAAACTTAAGGTCGCTGCTAATTAGCACACCCAAGTCCTTTTCTAAATCAGTCACCTCGATATTACTGCCCAACATCGAGTAGTCCGACTTGGGATTGGCGTAGCCAATGTGCATCACTTTGCATTTACCCAAGTTAAACGGCATTTGCCATTTTTCGGACCACTCTCCTATCCTACCTAGGTCCACGCAGTTCCTCGATCGCTTCGGGCGTCCCAACATTGGCCCCAAGCTTGGTGTCATCAGCGAATTTGGCGATCCGACTGACGATGCCACCGTCGATATCATTTACGTAAATGGTAAACAACAGTGGCCCCAAAACGGAACCCTGAGGAACCCCACTAGTGACCGAGGCCCAACCCGAACTAGCCCCTTTAATTACCACCCTCTGCCGCCTATTCCTCAGCCAGTTTTCAATCCACCTACCTATTTCCCCACCGATACCCATCGCGCGCACTTTCGCCGTTAGCCGGCGGTGAGGTACCTTATCAAAGGCTTTCTGAAAGTCGAGATAAAGTATATCAATAGCCCTACTCTTATCGTACTCACTCAACATGACGTGGAAAAACTCGAGCAAGTTGGTGAGACACAACCTATGCCATCTAAACCCATGTTGGGAGTCCCAAAGCAGCTTGTAGGAATCCAGATGGTCAACGATCCTATCAGCTATTATCCCTTCTAATAATTTACCTACAACTGAAGTGAGACTAATGGGACGATAGTTCCCTGGACTTTCGTGATCCCCTTTCTTAAAGATAGGGGTCACGTTGGCTTCCCACCAGGCACCTGGCCCATCTCCAACGATTTGTTGAAGACTGTAGCCAGGTGGGGAGCCACCTGGTCGTGCACTTCTCGCAACACTCTGGGGAGAAACTGGTCTGGCCCAGGAGCCTTAAACGCGCTCAGTTTGTCTATTCTATCGGCAACGACTGTTGCGGTACATCTAACACTATCCAGGCCAGCACCTTCGTGCCTCACGCCTGGCTCGGGGATGACGCGGGTATCCTCCCTGGTGAACACCCCCGCAAAGTACTCATTAAGCACATTAGCGATGTCTGCGTCGGAGGTCTGCAGAATGCCGCTTCCATCCTCTAATGGACCTATCATGCTTCTAATGGGCTTTCTACTATTAACATAACTGAAGAACTCCTTAGGGTTCCCCTTGCAGAGGCTTGCCACCCGTAGTTCTTCGTTACGTTTCGCTAGCCTAACCTTCGCCTTCACTTCCCTACACAGGCGGACATACGCTTCAGTGTTCTCGTGGGAACGATTGGCCTTCCCTCCTATACGCTACTTTCCTATTTCGGATAGCCGAAGCGATGTCACGATTGAACCACTTAGGCTGCGTTGAAGCAGGGGTGACCGGTTTTGAGGGTATGGCAGCAGACTGCAGCACCATAAACTCGTCCCGGAATGCACTCCACACTCCCTCAACATCGCCGCCAACCTCTAACCCCATCTCTCCTACGCTATCCCTGAGGCTAACAAAGTTCGCCCGCCGGAGATCGAGCTTACTGCCTCTCGAGTTACTACGCTTCACCCGAGGGACGCACACACGGAACCTAATAAGACTGTGATCACTCCCGCCCAACGATGAGGCCAGTGACGAGGTTGTCTTCGGTCGTGAACACTAAGTCCAGAACGCTTTCGCCTCGTGTAGGCTCGTTGACCCACTGAGTGAGGAAGTTCTCATCAGCAAAGTCAACTAGCCTCCTCCCTTCAGCATCGGCAGTCCTGTTTTCCCACTTTATGCCGCGACAGTTGAAGTCTCCTAAAACTACACACACCCTATCCCCTAGCAAGCTACTGAGTTTGGTGTACAGGGCTGTATCCTCCACGAGGAGGAGATGCGGAGGTCTGTACACCAAGATTAACCTATAGTTCGTCCCTCCCACATTCAGATCGACGCCAAGCAGCTCCCGTTCTGACCGGAACTGGCAGTCAACCGGACTCAACGTGTGTCTGACGTATATTAGTACCCCACCCCCCTCCCCACTGGTGCGGTCTTTGTGAAACATTCTATACCCGGGAATTTCGAACTCCCCAACATAGTCCCTATGATCAGTATGAATCCAGGACTCGGTGATAGCAACGATATCCTGGTATTCTGATGCTAAGAGTGCCCGTAGCTCACCAAACTTGTTCCTGATTGACCTAGCATTAAAAAGCATTGCACGGAGGGAGCCTCCCCTATTCTGACCGCCCCCTAGCACGACCCGTTTCCCGAACAGCCAGGGCTGTCAGGAGTTGAATAGCCCCTCACTAATGAGGGGACAATCTCCGCAGGAGCTTGAGCCCCCTCCAACGTGGAAGGAGAGTCACTACCTGCTGTTGGAGGGGGACTAACTACTGGGGGAGGGGGACTACCTGCTGGGGGGGTGGGAGTAACTGTTTGGGGAGCAGGATCAATTGCTGGTTTGGGGGGTCTTAGTTTAAAGAGATTATACAAATTAATGTTCAGTAAATCACCATACTTCTTTTTCCCCTTCTGGTTAAAATGTATCCCGTCCGAACCAAAGTATTCCCCATTTCCGTAGAATGTAGGCCAAAAATCGACAAACTTTAGGCCATTTTCATCACACATGCGTTTAACTCTTTTATTTATGCTAATGGCTTTACTTAGAGTATAGTCACTAGCACGCATTTGAGGGAGAATTCCTACGACCATACCCATGTCTGTCCTATCCCTAACCTTGTCAGTTAGGTTCTTAAATTCTTTTATAATGGGCTCTGTCTGCCCTCCTGTCCCTCCCATAAAAACGTCATTGCCACCAACATGGACAATGATAGGGCAACTCTTATTCTTGATATTAATTTTGCCTAATTCCCTATTAATTATCTGGCTTGTGGCACCCGGAAAACATTGGAGCTTTCTCTTGGTTGCCCGTCTTGCTCCGAAAAAGTCCCCTTGATTCCTTACCATAGAATCCCCAATTAAAAAGGTTTCATCCTCCTCATCAGCAAGTAAGTGAAACTTATTTTTGATGGTGATGGGTTCCAAATCCTTATGTTTTGGTTTTGGTTTGGGTTTGGAGGGTCTTTTATTTTTGACCAATTTGAATTCTTGGTCCTCCGTTCTATTTTCCGGAATAGTCACCGTGTTTTCCAAGCATGCCACGCTTTGCTCTAGATGCTTAATTTTACAGTTTAAATCTACTGGTGTGTTTTTAGTTTGATCTTGTGTACTGGGATGGATTTCCAGTGCTACGAGCCTAGCTTCAAGCTTTTTTACTAATTCCTTTAGCTCTCACTTCCTTTTCGTGGTTGTCTCTAAGTTTACAAAACAAACATATACTAAGGGATGTGATATCGCTGATACTACCTTCTGGGAAGTCAACGCACCAATGATTAACTTTACATTTAAAGCATTCTGCTTTCAATTTAGCTGGCCCAGTCATATTTTTTTTTTTTTTTTTTTTTTTTTTTACGTTAATTTAAATAAATAATATAATATGTTCCTTTTAATTAATACGATACGTTACTTTTAAATAATACAATATGCTACTTTAATTAATATAACGAATGGTGAGAGGGGTAATGGTGAGTTCGGAAGTAAACACGTGTTACAGACTGGAAACTGAGTTGAATACAGAATTGAATGGAACCTGTGGGTTGCCGTTAGTAACGATGCAGTCTGATATTAATTTAAATAATACAATGCTATTTTAATTAGTATATTGGTTAGTGAGGGAGGATTGGTGAATGCTGAAATACGAAATAAACGCGCGCAGATGAGGCACGTGTTTCAGACCGGAAATGGAATTGAATACGGAACTGAATGGGATTTGTAGGGAGCCGTTTATAACAATGCAGAATGATGTTACTTTAAATAATATAATATGTTATTTTAATTTATACAACGGATCGTGGGAGAGAAGTGAATGCGGGAGATAGACCTGCGAGAGCACGTGTTACAGACCGGAAATGGACCTGCGAGAGCACGTGTAACAGACCGGAAACGGAAATAGACTCGAACATACAAATCTTACTATGTAACTCGTCTGAAAATGCAATCTGTAACTACCGTCTAAAACAATGCAAACTTATTTCATGTTAACTTTCTCAGAGAAATTCAGCCGAAAAAACAGAATTTAAACAATATGAAATTATGTTCGTTAACTGGAAAAGGAATAAATTAAGTATAATTAATAATAAATTGTCTAATTATTAAGCAATAGTGCTTGCCCTAATCTCAATAATAAAGTAAATAAATATACTTATCTAACAAATATATAATCAAACTTTGTCACTTAGTCACTATTAAAAAAAGATAATGGAGAGACCACACAGCACGTCCGCCTCCGATGAAGTCTAAGGAGAGAGACTAAAGAGAGAGAGAGAGAGAGAGAGAGAGAGAGAGAGAGAGCATATGAATGAGTTATACATAGGATGTAAATATATCATTTGTAGTTCTCTATTTTAGTCTGCGTAAAAATGTCAAAATTTCAATGTACAAATGTCGATGTACATATTTTTTCAATAATTTTTAAAATATTTTGCAACTTGATACCCACATTTTTTATTGTTTGTATCTTTTAACAATTAATGGAAGTTTAATAAATGAAAATTTTTTTTTTTTGGATTTCAATGTCTACGGGGGTGGTGGTCAAAAATAAAAATAAAAAAAAAAGGGGGGGAAAATTTTCATCATTAATGTTCTACACATTTGAATGTGGTATCATTTAATAGATCTCTTCATGCTAATTCTAAAAATGTGTAGTTTTACAGGTCTACAAGAAGATGTTTGGGAGTTATTGCCCATTAAAGTTAGGTGGTAAAGTGGGGCCCCCAAGATTTTGGGGGCCCATATCTAAAAAAACTATGGGTCATAAAACTTTTTTATTTGAACGAGTGAAATCAGCACCTGGAAGAACCCCATATGTCAATTTTCATTAAAATCTGGGTTGGAGTGGTGACATTTTTAAATTTCTTAAAAGATTTACACTTGTCCATATCCTGACCTATTTAAAGATGTGTGTATTAATAGCATAATTTTTATATAAAATAATATATATATATATATATATTATATATATGTGAAGTGGTAAAACAATAAAATATTAGAAATTTCATCCTCTAAATAGTCTTTTATTCATAATTTTGGAAAAATCATACTTTTGAAATATCGGCTGATACTGATATCAATAAAAATCTACTGATATCACTGATACTGATATATTGGTACATCCCTACTTTTTGTAAGGGACTGAAAATTTGTCTTAGCTTGAAAATTCTTTGACTAGATCCTGAATCTTGTTGGTGACACTGGGGTGTGAAATTGGATAGACATTACACCAAATCCAGTGTTCAGTCAGACTTAGTGCAACTGTATCAGCTACTTGTCTGTTGTCCAGTTCTCTTCTGCCATTACATATTGGATGACATCTTTACCAAGAGGGAAGCTTTCCATTGGGGAATGAGTCTGTGCTTGAAAACCTGCGACTCCATCAAGAATTTTAACTGTCACTGCGTCTAACATCCTACTATGCAGTATTTTTTGGCAATAAGGTTATCAAAATACATGTATTTGTCAATTCTATAAATTCAACTTGAAAAGAAAAATATAAAATATAATTCCAAATAAAAAACAAAATATTTGGAGAAAAAGGGCTGAAATTTTTTTTTTTTTTTTTAACAAATGATGAAATATGGATTTTTTGATGCATTATTAAACCTGCACCCCTCTGTAAATGTTTTAATCTGCTTTAGAGGTAAAAAATACATCATAGAGTTTTTAAATTGTCTTTCTATCATGTCCAGAGCCCGAGATAGGTCACTGTGTTCAAATTTTGGTTGCATGCATACACAATTTGTATAAATTGGCCAGTAGCAGTCAGTTTTGTATGCAACCACCCAAAATTAGTTTTAAAGTTTCCTGGACAAAAGACAACTATGTAGACTCCCTCAATTTTGATCCTGGCACACTATCTGGTAGCACTCTATAATTATTGTCAAACTCCTATGACTCTGTACAGAATGTATGTATGTGAGCATGAATGTGTATTGAAGGATCTACAAAACAAGATACAGTAGCATGCGTACAGAAGGAAAAAATGTTTTTGGAATTTGTGTTGTAACACTGTGAAATAATGTTCAACTACCTTAATTAAAAATACAATTTCCTTAAAAATTACTAATACAGTAGGGTCTCAATTTAGTGTGTCTTAAAGAAATATTTCCATACGTTGTGAACTCCTAAATTACTACCTTTTATTTTAAATACTTCACAAGCTTCACTGTATATTGCGAGGTTTGTCATGACACTTCACAAAATTATATTTTGTGAACATTCATGGTCCCTATCTTGTGAAATACCATGACCCTACTGTAATCCTGGAACTATAGCTTATCCCCAAGTAGCTTTTACCAAATTGAGCACATCTTTTTGAAGGTTTGGATTCCTTAGAGTATAATTCTGAGTCATCCTAATATTTGGAAACAGGCAGTCCTCCTCCAACATTTATTAGCAAAAGGGAACATTCTACTACAAGGGCATGAAATTTCAGGTCCACCTGTACTAGCCTCCAAAATAAAATTACTCAACTTTTAACATGATGTATAGTGTTGACATTATTTTCACTCACCAAGCATCAATTCTTGGTTGTCATTTGCATCAACAAAAACAACCCTGTAAACTGTGGTTTGATTGCATGCTTCACAAACAACAGAAGTATCAGATTGATTAACAAGGAAACTGAAGATATTCACAGTATATGAAGAAACTCTGAAGAAAGTTTGCATAAGGAATTTTCTGTAGGGTTAAGTTATAAATGCATGTATATGAAAGGTTAGAAATTTGTAACAGTTGTCCATATAGGGTTAACTTTGTGGTGCTAAATTCTTCCCAAGAAGATTTCTGTATTGGATTTTAGACCTATTTCTAGTGAAAATTAAAGGAAAAAGAAAGAAGAAAAAGAGTCTATATTAGAGCAATTTAGCAGACAGTTGGGCAATACATTTTCAAAACTCCAACAAAGAAAGCAACACAAAATTGCAGATGAAGGATAAGCACAAAATAACAAAGAATTTTCTTTTAATAGATTCACAGTAATAACTGAATCTAGACACAGTATTAGAACCAAAAGTTAGCAGCTGATGAGGAAGCTTCTAACAGTGGCTGTATCCTCCAGCATGGGACACATCAATGCAAAGAAGAAGCAACGTCAAACCAAAACATCAACACGCTGGTGGCCAAACTTCCTCAAATCTCCATGCAGTGGGCTGTCTAAGGTTGGCCAGACTGACAGTTGATGGCCTGTTGTGTGGCGTGGTCAGAGTGCCAATTGGCTCCTGGGCCAGACCTATACCAGCATGCTATTTTTTCATTTATGAGGAGCAATTGCGTGCTCCCTGGACTACTCTTACTCTTTGGTGACATTAAGACCAATCCAGGCCCCACTACAGCTTACACATCACCATACACAAAGATATAGACACAATAGGACCACACGAGACATACAGAAGCATAATATTAACATATTACGGTACAACGTAGATGGCCTCACAAACAAAATCATGCAGCTTAGGGAATTCGTACACAAACAAAACATTCACATTAGTGATGGGATTGATGACCAATTTTGGCTGATGCTGATGACTAAAAATTTAGCTGATGCCGATGATCTAGCCAATGAATGAAAAATTAAATAAAAATTAATGCAATTTAGAAAAAGGAATATAAAAATAACTTTTGAAATCCAATTTTATTACACAAATAAACAAAATTAAAGGCCTTTTAAAGTATAAAAAATAAAAAAAGTAAAACTTTTTAAAGATAAATAAGTATCCAGTAAACATGATAAACTTGGCCCGAGTGCTGCAAAATGTGTTGTGTTCTTTAAGGGCGGCAGAAGCTCCAATAAAATGCTGATTATGGAGCATAGACTACTTGGTTAATGGTCATTTATTGGTCAATTAATGTAAAATATATGTAAAAATATGGTACACTTGATAAGTTATGGTACACTGTACACATATGGTACATAGGGATTTTGGGCCGCAGTTAACTAATTACTTGGCAGTTGTTTGGGCCAAGTGTGTTATGTTTACTGGGTATAGAATACCAGTACAGTACTTTGTTTTAATTTCATATACACGAAGTTACCAACACTGTTAAGTTTATTTTTTAACATTATGACTGAGCAACAAAATAGGGAGAAATGAGAATACTGCACTCATATTTATTTCATAAGTCACAAGTTTAATAGTCAAATTCTAATAGTCCCAAATTATAATGTAAGAACATTAATTATCTCCCCAGTTTCTGGACTTAATCTATTGCACTTTGCTATATAAATTGTTCACCCACTACTGAAGAGCCTCTCTTTCAACAAGATGGTAATGCACAAAGATATTTTAATGCAAGTTCGGGAAGATATTTAAAATCTTCTTTTTTGTGTTTCCACCAAAGTAAAGGGTCAGGGTCTTCACTATTTTTTAAGGTTTTATAGACTTGGTACTTGTCAATTTCTGCCTTTATAAGAGACTTTAGCTCGGCAGTTTTAGATACTCTTGAATCTTTCTTTTTTGTGGGGCTCACTGTTAGACTAGATTTTTTCATCCTTCTCTCCTTAGGAGTGGATTTGCTTTTAAGAATATTTTGTAGGCAAGAGCTAAAATTAAAGCCAGATGTAGAGCTTTCATCTTGCATCTCGGTTGGAGATGAACTGCCAGTGCTTATTTCAGTCATTTGACTCGTAAGAGATTCCTCTTCTGGTGACTTATTCTGAATATCCTCCACCATCCAAGATATTATTTTGTCAAGGGGTACAGGCACTAGATAATTAGTATTACCGTATCATCTGACTCAGACTCATACTTACCAATATCTTCTTTAGATAATGGCTCCTCATCACGGAAACAGTTTTATTTAAATCTAGGGTCTAGGAAGGTTGCAAGAATAAAGTTTTTATCATCAAGATATACCTTAAATTTTATTTTGATGATTCTTGCCATGAAGATATACAAGATCCTAGACCCAAAAATTTTCCTTCTTTTTCAGCTCTTTCAAAAATCGTTTTTAGTACTACTAGAATAAATAGTATGATGACAGATGCAATACATTCTTACTTGCTTCCTGTTTTTGTGACTACTTCAAAAGGCTGTAAAATCTTCACTAACTTGTTTATCAATTTGCCATTCATTTGTATCCAATTGTGAAATTTTATTACCAGTTGACTGAGTTGAGCTTGCATTTTCATCAGAATATGTAATGAGAGCTATTTTTTATTCAAATTCTTTCTAACATAGAGAATTGGAGATTCCAGTGGGTTTTGACATCTTGAGTTAATTTGTGCTGAGGTAAACTGAGTCTTTTTTGAATTTCAGTTAATTGGGTAGCAGCAGAAGGTGACTGGTTAAAATAACTCGCTATACTTCTGCATGTTATTATATTTTTAATATATTGCTGCTCAAAAATAGCATCATTTAAAACTAGTTGAAAGGTATGAATAAAGCAGGGAAGAGCTTGTAATCCTGCTAGCCTAATGCACTAACCATGTTAACAGCATTATACCTTGCTACTAAATGAACTTCTGACACTGGAATATCAAAGCTGTCCAGTGCTTTTAGCATGGCATCTTTAATATTTATTGCTGTATGGGATAATTCAAATGGAGTTACCCTTATCACTGCAGTTTTCTGATCAAAATCCTGTTAGCCAATGGCCAGTAATACGCATAAATGAAGAATTTGAGTGATTGGCAGTCTACCCATCTGTAGTAATAGAAATAAATTTTGTTTCAGAGATTGTCACAAATTTTACCCCTTACTCTGTTGTACATGTCAGTTATTATGGTATTTCTGAAATATCTCCTACTAGGCATTACGTAATTTGGGCTGTTTTTTTCAGAAGCCTTGTAAAGCCCAGAATATCAGTAGCAATCATTTCTCCAATTAAATGGCTTATTTTCTTTGCTCTTGCATCAGTGATGTCCCATAATTTTTTTTTCAAATACATCAAGAATTGTTGGTCGATGTGCCTAAACTTTATTGTTTTTACTTGGTCCTGGTTTATTTTCATCACCACATTTTCTTTGTTTTAGTGCCTTGCTCTTTTTCAATTTTTTGTACATTTTCTTTTTCTTTGCTTGCCCAGGATATCTCTTTTCAAAATGTACTTTAATATTTGTAGTAATTTTTTTAATTTTTTTTTTAACTACCCACAGCTTTTCCTCTAGATATATGAGCATTACACAAGCTACAAATAGCTTTTGATTCATCTTCTGGATCAATAGTAAAATATTTCCATACAGTACTAGAAGCTGGTGCTGGTTTTGCCACACTGTATATTACAGTTTTGCCATAGTGTATTACAATTAAAATCACTTAATACTTTAATGAAAAAATTATTTACAGTATAATCAGTGATGGGCATCGATACATGAAAATCGCTAAAGCGATACCAATACATCGATACATGAAGAACGTCTTAGGCAATACTGATACGCCAATAGTTTCTAGATGTCTTAAGCGATACTGATACATGCATCGCTGGTACATTTTTATAATTATTCATTTAATATGTAGGTATTAGATATTATTGTTTATACTAGTAATTTGTACGCACTGTAAGTAAAATCAATGACATTTTAATGGGTTTTATAGATGTAAATAAAAAAATTGCTTTATTTAATGAAAGTATGTTTTAATTTTGTAGGATACATGAATGACTGAAAATATTACACTAACAATTAAAAGTAATTACTATTACCCTTCAAAAATACCAGCTGGCTAAACATCTGGTCAGAGAGTCTATTCCTTTTTGGAGCGTGAATGTGACCAGCCAAACTAAACAACCATTCTACAGGAGCAGAGGATGGTAGTGGTGTGTTATACTTCAGGAAGACCCGTAGAATTCCTTGGTACTGCCTCAGAGATTGGAGAGAATGACTTCCATCACCCAGATACTGTAAAAATTCCATCTCAGTGGAATCTTGGGTTGCAGAGACATTAGTGGAAGCAGACTCATAACAGAAGAAATCATCTGCACTTCCGTCAGATGCAGCATCACTTAGTTGTTGCTGGGGGGTCTGCTCACTGAGGCTCTTAACAGCATTAACCAACATTTCTTGAACCCTCTTTTTGACAATGTTAGTATTAAATTTGCCTTTTATTGTCATCCACTTTAACTTGAACAGAGGATTTGAAGACGATGTCAGTATTGCTGCTTTACACTCATGCGACGCATCAAGGCACAGAAACTTTTCAAACCACTTAGTGAACCCTACGGTGACTGCATTGAGAAGTGGCTGACAATGACGCAATGCCTCCGAATTCAAACGCTCTAGCTGCTTCTCTACAGCTAACAATGTCGGAAGCAGGCAACTGTAAAAACATTCTTTGTTGGACTGCAACCTATCAAGTGCTGTTGCAATGGGTTGTAGTACGGTTAGGTATTCCTGGAGAAAATCAAGCTCATTATATGAGCGTTTCTATATTATGGTTAATTAATCTCAATAACACAAGTACAAACATGTTTAAACGTTGCGCCTTACTGTGTGACGTGACCAGTAGAGTAGTACTGTCATTAAATAAATATTTAATAATAATATTATTTATGTATATTCATAAGATAAATAATAATATTATTAAATATTATTAATGTATCGAAGTATCGATTTTTTTCGATACAGTTAAGAAAATTGACATTAGCGATACCGATAAATCGATACTTTTGTCAAGTAGCTAAAGCGATACCGATACCGATACAAAAGTATCGATCGATACGTATCGGCGATACATGTATCTAGATACTGCCCATCACTGAGTATAATCATATAACAATTCTGACTATGGCTATATATAAAGTAAATAGGCTATTTGCCTATTTCAAATTTCCCTGAAAAAAGAGAAAATATTAAAATTTATTTTAAAAACATTAAGATATAAAAACAATGCAAAACTTATATATATATATATATATATATAGATATTATATATATATATTATATATATATATATATATAATAAACCTTTGGTTAACTTCGCCTGAATTGTTCATTCTGACGAAGGTCAAGCTTTTCACTCCACCTTAGACCTATAGTTTACCGTGACATCTGAACCATGCCACCTAGGGTACCCATTTATCTACCAACCACTTTCTTTATTGTGTGGAAGGATGAACAGCTGGTTTTTTTTTTTTTTTTTTTTTTTTTTTTTATCATCCCCCTCCCCGCGGGCGGTCTTTCTGGGGTGGATCGCCCGCGGGCTCCTGCCTCCATGTGGCGAGGGGGGTCAGCCGTGGCTGGGGGCCCTGCCGGGTCCCCCGCCCGGTTGCGAAGTGGACTTTTAGCATACCCTGCTATCCTACAGCCCCCTCTTTCCTGTCTTCCCCTCTTTACCCTCTTCCTTGCCCCCTCTGTTTTTTCTGCTTTCTCTGTTCACTTCGCGCGCCCCGTGGGCTGCCGGGGCTGGTCGCTGGGGGTCTCGCTCCCATGGCTGGGGCCGGACTAAGTTGGCTGGTAGGGTGCCCAGGCCTGGGACCCTGGGGGGCCTTGGTCTTTGCTGCCGGCGGGGGAGAACTTTCGACGCTGCAAGGGCCCCTTTTGAAACGGGGGTACCTACATGGGACGAGGCACCCATCCCCCGCCGGCGTGCGCTTGGTCCCCTTGGGCCCCGGGTAATCGGTTCCCCGCGGCCCCGGGCGCGAAACAACAATAAAAATTTTTTTATGGAAACACTTACAAATCTAATGGACCTCGTTGACGACCCGGCTTGTGCATCTGACCTCCCTCTGACTACCTCTTTGGACCTTGGGTCTGGTAAGGGCAGTCGGCAGCCCTCGCCCACCCCGTCTGCTCTTCTTGCCGACACCTCCTCTCCCTCTCTTCCCCAGGCTCGTGGCGCCGCTGCCCGACCCCCGCCAGTGGCGGATGGACCTGCAGTGGACCCCCCGACCCCTGGATCCCCCCATATTCCACGTCCCGATAGGGACCCACCTGCTTTTTCGCCCTCAGGTGGGAAGCCCGCGGCCCCGGTCGCCTCCCACTCCGGTCGGGCCTCATCGCCCCCGGCCCCCTCGGCCCCTGGGGGACGTGGGACCCGACGTCGCCGTCCGCCTTTCTCGTCTCCCCGTCCCCTCGAAGTACCGGTGGTGTTTGGCCCGACGTCTTCGCTCGGCCTTAGGACGGTGGACAAGTTCCTCGTCCTCCGCCCCTCCTCCTCCAAGCCCCTCCCCACTAACCATGAACGCCTCTTTCGAGCGATCCATGGGGTGACGGGGACGGCTCGTTTTGACCTTCGGCCTCAGAGGGATGGCTCCATTCTGATAAGGTCGCGTTCCTCTGTCGAAACCTCCTCTCTGCTCGCTATCCCCAATGTCCTGGGCTGCGGGATTACGGTGTCCCCCCACCCCCGCCTCAATCAGTGCCAGGGCACAATTTACGCTGCTCGTCTTCTACCCATCCCGGTGGAAGACCTCCAGATTGACCTCGCCTCCCAGGGTGTTGTGAGGGTGTACCGCTTTCCCGACAGATCGCGATCCCCAACCGCCCCTTCTCCTCGCCTGCTCCTCACTTTCGACTCACTGGTGCCCCCCGTTTCGGTATTCTGGGGCTTTGGTGAGAGACGAGCGTGCGAATTCTCAGTACGACCATACGTGCCAGATCCTACGCGCTGTTTTCAGTGCAATAGGTTTGGCCACGTGAGCAGCTCCTGCCGTCAGCCGGCCCCGTTGTGTGTCCGTTGCGGCGGCCCTCCCCACCCCTTGCCCTGTACTGCTCCGCCTTCCTGCACCAACTGCCATGGACCACACCCTGCTTCATCCCGCTCTTGCCCGTCCTTCCTCTTTGAAAGGGAGGTTCGGGCCCTCTGTTCATCAGAGTTTCTCAGCGCTCGGGAGGCGCGGGACCGGTTGCGTGGCGAGGCCCGGCGTGGTGCCTCGTACGCCGAGGTCTCCGTTCCCGGACCCCGTCCTCACCGGCGGTTCCCAACGCGCCTCCACCCACCGTGTCCGCTACTCCCAGTCCATCCTCTGCCGCCCAGCGGACTCCTACCGCGGCTCCCCGTACTACCAGCGCGTCCCCACGTGCTCCCCCGCGAACGCCGATGCTTCGTCGGCAACCCCCCCTGCCCCTTCTACGCCCTCTCCACCGGCGCCTTCGGCCACCCCCATTCCGGATCGTGACCCGCCGTCACCCATGCGGGCCGCACGACGGAGGGGTAGGGGCCGCAAGCGCCGCGCCAGTGGTGACCCCGAAAGGTTCGAAGCCATAAGCCTCGCATCACCTTCCTCTCCCAAACACAAACGCCCCCTTCGCCCTACCGCCCCGGTGTCCTCACCATCCCCACTGCGCAACCGTTATGCACGCTCCCCCCTGGGGTCCCCGACGGCCCTCGTGGTGGGGGCTGAGATACACCCCTCTCCGGCCCGGTGGGTGGGACGTGCACGCCCCCGCGCTTGACCCGCCCCATCTCTCTCCTCGACCTGCCAATGCCTCTGGGTGAGGTATTATTTTCCACTCCCCCTCGTAGTCCTGCCTCCCCCGCACCTCCGGTGAAGGGAGGGGCATTCTGGATACCTCTCACATCCCCTTCTCTGCATCGCTCTCCCCCGGACGTCCGGGAGACTCCTCTTCTGGAGGACTTGCCGGCGTCTGGTTCCACATCGCCCCCTCGTCGGGGTGACCCTCGCCTTCGCCCTCGTTCGGCGTCCCTCGCTGAACTCCGGGGCTTTCCGATTCCCTCTTTAATCTCGGGCCGCCCGATCGGCCCACCCACCCCATAACCATCCTTTACGCTGACTTTCCTACCCCTCCCTATACCTCGCTCCTGCAGTGGAACATCCGCGGGCTCCTGGTAGGCCTCGAGAGTCTCTCCTCTCTCCTGGCCTCCAGGTGTCCGGCGTGTTTCTGCCTTCAGGAGACGATTCTGGATCCCGTTCCCTCCCTCGAGTGTCCGGTTACTGCGGGCTCCCTTCCCCGCCTCTCGATGGGGCGGGGAGGGGGGGCGCCGCGGTCTTCGTGCACCGCTCCGTCCCTTTCCGCCCCCTCCCGCTCCGTACAGTCCTGCAAGCTGTGGCCGTGCGCCTTTCCTTGGGGCGCCAGCTCACGGTCTGCTCTCTTTATCTCTCCCCTAACGTACGCCCTCCACCCGATTCTCTCCGTGACCTAATTCTTCAGCTTCCCCGCCCTTTCCTGATTCTCGGGGACTTCAACAGTCGGGACCCGGCCTGGGGGGACGTTTGCTCCACCTTTCTCTCCGGGACCCTTCTCTCCCTTATGGACGAGCTCGAGTTCACCTTTCTGAACGATGGCTCCCCAACCTGCCTTCACTCGGCCCACGACAGTTTCACCTGTATCGACCTTTCCCTGGTTTCCCTCGAAATCGTGATGGAGTTCACCTGGGAGGTCCTGCCAGATTCTTCCGGCAGTGACCATTTCCCAGTGTGTCTTACCCCGACCCGTCTCCTCCCCCCACCTCTGTCCGCCCGAGCAGACTGGGCCTCATACGCGAGGGGCACGGCGATCTCGCCATCAATTCCTGCCTTTCCCTCCGTCAGTGAGGCCCTCGCCTTCCTCGAGAGTAAGATCCTCTCGGCTGCCGCCAGTTGCATCCCCCGTACCTCTGGCCCCCAGGCCGCGAAGCGTCCCATGGTGGACCCCAGAGTGCTCCCATGCCGTTCAGGAGCGGCGCCGTGCCGGCCGCCGCTTCTACCGGACCCGCCAGCTGGAGCACAAGATCGAGTTTCAGCGCCTGAAGGCAGTGGCCCGTCGGGTCCTGAAACTGGCCCGGCGTACCTCCTGGCGGAGTTACGTGTCCGGGATCTCCTCCACGACTGCCCCCTCGACTGTTTGGCGCAAGGTGCGTAGCTTTGAGGGGACCCGTGTCCCCCCTCGACCCCCGGTGCTTCGGGTCGGGGACGACGAGTTCGTCTCCGATCCGGAGGCCGTCGCGAATGCACTCGCGGCGCACTTCGCAGCCATCTCCAGTTCCGATTCCCCCCATTCCCGCCGCGACCCACCGGATTTTCCACCTCATAGGGATGACCCCTATAATCACCTCTTCCGCATGACGGAGCTTCGGGAGGCCCTCCGCCCCCGACGCTCCTCCGCACCCGGTCCCGATAATATCCCCTATGACTTGTTACGGCACCTCCACCCCTCTGCTCTCAGCTTTGTACTGGACCTCTATAACCGGATTTGGTTGGAGGGTTCATTCCCGGACCGGTGGCGTGAGTCCATCGTCGTCCCCATCCCGAAGCCCGATAAAGACCCCTCACTCCCGTCGAACTATCGCCCCATTTCCCTGACATGCTGCGCCTGCAAGGTTATGGAGGCGATGGTCGCCTCGTGGCTGTCTCTTACTCTGGAGGCGAGTGACCAATACCCTGCTACCCAGGCTGGTTTCCGGCGCTTCCGGTCTACCACCGACCCCCTCCTCCTCCTTAGCCACGACGTGCAGGAGGCTTTCTCCCGGCGTCACTTTGTACTCGCCGTCTTTTTCGACCTCCAGAAGGCCTACGATACTACTCGGCGGAGCGCGGTCTTTGACTGCTTACGCTCCCTGGGTTTCGTAGGCTTTCTCCCCTCCTTTATTTATAACTTCTTGTCCGCCCGTTCTTTCCGCGTCCGCATCGGTTCTACCCTCTCTGACCGCTTTCCGTTGGAGGAGGGTGTCCCTCAGGGTAGTGCCCTTAGCGTCCTGTGTTTCTCACTAGTGATGAACACAGTCGCTACGGTCCTGCCTACTTCCGTTCGTAGCTCCCTCTATGCCGATGACCTGGCTATCTATTGCTCTGGCCGCCTCCCGTCTTTGGCTGAACGTCGACTCCAGCTAGCCATCAACGCGGTGGTTCGCTGGGCGTCCTCGGTTGGCTATGCTTTCTCACCCTCTAAGTCTTCCAGTATGCTTTTCCGTCCTCGGCGCCTCCGTCTGTCGCATACCTTCGCCCTTACCTTTGCCGGCACTCCTCTTCCCCTCGTCCCATCCGTTCGATTCCTGGGTATGACCCTCGACGAATTTTTCGGTTGGGTTCCACACCTTAGGCGGTTGCGGCAATCATCTCGCCGCACCCTCTCCCTTTTGAGTCACCTGTCCCACATGACCTGGGGGGCGGACAGGCGTACTCTGCTGCGCCTGTACACCTCCCTGGTGCAATCCCGCATCGACTACGGCTGTGTGGTCTACAGCTCCGCCTCCTCTCCGGCACTCCGTATGTTGGATCCTCTTCTCCACCGTGGCCTTCGCCTGGCGTCGGGTGCCTTCCGCTCGTCCCCTGTCGCTAGTCTTCAGGTGGACTGCGGACACCCCCCCCTGCCCCTTCGCCGGGGCCTTCTCATGGCGAAGTGTTACCTTCGCATCTGCCGCCTCCCGAGGTCCCTACTCTTCTCCGCGATCTCCCAGGCGCTACCCCGGCCTGACATGTGGCATTTCGCTGCCTCCCTGGCCGACGTCTTTTCGTCCCTGGGGATCCCCCCACCCTCTATTCTGCCGTTCTCCTTCGACCTGTCGCCCCCCCTGGCTGACCACCCCTATCTGCCGCTGCCAGGCGCTCCGTGGCCTGCGTAAGGAGTCTCCTCCTACCATCCTCCGGTCTTCTTTTCTGGCCCATCTTCCCGTACACTCGGACGATGTTCCCGTCTACACCGACGGCTCGCGCTCCCCTGCAGGTGTCGCGGCCGCCGTCTTCTCTCCGTCGCTGTCACCTACCTCCCGGGGTATCCCCCTGCCGGTTCAGGCCTCCATTTTTTCCGCGGAGCTCTTTGCCCTTCTGGAAGCCCTCCGTCTGGTATCGGGTTTTTCGCGGTCTTCCTGTACCATCTTTTCGGACTCGCTGAGCGCCCTTCAAGCGCTCGAGCGCTATAATTCCCCGGACCCCCTCGTACGCATTATTCAACAGGAGTACCATGTCCTGCACACCGTTCACCGGATCCGGGTCACCTTCTGCTGGGTTCCTGCCCATGTCGGTGTTTCCGGTAATGAGGCGGCTGACCGCACAGCCCGGTCCGCCGCCTCGATGCCTCCCCTTCCCCGCCCGCTTCCCTTCTCTGACTATGTGCAGGTCTTTCGGTCCCTCTACGACCGCATATGGCAGCAGTCCTGGGACGATGCCACCGGAAATAAACTCTGGTCTATCCGCCCCCGCCTGTCATATTGGGCGTCCTCTTTCCACCGCTCCCGACACAAAGAGGTCGTCCTTGCGCGGCTTCGCATCGGCCATACGCGCCTCACGCACGGCTATCTTATGTCCCGGCAGGAGGCTCCTTGTTGCGCCTCCTGCCAGTCGCCCCTCACCATCTTTCACATCCTTGTGGAATGCCCCACCCTGTCGTCAGTACGTCGTCGCGCCTTCCCGTTCCTCTCTGATTTCCCCCTCCCCGATCGTTTACGTCTTATGCTCGCTGAGAGCCCTCTCTTCTCGCTTGACCGTCTTTTCCTTTTCCTCTCCCAATCTCGCCTCCTCTCTGAGCTTTAGGTGACTTCTCACCCGTCGTCCGCGGTCCTCCCACTTCTAGTGCCTTTCCCCCGTCTCCGTTTCTCTTTCTCATATTCTGCTTCGCCATGATATCCACTAGCGTATAGCGGGAAATGGCGGTAAACGCCCCAATACAAAAAAAAAATATATATATAGTGGTTTTAGAGCCTAGGCTAGCTTTAGCATGTTGTTAGCCCACTTATAAAATTAGAAATGGAGATGCAAATGCATGCAATGCGTAATCATTGACAAAATTTTGCTGATGCTGATGACCAAAAGTGGTTGATTTTCATCGGCACTGATGTCAATGAATCGTCCCATCAGTAATTCACATAGCATTTATACAAGAAACAACTAAAACACACACACAAAACACCCACCATCCCTGACTTCATGGCAATCCATCAAGATTGTACTGGGGATCATGGGGGTGGACTCATCACTTACATAGGGTACATAAAAGCATTAGCTACACTGATGCCAGCCAAAACATTACAAACACAATCCAAGCAGATAACATGATAGGAATAGAGGCAGTTAACATTAAAACACATGCAAAACACACCACCACACTCAACAACATTTACATCCCACCAGATAGTTCACCTCAGGTGCCAGCCAATTACAATCCACAGTTACGCAATCTGGCCTCTCTCACTAATGTCATCTTAGGAGGAGACTTCAATGCTAAAGACACTAGTTGGTACCTGCACAACCAAAGCAATACCAAAGGTGCCAACATAATCACACAACTAAACAGCCTCTTCATTCTTAACAATGCAGAAGAACCATACACATATACCACATCAAGCAGGATACTCAAGTTCACACACACACACACACACACACACACACACACACACACACACACACACACCATGACTTGATCTGAATGTGGTCCTAGGTGCAAAACTGCCACCCATTGACAGGTCAGAGACCAGCCTGAGCAGATTGGATTGAGTTAACTTAGCATGATTCCAATGTGGACATCACCCCAACTTGCAGACATATAAACACAGACTAGACAACTCCACAGACGACACCTGCCACCTGTGCCAGGACACACCACAAACAATTGAACACATTATGACAGACTGTACTGTGCTAGCACAGCACAGCACAGCACAACATCACTAGTGCGCTGAACCTCTGGTCCACTCCAGAGAGGGTGATTGGTTACCTGTGTGCTGCCAGCTTGCTTGATCAGGGTGGGCTGATTGGCTAACCAACAACAACAACCCTGTAAACAGTTCCTTTTACATTGACTTTAATGGGAAGGTCTGTGTGGTTTAATACTAGAAGCAGCATTCACCAAAGGTCAAAGTTTGGTCACATTTTATATACATAAACAGTCTTAACATTAATTTAGAAGAATCTCAGAATTTGTGGATGTTAATAAAGAGTGATTACTGATCAGGATAGAGTAATTGCTCAAAGTGATTTAAACAAAATAGTGGATTGGACAGAAATATGACACATGAAATTTGATGTAGATAAGTGTGAAACTGGTACATCATGTCAAGGAGGTAGTTCAGCTTCATTTCAGAATAAAAAGATTAAGGGCTAAACATAATTTTTACAAAGGATTTGAAATTTGTGAAGTAAAGTTTCGAGTCTCATGCTTAAGTTTCATTGCTATCAACTTTGGTTATGAATCAAAAAATGTAATTATACCATCATACAAATCACTTGTAAAATCTTATTTGGGGTACTGTAAGATGGGATGGCTTCATACAATTAGGATGACTTTGAACACTCAAAAATTTATTATTTTGATAAATAGTACCATAACTAGCCTACTGATGTTATAGGGGGCAAAAATTCTTAATAGAACTCGGTTTCAGTAAGCCAGTACCTTTTTTGTCAAATTTTAAAATTTCCAAAGTCACTCTTTCTGTCTTGAGCCAGCCCATTTTGTGTGCAGAAATAAAGGTTAATCCATCCACTGTTGAACTGCAGTGAAAGGGTTAAAGAGTGAAGTGTAGAACAGCAAAGGTAATTCCATCCACTATTATAGGTAAATCATACAAAGATTGGGTAAGGGAGTTAGATTTGTATTTGCTCATGAAGTTACATCCGAGTTACACTTAAGTCAATTATTTAAAATATTAAATGGCTTTGACAATGTAAATCATGAACACTCTTTTGAGGTAGATTATATATATAAACCAGTCCTGTCATCCATGTTAATAGCAAATTTGTAGAGAAGAGAAATAATAACTTTGTGGGTAATAACAATAATGATAGGAAGTGTTTTATTTAGTTGTATAATTAAGCTCAGATACCAAGTAGTATCAGCATCACAGTATGATGCCTTCCCATAATTTAATTAACTGGTAATAAAATTTTCAGAGTGGAGGTTATCTTCAGGATTTCTAACCAAACCTTTCAGTTCATGATTTTGAGATTTTAGACTAATTAATAATTAGAAAATAGGTAATTAATATAGCATACAATAACCAAATGCAAATTTTGCTCATGTAACTCGGGGAAATTTTAATTTGGTCCCTTTTGTTTATAGAGGAAAATGGTTCATCTCGAGTCAAAGATTTGGTTTCCAGGATTATAGCAGTCACATCACCTGATGACCTTGAGGTCACAACCTTAGCCTTAGAAATAAAGTCTTTGATAACGGAGGAAGATGATTTGAAGTGAGTTAAAATTTTTATTATGCAGCATTTTTCAATGAAATTTTATTACATACCGTGTATGGGGTGACTGGCTCAAAGGGGTGACATTGGCACTTCTTAAAAAAAGTTTTATGCATTTTGTGCAAAAAGAAATGGTTTTATGGAAAAAAACACACATCATTTTTAATATATGGAATTTTGCCTATCTTTTTGTCTGAACACTTTTTTCTCTATATTCCTTAACTTGAGAGTATGTTATGATAATTGTCAGCAGAAAAACACCAGTTTTACTGCTGACAATTGACATCCAGAACCCTTATTTCCTCCAAACAGACGGGGTGAGCATGAACTTTTAAGTGTTACCTGAGCCCAGACAATGAGAGAGTAAGTGGCTGGCCCAACTCCAACCACAGTAACAATGGGAGTTGAACCCTGCTTCCACCCAACTGACCTAAGTTAGCTCAGAAGTTAGCTCAGAAGTTAGCTCAGAAGTTAGCTCAGAAGTTAGCTCAGAAGTTAGCTCAGAAGTTAGCTCAGAAGTTAGCTCAGAAGTTAGCTCAGAAGTTAGCTCAGAAGTTAGCTCAGAAGTTAGCTCAGAAGTTAGCTCAGAAGTTAGCTCAGAAGTTAGCTCAGAAGTTAGCTCAGAAGTTAGCTCAGAAGTTAGCTCAGAAGTTAGCTCAGAAGTTAGCTCAGAAGTTAGCTCAGAAGTTAGCTCAGAAGTTAGCTCAGAAGTTAGCTCAGAAGTTAGCTCAGAAGTTAGCTCAGAAGTTAGCTCAGAAGTTAGCTCAGAAGTTAGCTCAGAAGTTAGCTCAGAAGTTAGCTCAGAAGTTAGCTCAGAAGTTAGCTCAGAAGTTAGCTCAGAAGTTAGCTCAGAAGTTAGCTCAGAAGTTAGCTCAGAAGTTAGCTCAGAAGTTAGCTCAGAAGTTTGCTCAGAAGTTTGCTCAGAAGTTTGCTCAGAAGTTTGCTCAGAAGTTATTCATACACACAAAAAGAAAATAATTCTAGAAAGTTTTGCTTCAAGGTTTTTTATTAACCTCCAAATTGTTTTTTATTACTTACTGATTCTTTGTTTTATTTTTTAGAGATTTGGTTGTGCAGTTATGTGACAATGCACTTAATCAGATAGAAATCACCCCTGTCATTGGAGCTGTTTGTGGCCTTGCAGGATTACATCAAGCTGGAGAAATGAAATTGCGTTCCATTTTATTAAAAAGAGTACAAAAAGATTATTCAAGTGAGTGTTTGGATCACTTATTTATAAAACTGACTCGTACTAATACAATCGCCTTTGAGGTGATAGTTAATACACGAATTGACATGGAAATAAATGATGATAAAGTATGTCGTTGTTTAATCTAATTCGTAATGACAAAGGTCGCATAATGGACGGGACGTACAGCTTTACGTGGGATCAGAATCGTATACGGGTCCCTACATGAGGGACCCGTATACGACAGCTACCCATAGTCTCAGCCTCACTAACCAAACGGAATGATTATTGAAATGCTGGCGAATGCTGATAAACATTTCACTCCATTCTTGACTCAACATTTTGTTTGCTAAAATATTGAAGTTCAACTATAAATGAGGTAGAGAAAAAAGTTAAAAGAATTATCCTGATTTCAAAAAAAGGAAAAGAATGGAGGAACACTTAATGAATGCATAAATATTACCATGGAAAATAGTGCATTTTTTATCACACTTCAATAAAAACTGTTAGCGAAAGTTCAAAATCTGTTATTGCTGTTATAGTTTACGAGAAATAATAATAAACACTAACATCCGATACTGTCGCTTGTTGTTCTGTTTCGTCTGTTGTTAAATAATAATAATAATTTTGGAGGTTGTGTAACCCCTTTACATCATAACATCAAATGTCCTATGGCGGAGGGGACCCACAGCTTTACATGGAATCCGAATCACTACCCCGACGAGGAAGACTCAAAGAAACATCTTAATTGCTGAAATCTAGAGTCCAAGCTGAGGGTCGAATTCAGGATTTTCAAATTAACAGACGTCGCTAGGCTACCTTTACTATAGTAGCTGTCCTATTACTGAAATGTTGCCCATTTGCAGAACGAGAAGAATTAGAAATGACAGATAGAGCCCGATTCGTTGCTTCTGCTATGTTTTTAGGAGAAATCTTTTATTATTTCAAGTCTGATAAAGGAGCACCATTTAAGGTACACATGAAGATATTGTTTGTAAATGTTAAGCAATTCTTTCACACGAAAGTTACAAAAATAATTTTTTTTATGCCTAAATTTGAAGTACTTAGGTGGGTTGATCGCTTCATTAAAACTGCTTATGATTAAGCATTATTTGTGGAAGCTGTTATAATTTTCGTGTTTCTCTAATATGATCTCTGTTTCTTCCTACCTAAGGTTTAAAATCACTTCCAAATGCGAAGGCAATAGTTTCACAGGATTTTAAACCTTAGATAGGAAGAAAGATAATGTATAGGAAAATAAAAATATTTCCGAGACACTTGTTTATAACAGTTTTGCTCATAGCTTAACCGAAATAATGTACCTCTTTTCTTATCACTTCATTTATTTTGTTTTTCAAGTCGTTTAAGGACTTTTAAAGCCTACAAATTTTAGTGTTAGCTGGCCTTTGCCTTCAGCCAAAGTGGAGTATATTCTGCTTAAACGGTCCTGCTATAATGGTACTGGCTTTCATATATACCACACTTGATTTTTTGGTCCAAAGCTTACTGCAGTAGTTACATTTTTAATCGTTTTTACCCAGGTTTTAGCTGAACCTGTTGTAATGTACCTGTCAATGATTTTGAAACCTCATCTTTCGATTGATCCTGGTCCAGCCATCAACGAAGAAATGATCGTTGTAGCGAAACAAGTAAGGAATGATTTTTCTTCCACCTTTTTGATGTTTTCATAATTTTTATGCGTGCGAGGCCAGTTACGATATGAAGTTAGAGTCCGTGATTAGGACTTCTACGTAGTTGTCTTAAAGAAACGTCATGCCTTACATGAGATATTTCATTTAAAGAAAATGCAGTTCTTTTTAATTCATTAGGGGAAAGTGATATGCCCAAAACATTATTTTATTAAGTTGCATATTTTCTTACAACTTTGTTTGAAGACGTTTAATATTTTTGTTTATATGTATTTGTAATATGCAGTGCTGCGATTAGCGCCGCTAACTTTTTATTAGCGATAGTGTTAGCACCACTAATTTTCAAATGTTAGCGAAATTTGTAAATTGAATAGAATTCATTCTTCCATTGGTTTGTTTTCCCTATTATCAGGTCATCCCATAAGTAATGTCGTTTTTTAGATCGGAATTTGAAGGACAAAAAAAAACTCGACTGAAACTTTTTAATCTAGTATATATTTTCCATCGGAATCACTGACACTCTGCCAACGTCCTACAAACTTTTCAATGCCATGTTTATAAAATTCAGGCGGTTTTGAGGCAAAAAACGTACAAAGACTGGTGTGCAGGTCATCTAAAGAAGTATGCTGTTTCTCGTCAAGATAGTTTTGCAGACTCCTGAAGAGATGATAATCTGAAGGTGCAAGGTCTGGAGGATGTGGAAGTTTTTCCCACCCAAGCTCCTCAATTTTTGTAGAAATGATCCGAGCGGTATGAGGACGTGTGTTGTCGTGGTGGAACACGATTCCTTTCCGATTAACCAAAGAAGGTCTCTCTTGTTTTAGTGCAGTGTTCAATCGATCCAGTTGTTGACAGTAGACTTGAGCGGTGATTGTTTGGTTGTGTGGTAAGGTTTCAAAGTGTATTACACTACCTTTATCCCACAAAACACTAAGCAACACCTTCCGAGGGTGAAGATTTGGTTTTGGTTGTGGTGTCGCTGGTTCTCCTGCACAAACCCACTGTCGACGGCGCTTAACATTCTGGTACAGTATCCACTTTTCATCACCAGTCCCTAAACGGTGCGAAAACGGATCTTGGAGTTCACGGGAATGAAGAGCTGTGCTAATGTTTACCCGCACCCTCAGATTGTCGACCGACAATTCATGTGGCACCTATTTTCCTAACTTAGGCACTTTCCCGACTTGTTGCAAATGTCGATGGATGGTGGACGGGGATGAATTGAGTTTCTGGGCCAATTCTTCGACAGTTGTTGAACAGTCTTCTTCAAGTGCGGCTAACAGCAGGTCATCATCAAACTCAGCAGGGTGTCCAGAGCGTGCTGCATCTGTCAAACAGCAGTCCCCATTCCTAAACTTTTGAAACCATCTTTGACATTTCCTCGCATGCAGAATATCGTTGCCATAAACGTCCTGAATGTTTCGCGTTGCTTCAGTGGCACTATTCCCTTTTTTAACTCGTAAAGCATTATATGCCTGATATGCTCCTCTGACACCGCCATGTTTATGAGGGGTTCACATAAAGCAAAACACGTCTTCACTGGTCAAGGTCTGTAAAGTACGTAGCGAAACACGATAGATCTCCTCTTAGATATAACCTTCGGAAAATTTATGCTTAAACCGAGTAGGACTAGTTTAAACTTAATCTATCGTTAAAAACGACATTACTTATGGGATGACCTGATAATATATACGAAAGGAACTAGACTCCTACATAAAAATGTTTTCATTTTCGTAAACTATAATGTCAGTTTCATACCTCAGCAACCAATTATATCAAGGTGTGTGTTAATATATGAGAGTAAATTATAGAAGGCAGAACATATATAAATTGGGGTGGTTTCGGAAAAAAATAGCGACAAAATTAGCGTTAGCAGCGCTAACTTTAGGGGTTAGCGGGCACAGCACTGGTAATATGTACTTAAGGTTAGGCGTAAGAATAATGTAACAGATTCTCATTGATTTCGCCAATCGTGGCCGTTGTATAATCCATAATTCACTTTCCGATATCCTTCGCAGTTGCTTCAGAATGGTTACATCCTTTATGAGTTCGTGCCTAAAGGTCTCGAGGATATTGTTCGTGACGTCACAGAGATAATGATACGTCACCGTTTGAGTGACGTCAGTAGGTTGAATCTTCTGGCAGCCCTGGGAGAACTGTGGCCGAGGGTTAACCAATCACTGAATACAAAGACTCTACACGCCTCTTTAGCAGCTAAATTAGGTCTTTCCCTCAAAATTTAAATAAGTTTTATATGTTAAACTTTATAATTTTTAGTTGCATATAATTTTATTTTATAATTAAGAATGAAGTTCATAAATTTGAGACATGATGTACTGTAGTGTATTTATTATTTGAAATTATTTCATATTAATTTTTTTCATTTTAGTAATGGTGTACAGTTGACGCTGATGCTCATTCATTATGGAATTTAAAATGATGTACCTTTCTTGTTGGTAAGGAATTCTTACGATTGTAGAAACTGCGTAATGAGTATCGCTTTAGTTTCGAGTATGTCTTTCTTGCTTCCAGATAGAGAAGACAAAGGGGGTTCGAACTCGCTGCAAAAGTTATTGAATGCACGCAACATAGACCACTTTTTTCCATCCTTTATAAAAGGTATTAATTATCGTTATTTTGGTCGTGAACCGTTACTCTGTTACTAGGGGTGGGCGAATCTAACATTTTTTTTTAGGACGAGTGGTTTCTATGGCCATTTTGGCATTTTGGCTGCTGAATACGAATCTGGCTAGTTCTTGGGACTTAAAATTAATTTTTGACCTGGTTCAGTGTTTTTTTTTTTTAAATGGCGACAAAAAGAAAAAAAATTCGATTTTTTTGTTTTAATGATAAAGAAAACAGTTACCCTTCACGTGTAATATGTCTTTTCATGTGTTTCCATGGTCGCTGAACTCGAAAATGACCATATGAGAGACATTAGGAGTGTGGTTAAGCAGATAAAAGACGAAAAATTTGAAAAAATGCCCGATCCATATCGAACATAAAGGATGAATGAGGCCTCCCACCTCCAAATCTTTATAAATGATAGAAAAATAATTAGTTTATAAATGCTTGCTATATTTTTAATCATGGTTATGTTCATTCTTCAATGTTTAAGTATCTAGTGTGTCGTAATATTGATGTTTTATTTAGGCTTGCTTCGGTGTTTTGGCTTGTTCTGGTGTTTGGCTACTTTCTCTTTTGTGGTTTCTTGTACTATCAATGTTGTGCTAATTTACTTTAATTATAATTGTATATATCACTTTAATATAATATAGTGTGTATATACTGTATACTTTAATAATAATAGTAAATAATATATCAAATACAATATTTGATATAATCTACTTTAATAATAATATATGATACATCTAGCATGACTATAATTTGTATTACCTACATATTTCGGTGTTATATACCGACTAATGGGGTTTTACTGTACTTGCAGATCCTAATGATTAGTGACTGCTGATTGGTAATGATGGCTGGTGAAAGGAAATCACGTAGTGCCATCAGAAAAAGAACTTTTTGGGGAGACCTACATAGAAGTGGACTAATTTAAACCGACTGGAAAGTTGCCACCAGGGACAATTGTGATTGGTAGGCTGCTTGCACTTTGCAAAAAAGGAGTAAAAGGACAGAAAAGTCAATGACTGGAGATGATGCCAGCAAGATAGTTGCAAATGAACTAAGACGAGGTTGGGTTAATAAAAATGTCTATCCCATGCATGAAAAAACAGTGGCGAAGAAAGTAAGAGACGATTATGACCAGTTTAACAAACAGAAAGAATGAACGCTGCCAACAAAAAACTAAGAGTGTAATACCAAAAAGCGAGCGACTTAAAGATCAGCTCACTAAGAACGCCTACAACATTAGAACTGACGATGAGGATTACGAAGCAGAACTTGCAGAAGAATTTGGGGTCAAAATGACTGATGAGGATAAGACTTTTTATTGGGATAATTGCTTTGGTGCGTATAAGGCCATATGTACAAATGCAGTACCAAACGATTGGGTGAGACAGAAAAAGCGGAAAGAAACTCGTGAAAGATCAGCGGAGAAAAAGCAAAAAGCAAAAGAAAGCAACTTAAGGGAGCTAGAGGGATCAGAAATTATTGAAATGTTAGCAACTTCAGTCGATTCTGAAAACGATCCGAGTTTTGAAAAACCAACAACGGCAGAGACAGTTCCTTCTACTGATCGTAAACTTCGTTCATCGGAAGAAGACCTAAGCAAGGAGAAGAGCAAAGAACAAGAAGCTGCATTTCCGACAGTGAAAATGAGAACTGGCAAAAAAGTCTGAACGAAAACTTGATGCTGTGTATAGTCCAGTGTCTTGCCGAGACAAGAACTTCTCCTGAAGAGTTTTCGAGAGTGATAGTAAGAGTAGCTAACATGGTTTTTTGATCAAGATTGGAAGCTGAAGGCAGATGATGATGAGAAAGATTGTGAGGGTGAGATGGAGAGTGAAGACAAAGAGTTAAAGTCCGTCACCAACATTCAGGCTTGACGTATGTATTTCCGAGCCGCAGATCAATAATGCAATACTTGGAAGATGCTTCATACTTGAATCTAGAGTATGTCGCTCGAGTCCTCAACAAAGAGGATAACGTTGTGAGTGTAGGACTTGACGATACAATGTGTTGTAAATATGATGAATGATGATCTCATGATTTGAATTACATCATGGAACTGATATGAATGCCTTGTTTTTCTTCTGTACATGATTTTTTAATAAAATAATGCCTTTCTTTTCCATTTTTTGCCTATAACCGCTAAACCATGCATCGAATTTCTGATTTGTTCATTTTCAACTTCAGCGACCCTGAAAACACATGAAAAGACGTTATACATAGGGATAACGGTTTTCTTAAGCATCAAAAAGAGAACTATTTTTTTTTTTTACAGACATTTTTTTAAAAAAATCCACTAAACCAGGTCAAAACTTCATTATAGGTCCAAGAACCAGCCAGATTCGATTCAGCAGCGAAAATGACCATAGAAACTAGTCTTGTTTGCAATTTCCAAAAAAAGTCATTATTCCCCCATCCCTTCCGTTACTGCGACAAGCGCCGAAGCTAAATTTAAGCTGCTGTTGTATCTTTAAGTGGAATAGTTTCTTTTATATATTTTTGTACTTCGAGTAGTCGGTGAAGTGTACGCTTTACTTATAACAAAAGACGTATTCTTAAGGGCTTGTTTAATGTGTTTACTCATTACCTTGAGATTTACTGCTGCTAGGTAAAATTTTCTTAATATGAGTTTCAACTATGTATTTTTAAGGTTACGAATTCTGTCTTTGTCGCTCGACATTTCCGCCTCCATTTGAACTTTCATTTTATAATAATGCTTCGTAAGAAGTAAAAAGAAGTAATGGGTAAGTTCCTACTAGATAGAAAACTATGAATACCCACTCATTCCAACTGGTTTTCAGTAGTAGTAGTAGTAGTAGTAGTTTGAGTAGTTGCTAATTATGTAACTAAATAGACAAACAAAAATGTAGTATGATTACACACACACACAATATATATATATATATATATATATATATATATATATATATATATATATATATATATATATATTTTTTGTAGCTCAGAATATGGTATCCAATTTGTCATATTTTATCTCGTTAAATATAATTAGGGTAACTATGCTGCTTATGTTAGTATCGTATAATTAACCAGTATCCTTATCACCATGGCAACTAACCCCACTGCGAATGATTTTTGTGTCGCTTAATTTTTCGTCCAGTAACCTTCATGGTTTGTCAGTGGATTAGGTTATATTTTGGAGTTAAAAAAATGAATTTAGGTTTAATTAGAGTTTCATTCTGCCTCTGCTTATTATTAATTAAGTAGTATAATATAGTAATTAAAAATACAATGGAAAGGATAATCAATCTTGTATTTACAAAATCAACGAATTTTTTTTTTTTTTAAGTATTGTACCTGATAGAATAATTGTTACGTGAAAATCAGAGCATCTTAATCTTAAAAATAAGCATAATTTTCTTTCATTAGGTTCTTTTTGGGCTTTGAAGACTGAAAGGAAATAAATATATAAATAAATATATATATATATATATATATATATATATATATATGTATGTATGTATGTATATCGCCGTGATATGAACTTTTCTAGGTTTGAAAGTGGTCAATCCCAAAGGGAAAAAATTATATATATATATATACATGTAACTATCGCTGACAAGCATAATTTATTCCATACGTTTCGGGAGAACAGCTCTCATCCTCAGTGAAATTTCTCTTGAAATGTCTGAAATCGTGCTTGTCAGCATTGGTCATCTTGCTCCTTAAATGCCTGTTTCTAAGCAACAAGTCCTTTTCAGATATATGTAGAAAATTACAATAGTCGTAGATTGAGTTTATACGGAGTGTGAAGTAAAACGTAGCATAAAGGAGTTGTGGTTCCTTCGTCGCCAGGTCACGAACCAAATACGCGACCCACTATATCCAGGAAGTCAAAAAATTCCTTTCAAGCGTAGCTCTGTGTTGTGCATCTTGTTTTAAATGCTTTTGCAGAACTGCACTAGTAACCGCAGTAAATATTCACTGTAAGGTTACTAGTGCATTTCTGTGAAAGCATATGATAAAATAAGATGTGCTTGGAAGTTACACTTGAAAGGAAATTTCTTGTTTTGGAGAATGTAGTGGATAGCATATTTTTGGCTTATCGTCCAATGAGGCTTGGATGAGTCCTCTGTGCTGCACGTTTTAGTGCTTTTTACATACATACATATAATATGGAATGTCATGCATGAACACGCGCCCTCACCTACTTAATAGGTGGTGGGTTCGAACCCTGGTGGAGCGATATATATATATATATATATATATATATATATATATATATATATATATACATACACACACACACATGCGGTTTGCTTCTAAAAAGCTTCAATTTAATATTCAAGAGAAATCCAATGACAAGGAGGAATGTAAATGCCATGAAAAGTCTTCTTTAATGCAACGTTTCGAGCAATATGCTCATCTTCAGGCTAAATAATAACAATATGAAATTAAAATCAATAAACAATTAAAACAAGACAAAACAGTTTCTATAAAACCAATTCTTAAAAACAAAATTTAAAAAGACTAAAAGAAGGTTAAATTCAAAGTTATTAAAATTTACATATAAAATTACAAGAAATTTAAAAAGCTATTTTTAAATTACATATAGTAAATTTGAAATTAATACAATGGAATAACACTACTAACCCTTCATTGCTGGTTCCGAGGCACAAGTAATTTTAAAACAAAACAAATGGAACATACTATGGGTTGGGTGATTGGAGAGTTATAAATTGGGAAGGGGGAATTATAAAAAATTTAAAGGAACAGCTGAGGAATCAACATTTAGAGAAGGGGTCAATGTTTTTATATAAAGAGATTCCAAAATTCTAAGTGAGTTGGAACAAGAGTTATACCCGAGAATTTTAAAATTATCTAAAGTGACATCAGTTTTACATTTAATACTATGTTCCCGGATACTAGAGGCTTCTTTTTTTTAAAATTTTACCTGTTCGGCAACTTATTCCCGTATGCGAATAAAATCTAGCCCTGAGAGAGCGCACGGTGCTGCTAATATAAGTACCAAGGAGACACCTTGGGCAAGTAAATAAATATACAACACCGCTACGCAACGAATCAGGAGTTCGATCCTTCGCTGAGAAAAAGCTACCTAAAGACGTTTTATTAATAAATATAATGTGAAAATCAGTATGATAAAATTTTTTTTTTAACAACGTAAATTTAAGTTTAAATTCTTTATTCATGGGACCCATTTCAGGTACCAAGAAATATTTTACATCTTTAGGCACTGAAATACAGGGAAGCTGAGGGCTATAAACATTATTTAAGAAAGATCTTATTAGTTTATCTACATATTGAACAGGAAAACTATTATTGGTAAAATATAATCTTAAATTATTAAATTCATCGTTAAGTAAGGTAAAACGAAGTCAAATTATATCCTCCGAACAAGTGTGTTTTAATGCACGACATCTTATAGTTAAAATCAGTAAAACTAAAAAAATTCATGCCCAAACCGGTAAAAGTGGGTTTCCTGTAAACTGATGTAGTAATAGAATCCCCTTTTTTCGAAATTAAAAGATCTAAAAAGGGAAGGGAGCCATTTTCCTCAGTTTCCATTGTATAAGTTATATTGGGGGTGCAGAGAATTTAAGAAATTAAAAAATTGTTGCGCTTGTACAGCATTATCAAAGACAGCTATCGAGTCATCAACGAAGCGTCGGTAAAAAATTGGTTTACAATGGGTGGGAGATTGTCTAAAAATTATACTTTCTAAATGAGTCATAAAAAAATCAGCTGATAAAGGTCCGACGGGTGATCCCATCCCAACACCATCAATTTGTTGGTAAACCTTATTATTGAAAGTAAAATAACATTGCTTAAAAACCAGTTCTAAAAGTTCCTTAAAATAAGACCATGAAAACTATCAACAGAGCTAAAAACCCTATCTAAAATAATGGCAATAGTTTCTGATACAGGTACGTTCGTGAAAAGCGACTTTACATCAAAACTGACAAAAAAACTTTTTTGAACCGAAATTCTCACTAAGATCTTTTTGAAATTCATAAGTTATATTTATGGTATACGCATTTTTCGCAAAAGGTGACAAAAGACCAACAACAAATTTTGCCAATTGAAAGGTAGGTAAGTTATACGAAGCTAAAATAGGACGGAGAGGTGTTCCAACTTTATGGATTTTAGGCAAACAGTATAATTGAGCAAGATCAGAACCAGATACGAACAACTGAGAGTAAGTATCGTTTTTTATTATCTTTAAAGACTAATCGTGACAAAAATCTATTAACTTTGTCTTCCAACCTTAAAATGACTTTATTGACGGGTTCAAGAATTTGTTTGAATTTGCTATCATCACTTAAGATTTCATTAGTTTTATTTATGTAATCAGATTTATTCAAAATAACAACTCCGTTACCCTTGTCCGGTCTAGTCACGACAATCTCCTGGTTCTTTGCCAAATTCTTAATAACCTGCAAGTCACTCTTCTTAAATATAAAAGATTTAAATTTAAGGTTTCTAAGTTTATGAAAAAATTCATGAGTTAAATTAGCAAACTGACACTTAAAATTATTAAAATCACGAACATGGGGAACATTTTTCAAGCCATTAAAAAATTTTTCAAAGTAAAGAAAAAACGAAGGCTTATATATTTGAAATAACGGAAGCTTAAATTGCAAGCCAAGTGAGAGTAAAAACTTTTCCCGAGGGGAAAGGGTGTAACTAGAAAAATTCGAAATTACTTTATCAGAATTGAAAAAATTAGGTGAATTCAGGGCCAGGGCCTTTAACTTACGTTCATGAGTTTCAGAAATGGTAGAATGAAACTTTTCAAGATCACGTTGTACAAGAGAAATTATTAATAAATAATCCAACAACGAAAGGGTATTTTTAAGAGTAATTATATGATGCTCAAGCGACTTATTATGCGAGTCTGAAATTTTGATTTTATAATTAATTTCATTATTTAACAAATATTCCAGAGAAGATTGATAAAATTCAGAGTCCCATGAATAAAGAATTTAAACTTAAATTTACGAAGTTGTTAAAAAAAAATTTTATACTGATTTTCACATATTTATTAATAAAACGTCTTTAGGTAGCTTTTTCTCAGCGAAGGATCGAACTCCTGATTCGTTGCGTAGCGGTGTTGTATATTTATTTGCTTGCCCAAGGTGTCTCCTTGGTACTTATATTGGCAGCACCGTGCGCTCTCTCAGGGCTAGATTTTATTCGCATATGGGAATAAGTTGCCGAACAGGTAAAATTTTAAATAAAAAAGAAGCCTCTAGTATCCGGGAACATAGTATTAAATGTAAAACTGATGTCACTTTAGATAATTTTAAAATTCTCGGGTATAACTCTTGTTCCAACTCACTTAGAATTTTGGAATCTCTTTATATAAAAACATTGACCCCTTCTCTAAATGTTGATTCCTCAGCTGTTCCTTTAAATTTTTTATAATTCCCCCTTCCCAATTTATAACTCTCCAACCACCCAACCCATAGTATGTTCCATTTGTTTTGTTTTAAAATTACTTGTGCCTCGGAACCAGCAATGAAGGGTTAGTAGTGTTATTCCATTGTATTAATTTCAAATTTACTATATGTAATTTAAAAATAGCTTTTTAAATTTCTTGTAATTTTATATGTAAATTTTAATAACTTTGAATTTAACCTTCTTTTAGTCTTTTAAATTTTGTTTTTAAGAATTGGTTTTATAGAAACTGTTTTGTCTTGTTTTAATTGTTTATGTTTTAATTTCATATTATTATTATTTAGCCTGAAGATGAGCATATTGCTCGAAACGTTGCATTAAAGAAGACTTTTCATGGCATTTACATTCCTCCTTGTCATTGGATTTCTCTTGAATATTATATATATATATATATATATATATATTATATATACAGTATATTGAAAGTTATTTCACGAAAGTAACATGTGAAAAATATTTATGATGAATAAAACCCCGAAGGAAAGGAAACCCAGAATGGTGCTCAAGCGCTTTCGTCTAATCACATCCTCAGGAACACTGAAATAAATAAGTTCGAAACTATATATAGATCGCAAAAAAATAAATAAAAAAAATTGTAGGAGGAGCATACAAATTTATAAGGAAAAGCGACCAGAGTTTTAGCACTTTGCCCCCCTGTTTCTTTGAGGACTTAAAATCAGTCTGAAATGAGAAAAAAGCCGTTCCATATCGAATTAAAGGATAACTGGTTATTTTAAATCCATACAAATGTTAAGTCGCAAAAAAAAAGGAAAATAATTCGTTATTTATATTTTTTTACAATCCAAATGCTCCTCAAAACTGAAACGTAAAAATGTTATTTTTAATCTATTCGATTTCAGTTTTTGATTGTTTTTAGATTTGTCAGAATTTTTTTTAGTTATTTTTTATTTTTTTTTCTTCCGATTTCAGTTCATGAAATAATATCGGTTTTATCAATTTATCGATTCCAGTTCGATTCAGTTTCCCATTCCTGATAGAAATATTCTTGAGTCTGCCATTATTCAACTTGAAATAATTTCAACCTTAGCCAGGCCCTTTTTTCGCTTGATCCTGTTTTGAATTCGTTCAGAACAGATTTAGACAGGAGGGGGGCAAAGTGCTAAATCTCTGATAGCGTTTCCTTATGAATTTGTATGCTCCTACAATTTTTTTTTTTGTCTCGAACTTATCCTGAGGATATCATTAGACGAAAGCCCCTTTAGCACCATTTTCATTTTTTATTCATGGTTATTTTTATCATGAATATTATTCAAATGTTACTTTCCTGAAATAATTCACACACACACACACACACACACAAAAATAAATAAATATATATATATATATATATATAATATATAAAATGATCATAATAATGAAAATGAAGACCAAGAAAAAAGCACCATATAGCATGATTTGAATATAAATCCGACGTTTCGAGGGATACAATCCTCATCTTCAGGGTAAATTCTAAACTTGAGGGTGAAAGATGCATAAAATTTTACAACAGTTACAAAATAAGAAATTACGAATTAATCTTCCATTAAAACATTGAGAGAGAAGAGTTACGATTTAAAGACTGTAAGTTTAAAAATACAAATAGATTCCCAATAATCTAAGATCACTAATGTTTATTACTTACATTCAAAATCTTAAAATTGTCTGGTGAAAAAGGAATGTCACCTTCAACCGAATGTTCACGTATGGATTCCATTTGGTTACTGATGGGACGACTGGTGCGAGACGACCTACCCAAATATTGGTCAATGTAATTGTTTTAAAATTTTATGTATCTTTTACTTTTATAAGTTTGGAATTTGCCCTGAAGATGAGGGTTGTGTCCCTCGAGACGTCGGATTTATATTAGTCATACTCTTGCTTCTTTGGTCTTCCTTTTTATTGTACGTTTAAGATTTCCCAGAAACAAACCTATCAGTTTATATATATAAAAAAATCAGTTGAAAATTAACACTTTTAGAAATGTTAACATAATTCGACTAAAATATAATTCAAGTTAAAAGTTCAACAAATTTGGTTTGGAATTCGAGTTTACTTCCGCCAATATTTACATTGAAGCCATTTCTGGGCGTTATCGAGATTATCCGATGATAATCTGGGATTTAGTGCCCATGTTTGTTTTTATATTAATTGTAGTTGTGAACGATGATTTTTTCCCCATGTTTATTGTTTTTGTCTCGTCTGTTGTGCGAAGAGTTTTTCAAATATTTTGTGTGTTAGTAAAAGTAGTCTCTAATCACTCGGTAAATATGTAACATTATATCCAGTGAAGAATATGGCTCCTCATTTGTTGAAAATGAAAATGTATATTTTTATTTGTTGGTGTTGGTGTTATATATTTATCTACAAATTAAAAATTTTCATTAAAAATTATGCACAAATAATGTAACAATAAAAATAAGGTGAAGTGATCTGATAATGTCGGTATTTTTATCTTTTTATTATTATTATAGAACAGCGGTGGCGAACCTTTCTTGCTGGCGGGTCATTTTTGTTACTTTTGACTTAAAAAATAAACGAAATTGGGTCACAATAATTTATTTACTTACTATTTTTAGTGAGAAACTTGTTGTTGGAGTTTAGCTGCTAATGTTTTGATCCGAGGTTTATATTTAGTTGTCTTTAGTCTCATACATACAACACTCATATCTGTCCTAAGGCGATTCCTAGTGGTGGATTTGACGAAATTCATGGAGGAAAAAGACACTTCACACGAATAATATGAACCAAACATTGTTAGCAGAGCTAATGCTAGCTTTTTCATTGATGCCAAAGAATTTGGTAAAGAGTTCCATTCTGCAAGAATAAGATTCTCTACTCTTTCTATTGATTGTTGTTCTCTGGTTACACCCAAAATTGATGACTTATTCCTTTTCTCGTAACTTCAGATTAAGATCAATAAATTTAGTCTTCCATACTGCACTTTCTTAGAAGTCAACTAATTCCATTTCTAAATCGCCAATGAAAAGCTGATGACTGAAGATCTTCAAATTGAATAGTATAGGGGAATTGGATGAATTGTAAGTTGTCATTCATACACAGTTTTTAAACGTATACTATATGTTTAAAAAAATTTCAATGTGTATCAGCTGTTTATTTCGGTGGGAGAATAAAATAATTTTAAAACTGTAAGGCAGAAAGTATTAAAAATTGGTCATATTTAAGTAAGAGCTCGTGGGTCAGTGGTTCGCCATCACTGTTATAGAAGGTATGATCTCTAAGGTTGCCAGGTGCCGCTAATTTGTGTTTCCACTGTTGCGTATTAAGCGGAAACGGGACACGATGAAAGTGAACTCTCTGTAACTCTATTTTAACTATTAATGTAAGGAAAACTACTACAGGGTGACAGTAGTAATATATTTTGAAGTGCTTTTATTTAAGTGTAGACTCTTAGAGTGTGGACATTGAATGGTAACCAAAGCTTCACGGTCCAACTCAAAACTGTCTTTTATTTCGATATTTAAGATCTGGCAACTCGAATGGTCAGTCGTGTTTTGTCTCGAAGTATGCATAAATCATTACTAATTCTAACTATAATCTTTTCATGATCCGTAAAATCTGTGCCGTTTTGCTCCTTTTATAACTTTTGAATGGGAAATATTCCATTGGTGGCATTATTTCCTCATTTGTTGATGGAAACAAAACGGCATGTCAGGACTATTTTCCAGGTTATTCACAAACAAGTCCCGTTTCATTTTTATTATTTTTCTCTGCCGCTTAGTTCCAACATTGTCCTGGATATCATCATTCATATCTTGGAAGGAAGTCGGTGTTCGTCTAATTAGTTAGGAATATATTTTTTGTTAGCTGTGTTATATCGCCAATTACAAACTTCAGTTAGACGATAGGCAAGTATTATTAGTGTTGTAATGCACGATTCATTTCTAATGTAAGCTAGTCCTGAAGAAAATTTAAATTTAAGAAAATAGATTGACGTACATTTTTTTTTTTTTGCTGTTCTTCGTTTTATTTTTTCACTAATAAATTTTTAAATTGTTAAAAGTTGTTTCAACCGATTTGTAAGCAAGTCAAGTTAAATGGAATCGATTTACTTTATGTAGTTCTAATGTCCTTGCATCGTAATAAACGAAATAAACAGCTGGAGAGAAGTTAAAAAATGGGTGAAATAATATTTTATATTATTACATTAATCTTTCTTACAGCTACATTATTTCCTCTTATTTACTTCACTGACACACTCGTACGGCATTCTACAGTGTCCCATAAGTCCGGCATTATAGGAGAAATTCATATTTTTCTCTTTCTACAAACCATAATTCATATTTTTCTCTTTCTACAGGCCATAATGTCTGTGAGCAAGGAAGAACGAATCCAGATAATTCTACTCATAAGAAATCGGAGTCAAAGAGAGGCCGAATTTAACAGACTGCATCCAGACCGCGAGCCAATAACACAGAGTTATGTTAGCAGACTTGTTGCGAAGTCTCTTTGACTCCGATTTCCTATGAGTAGAATTATCTGGATTCGTTCTTCCTTGCTCACAGACATTATGGCCTGTAGAAAGAGAGAAATATGAATTATGGTTTGTAGAAATAGAAAAATATGAATTTCTCCTATGATGCCGGACTTATGGGACACCCTGTACTTTAACCACTGACAAGTGACTAGTGAGATAGTTCACCTCACGTGCCAGCCAATTACAATTCACAGTTACACAATCTGGTTTCTCTGACTAATGTCATCTTAGGAGGAGACTTCAACGCTAAAGACACTAGTTGGTACTTGCACAACCAAAACAACACCAGAGGCGCCAACATAGCCACACGACTAAATAGCTTCTTCATTCTTAACAATACAGAAGAACATACACACATACCACATCAAGCAGGATACTCAAACTCCCCCCGAGACATAGCTTTCTGTTCCCCATCACTAGTAACACATACACACTGGAAAACAGAAAAACAACTGTCATTAGACCACCTGCCCATCTTCATTACAACACGTTCGACACACTGCCCCAACAGCCTTTGGCACACTTACAGAAATTACAAGAAAGTTGATTGGGAACAGTTCAAAATACAGACAGGAACAATTCACCACATTAAACAGTACACCCATCATAAACATCAATACAACACTCCATACATTTAATCAGATCATCAATAATGCAAACAAATGCATACCCAATGGCAACATTAGGAAATACAACCAAATTACACTAGAGAAATAGCCCACCTCATAAGGCAACGTAACAACCTCAAAAATAACACACAAACACCACATACAGAAGCCATAAAACAGCAGATACAACAGCTCAACACAGAAATAAACAACAAACTTAAAGAAAAACACAGAAACATTTAGGAATTTATAACAACACTAAACCCCTCCACAGCAGGGGAGTAGTCGAGGGGTAACGCGGTATAACGGCGTTATACTTCCTAAAATTTCAGTGAAGTAGCGTTATACTACTTACTGTAGTAGCCATAGCTGAAAGCTGAGCACTTAGACTTTTATCCACTATATGTAACTAGTATCTACTATATCACTATGAAACTGCATTATACCGTATACATACGACTGATACAAGTATCTGTGTGTGTGTGTGTGTGTTTTATTCAAATTAAAAGTAACTAGAGCATGTACTGTTAGGGCGGGTCGTACTCAGGTGACAACATGAATCTGAAGGAAATCCTACCATCAGGGGTGTCTAAATTATGTGTTTTTACATGGGGCATTCAAATATGAGCTGCTTTTTTGGATAGGATAACTCTAACCTACATCATTTTGTATTTCTAAATTGCCAATTTTACCCTTTTGAACCCCTTTATAATACAGGGTGTACATAAAGTCAGGATCTATTTTTGTGAAGCACTTGGTAATTACATGGAATTCAATCATAAAATGATAAAGTGGTAACATTTATTAAATAATTAAGAGTAGGATTCGAAGTGATGCCCATCAGTATCCCTGCACAGCTCAAATCGTTCCGCAGCAGTTCTAAACACATTCTGGAGCATTTGCGGGGTTATGTTATCTGCAGCAGTTTGTATACATGTACGTAAGTTTTCAAGACTCTTAATCTTCATCTGATAGACGTGCGATTTGATAAAGCCCCATGCAAAGAAATCTAAAGGTGTTAATTCTGGTGATCTCACTGGCCAAGGTCTGTTGCTTCCGCGTCTGATCCAGCGATTTGGAAAACGTCCATTTAGATAATCCTGAACAATTTTGGCAGTGACAAGGAGCACCATATTGATAGACGACGGGGATAGGATTGTCAGTACCATCATCTATCAACATGATGGTGCTCCTTGTCACTATGCCAAAATTGTTCAGGATTATCTAAATGGACGTTTTCCAAATCGCTGGATCGGACGCGGAAGCAACAGACCTTGGCCAGCGAGATCACCAGATTTAACCACTTTAGATTTCTTTGCATGGGGCTTTATCAAATCGCACGTCTATCAGACGAAGATTACGAGTCTTGAAAACTTACGTACACGTATATGAACTGCTGCAGATAACATAACCCCGCAAATGCTCCAGTGTGTGTTTAGAAATGCTACGGAACGATTTGAGCTGTGCAGGGATACTGATGGGTGTCACGTTGAATCCTACTCTTAATTATTTAATAAATGTTACCACTTTATAATTTTATGATTGAATTCCATATAATTTCCAAGTGCTTCACAAAAATAGATCCTGACTTTATGTACACCCTGTATATTAAAAGATAAGGTAAATCATTTATATTGACAAGGCCAAATCAACTTTACATATATTTATTAATAGGTGAACTGCATGTATATCACTGGATATAATTACAAAGATCATTCTCCTGACATCTTGAACTTTGCCAGGTTGCACAAATCCTGCTTTGACTCAGACTTGGACATCAGCTTCCTGCTGTCTCCTGAGCCCTGATCCCTCCATCCCTCTTTTCCTGTGAGAAGTACTTAGCAGAAGCCTCAGTCACCATTTTAACAACCCTCTCAATGCTTTGTGTGTGGCAAGGCCAGTTGCGCACCTCCATGGGGTGTTGATGAAGTTTTTCACCTCTGAGGTGCTTAGAGAGCAGGTGAGAGGTGGCTCTGACACACCTTCTGACCAGCTGATCAAGTCACCGATGCTGGAAGCATCACAATTGATGTCAGGTGTCCTTCTGCTCCTAACAGAGGAGTCCCCCAGCTGAGTGTCCGGGTCCCCCTCTTCCCTGATGGCCAGGATTCTCTCCACCCCTTTAATCCTCTCCTCCTGATCCTCAGAGCAGAGTAGTGTTTGGAGGATGACTTCACTGGGGCATACCAAGCAGATCTTCTCACAGTTGGCATCACAATATCCAGCACCTCCTTTCTCTGGGACTTGAGGCAGTCCAGCTGAAAGAGGATGTGCCTAGGCACTTCGATCCAGGAGTGCTTGACCTTCACGTTGAACCAACATGGGTAATACACTCCAATGATGAATTCCACAATGAATTGCAGAATCTTCAGGTTCTTTCCTTTAAGTCCGTGCTTTGACACCCAGAGCCTGAGAAGTCTGTTCGCTGTGGTGAGCCAGCGGCTGTGGTTTAGTGGTCCTATCTCTAACAGAGCCAGCCCTGCAGGAAGTACTCCATCCCTGATTGCACAGACAATTTTATAGCCATAGTATTGATCAGTTGAGAGATCTTGAATGACCTTGTCAGGAAGCTTGATCAGTGGAGGGCCAACAGAGATTCGGGTGAAGTTTGGATTGATATCAAAGTCTGTAGCAGAATCAAGGAGCTTTCCTATTGGCCCGGATAATTTTTTGTCTGACAGAGTAGGGCCATCAAGGTCAACAATGAGATGGCGCAGGGGAAGTTCAACAGTGTGCAGGTTGCACACCAACCAGACCAGCTTTCTCCCCAGGTGCAGCTCCAGCTTCCGCATTACTCCAGCTTTCACACCAGTGTTGACATTTGTTGAGTCTCCTCCAATGGCCAACAAGGTCTTATCATAACCCCTCTCTTTCAGCCAGGCAAACAGGACCTTAGCAATCTTCTCCGCATGTGACTCCTCTTTAGTTGCTTTCTCTGGGGTAAAGTGGAACAGATAGTAGCTGCCAGGCTCACTAACAACACTATAGTGTTCTTCCTTGATCTTTGCGGGAAAAGATTGGTCACTGCCCTCAGCTTCCATCATCACATTGGTCAGGTCAATCCGCCCATCAAAGAGGATGCAAGAGATCCCCCCCCTCCCTGCACTTCTTCTCGAACTGTTCCCCAGCTCTCTCATCAACTTCTCCTGTGCTCTCTTGACCTTGCTCTTATCAATCACTTTACTTGTATTGTCTTCTGTGATGATTCCTGCGTCAATCAGAGCTGCTGTTGCTATCGCTGCAGTTGGCCTCAGCCCTTTGCCATACCTTACACTAGCAAGGCAATGTTTTGAATCTCATCATAGTTTTTCTGTACCTTTGCCGAAGCTGCTGGCTCAGGGTCAGTTTGAGGGAAGAGCTCAACTTCAGGAACAAACTCATCTTCATCACCACTTCTCTCCAATTCCAGATCCTCATCACCATCTGCCAAAAATCTCTTAACATCCTTCCTGGCTGCCTTCTCTGCTACTGCAGCACTTTCCTCCTTGCTCCTTCTCCTTTTCTCTGCCTTCCTTTCCATCCACTGCCTTTTCAATGTCCTCACATGTCTCTTGTGCTCTGGTAGATCAGGACCCCCTATTTGGTGGGGTCCCTTACTTCCAACCTTCTCTTTCTCTTTCTCTTTCAGAAAATGGCCTTATGCGCGCCACAAAACCGTCAAAATGTTTCATATACCAAACTGTATGATAATTACAATTAAGTGGAATGGCACACCTTTTCATTTGAGTATTTAAATAATATTATTATATGAATTACATTATATGTGTTTATATGAATTAGTTAGAACAATGCTCTATGAGAGATAACGTGAGAAGACATATTCTGGGGTAACTACAATAGTAAAATAATCAACAATTTAATAATAATCAACTGCAAAATGATGTAGGTTAGGGTTATCAGAATTAAATATTTTCTTCAGAATTGTGTTCTATACACCAAAATATGTCATTTGAACACCCCTCTCCATTGATTTAAAAAAAATGCATAGTATGACCCGCCCTAAATTGTACTGTATTTGTACTTTTATTTACTAAATATATTTTTTTTATTTTCGAATTAACTTTTACTATTTTTATACATTAATTATTCTATTAAAGGTTTGCCTGTAGCGTTACCCTTCCTAAAATTTTAGGACTACACCACTGCTCCACAGATACATCCAGACTATACAAGACTACGCACAGCATTACCCACTCAAACAGCGGCATTCACACCTCACACGCGGCTATCTGTCGCAGCCAAAATAATATCCCAACATATGCGCAACAAGCTAACATTCTAGTTAATCACTACGCAAAGATAAGTCATTTAAATAGAGACAACAACCAGAAACACGCAGACAGACAAACAGCCAGACACAAGAAAACCTACAGACTCGACACGACCATTACACCCTTCAATACAGACCAGACCACCAAGATCATCAAAACCATTAAGAATTCGAAGACCAGACAACATATCTAACATACACATTAAACACTTGGGCCCACAGGGAATACTAGCTCCCACAAATATCAGCACATACTCATACCAACACTGTATTATTCATAACATATGGAAAGAAGGTAAAATTATTACACTACTCAAACCAAACAAAAATTCAACAGAACGAGCTTCCTATAGACCCATTACTTTACTATGTACACCTTCCAAAGTAACAGAGACTAATCTTACAAATCACCAACCCACAAATACCACTATCGCCTACTCAACATGGATTCAGACCTCACCACTCAACCACGACATTACTCACTAACTTCACGCAGCACATCATGGATGGCATCAACTCCAGACAACCAGCTCAACGTACACTATTAGCAACAAGAGACATTAGTAAAGCATTTGATGTTATCCGACGCTTCCCTCTCAAACAAAATACTCAACACAAACACGCACAATAACACCAAAAGGTGGCTGAGCAACTATCTTTCAGGAAGATACTTACACGTCACATTTAATAGCAAGTCATCCAAAAACTAGCTTTTTCTGAACGGGTCCCTCAAGGCTCTGTTCTCTCACCAACGCTGCTCAACTTATACATGCATGACATTCCAACCCCCATAGATAACAAGCTTACCTTATCATATGCAGATGGCATCACTCTAACATCCGCTACAAATAACCTACAAACATACATAAACAGTATACAAGACTGGCTCACACACAATAGACTCAAAGCAGCCCCCACAAAATCAACCATCACCTTGCTAACAAGCAACACAAAAGAACACCAGATAACTCTACAGCTTACACTAAACAATATCAACATTCCACACACGCACAGGACCAAACTACTTGGGGTCACATACAACACATCATTATCTTTTGCAAACCACATTCAGGACATTAAAAACAAATGTACGTCAAGACTTAACACGCTTAGGGTACTAACAGGCACAAACTTTGGACACCAACAGGAAACATCACTCGTATACAAACAGTATATTCGCTCAGTTATGGACTATGCTATCCTATGCTGGGCATCCATTATCTCAAACACACACACACACACACACACACACAACGCACGCACTTATTATTACAGGATGTACTCAAACAACACCAATAGAGCACCTGCACATACAAACAAATCTATTGAAAATTAGTTAACATTTAAACATGAGGGGAACACATTTCATGGCAGCAGCGACAACTAACTCGCAACACCCTTGCCACTACATGTACAATCATGCACCAACACCTCGCACCATTAAGGTAACACCAGAGAGACATTATAACCAAATACTCCATTCCATACCACGCCCCACAGACATCACACAGTACAGAAAAACACACACACACACACACACCTAACCCACAAAGTACTGACACGACTCGGTCCGAATGCGGTCCTCGGTGCGAAGCCGCCACCCATTGACAGGTCGGAGACCAGCCTGAGCAGGTCGGATCGAGTTAACTTAGCACGATTCCGATGTGGACATACCCCAACTTACAGACATATAAACACAGACTAGACAACTCCACAGACGACACCTGCCACTTGTGCCAGGACACACCACAAACAATTGAACACATTATGACAGACTGTACCGCTCCAGCACAACACAGAACACAACACCAGTGCGCTGAACTTCTGGTCCACTCCGGAGAGGGCAATCGATTACCTGCGCGCCGCCAGCTTGCTCGATGAGGGTGGTCTGATCGGTTAACCAACAGCAACAACTGCATTAACTCTAATGTTTAATCGGATAGTGTCGGTTAGGTCTATGGAGGAGATCAAAATGTTTTCCTTTCAAAAATTTGTATTTGTATTTACTTAACTAGTTACTTAACCCATTATATGGGGGCAAAGGGAATTTAATGATATCCTCGTATGTACAATAAACACCGAAACATTAAGATCTGAACCTCGTATGAGGACAGTCGCACTCGCACTTGGAACTTCGTATGAGGACCGTAGCAGCTGATGGGTTAACTAAGGGAGAGGCGACAACTAGGAATTAAATTATATGCTAACAGAAAGAGTCGGCCTGAAGCCGACTACAACTTACTGAAATTACATCATACAAGCGCACTAACACGTCTTCCGTTCACAAAAACAAAGTCTGCCTTGGGTATCGCAAATGGACTGTATGTTGAGGCGTGCCCCAGGTTTATTTTAAAAACTCTTCTTTCAAAGCAGTTAACGTAAATCATAATTTTTTTAATGATTCTATACCATTTACTACATTATTCATTGTGACCTTTCACTTTTCTAATCGTACATACCAACGATAATATATCCACGATGGACAATTTGTTTCCCAAATCTTGCTTGGATTGCATGTAATAATAATAAGTTTTTCAATATTCACCGCAGTATCAGGTGACAAGGACCATATTGCATACAAAGGCCTTCCACTTACGTTAAGGGCGAAATTAAAATAAATAGTCCAGTTGACAGTTGTTCATTGTATTATTGTAACAGCAAAAACTAAGTTATATTTTATAAATAAGGAATTTTGAATTTAACTGAATTGTTACAGAAAATTCGTAATGCCTTCTGGTACAGAGAGTGACCATACTTAAAAAAAAATGAAGTACATAAGCTTTGACACGATATTGACGACATCCCACATTGAAAAACAAATTCATATAGGTCGCCGATTAAGTAATATATTAAATACTATCCACTGCTACACTAACCAACACTAAATAAACTAAAACTATTAAACTTAAACGACCACGAAGTTTGCCATTCGTCTTTAAATTTACACATGTTTAGGCATTCCCCTTCTCACCCACAACCGAAGATCAAAATTAATATCAGTAAGAGTGGCCGCAAAATTCTCGGGATGTTGCACTTAGCATGCGTGGCTGCACGTGACTAGAAGTTTGGAACACACACAGAGAGAGAAAATATTTAGGAACGTATTGCTTTTGGCCCACATCCAACTTCTGGCTACTTTCTGGAAGCTTCTCAATTACAAGGCGACTAATCACAGACTTATGACAAGGTTACCGGTTGTTAGGGGACGGGAATTGTTTAAAGAGCTTTAATTGGCGGCAGTGTTTGAAGTACAGCCTATGTGTACACGACTCGTGATTTTCCACAGAAAGAGCGACACTTCAACGTTCCACCCCGGATGGGTGTATAGCAGGGACGTGCCCTCTGGGTAGGCAAGGTAGGCAGTGCCTACCCTGAATAAAACTAAAAATATTAAATATAAAAAGTAAATGATTTTCACTTCATTATATAAATGTTAATTTAATGTATGAAATTCAATGTATAAATTTGTAAATGGATAATATTGTGTTAGAAGCACAATTTCCCCGTGCCTTTCAACCTCTATATATATATTAACGCTTGACAATGAAATTTTCCTACGTGCCGTGAGTGGAGCTCCAAGCTGTGACAAATACTGCGCTATATAAGCAGATTTGGTTCTGCTTTTCACTCAGTGTTTTGCCGTTCGGGCACATGGTCGGGTGTGTGGCTGTGCGCGCGTCTGTGTTGTCGTTTGCCTCTGGTGATTGAACTAAATTTTAGACATTTTATTTCAAAATTTAACCCTTTTCAAATATGGACAGTGAGTATCTTAAGAATTTTTCTACACTGTCTTATGAAGAAAGGTTGAATGTGATTAAAAATGGTAGGCCGACACCGGAACTGAAACAGTTGCTACAGCGTAAAGGAACAAAAATAATCAGAACGTTTCAAACGACGTGGTACAGCAAGAAAGAGTGGTTGTGTGGTTGTGTTACAACAGGTAGACTCTCTTGTTTTCCTGGCTTGTTATTTTCTGTATCTAGTGAAAGTGTGTGGATAAGAACAGGATATTGTGATTTAAATAATTTGACTAATGCTTTAAGTAAGCACGAGAGGTCTGCTGAGCATTATGAAAGTCAAATATCGTTGAAAACATTTGGATCTACACGAATCGACTTGAGCATAGATAAGCAAAAAAAACTTAGCATTGAAATTCACAATAAAAAGGTAAAGGAAAACAGAGACATACTGAAAACATTAATTTCTGCTACTTGCTTTTTGATTAAACAAGAACTTGCTTTCCGTGGTGATAATGAAGATAAATCCTCTTTAAATCGTGGAAACTACTGAGTTACTGAACTACACTGCAAAATTTGACCAAAAATTAGCACAACATTTACAGACTTCATCCGTGTTTTCTGGCGTTTCTAACAAGATACAAAATGACTTGATTGAAGCAGTAGGCATAGCTGTAGAAAATAATATTAAAGAAGATATCGCAAGATCCCCATTCATTGCTATAGAAGTGGATGAATCGACTGATATTTCAAATACAGCTCAATGTTCCACAGTTTTAAGATATGTATTGGATTCTGAAATTAAAGAGGCTTTCATAGGATTTGACGAACTTAAAGACAGAAGAGCTACTGGTGTAACAGAATGCATATTTAAAAATTTAGATAAATACAACTGTGCTGAGAAGCTTGTAGCACAGACATATGATGGAGCATCGGTAATGGCATCGCATTTAAATGGCGTTCAAGCTAAAGTAAGAGAAAAGGCATCATCAGCGTTATTTACCCATTGCTACGCTCACAAGTTGAATCTTGTTCTATCTCAGTCAGCGAAATTTATACCTGAATGTACAATCTTTTCAAGACCATTGATGGTCTTGCTGCATTTTTCAATCACTCTACAAAACGAACGCAATTTCTTGATGAAATAGTACATAAACGCATTCCAAAGGCTGCACCAACGAGATGGAGTTCTAACTCAAAGCTAGTGCAAACTATTTTACACTTATCATAGTGACCTTTGTAAACTTTTCAATAACATTGACAGCATCCTTTATTGTGGGACTCAGATACTTTAGTGAGGAGTAATGGATTTTATAATTGGCTAACGAAAGATTCAACATACTTTCTTCTCATGGTATATGATAAGATTTTCATTAGAACTGACACACTCTTCAATATCTTACAAACTAAAATTATAGATATTCCATATTGCATTGAAAGAATCAATGAAACAATGAATTCCCTCGAGGGTCTGCGCAAAAATTTTGATATCTATGAGAAGTTTGAAGAACGTTTCAAAGAAAATAACTTGACTGAATCAAAATGTCGTACAAAAGGTCCAATTGAAAAAGAAAGAGAAAGAAAGAATATTCTGTCTAATATTGAATGATATACTGCAGCATATGGAAGCAAGACAGTGACTTCAAAAATTTACAATTTATTTCATTAGTTGATAGTAAAAAGTTTCTAAAACTAGCTACAGAAATTGATAAGGATGCACTAGAAAGTTTAGAGAAGAATTATGGTAACTTCTTCGATGTCATAAGATTGAAAACTGATCTAGCTGGAATTTATAGTGCACAAGTGTTCAGGGATAAATCAATTAAGGATTTGCTTGCTTTCATATTTCAAAATGGACTTGAACTAACGTTTCCTGAAGCGGTGAAGCTGTTGCAATTGATTTTAACAATTCCAGCTACAACAGTTTCTGTTGAGAGGTCATTTTCAGCTTTGAAAAGAATTAAAAGCTACACCAGGAATAGAATGAAACAGGAAAGGCTTTCATCACTTGCCCTAATTTCAATTGAAAAGGAAGATTTACTAAAATGGAGCAAAATCCCACTTACAATTTCTTTGAAAAAATTAGATATTTTTGTTACTAACAAAGAGAGAAGAATGGAATTCATCTACAAATAAAGGGTAAGTAAATATTTGTTGTTGACCAAAAATTAGCACAAATGGTGCGGAAGGGGTTAATTATGCTTAAAATTCGTTGGTGGCTGGGGCTCCGCCCCGGAACCCGCTGGGGGAGCTCGCGCCCACCCCAGACCCCCTAGCTTGGAGCCGCTCGCTTCGCTCGCGCATTGAGTCTGCCTACCCTGAGTATTTACTCACGGCACGTGCCTGGTGTATAGTGTATACTACATTTTGCTGAAAATGCGTATCCTTTCAATTCTTCCGTGTGATGATTCCTCATTTCACGAAGGTCAAGCTGTTGGCCTGGTGAAGTGAAGAGTTGGTTTCTTGTGCTCTCCACTTAACATAGGTACGCCCGGCTCATCTGGAATTGTTCTGAGCCAGGAGTCTAGTCTTCTTTTGAAGATATCCACCACTATCCCATTCGTGTTCCTTAATTCTTTGGGTAGCTGGTTGAACAGTCTTGGTCCTCTCGCAACAAAACTATTTTCCCTTAGTGTTGAAGATGTTCCCTGTTTAACCTTTAATTTGGCAACACGACACATTTTTCCTTTTCTACTTTCCACTGTTGTTTGTATGATAATAGTGCTCAAAGTAAGATTAGGGGCTAGTTCCTTCGTTATGTTCTAAGTGTAAATAATGGTGTACCTCTCTTTCCTTCTTTCCAGTGAATATAAGTTCAATTCAGGTAACCTTTCCCAGTAATTTAGTTCTTTGCATCTTGGCTGTGAAGCTTCTCTGAATCCCTTCTAGTTGATTAATGTCTTCTTTTTTATATGGGGATGTTAAGACGGAGCAGTATTCCAACTTGGGTATGATCATTGTTGTCAAAAGATGAATCATTATATTCCTATCCTTTCGTTTAAAGGTTTTCGGTGTCTGCCCAGTTAGTCTTTCTCTCGGTTTACTGCTATCTTATTTTATGTTTCAAATTTCGCGTCATCAGTCATTACCCAACCTAAATTTATTGCCTTAGAATTCTCTGAATTTCCTGTCCATTTGCGGTATAGTATTCCATGGATTTTAGATCCTTCCTTCTTCTGTACCTTAACAGTTGAAAATTTTCAGTGTTAAATTTCATATTGCTTTCAAACCAATTGGAGATTCCGTTCATGTCTTTTTGAATATTGACTTCAATAGTCTCTCGAGCCTGCTTCTCTTTCTTCTTTGTTGCATTTTTGGGACATGTCTTTCCACAATTTCCAGCGTCTTCTCTAAGGTATTTAGCATTTCTTTCGTTGTCTTGTCTTTAAAGATGGGTTTTCAGTGTACTGTTTCCATGCTAGATGCGATACCTTCCCAGTTTATAGCTTTGAGGTGAAAATTAAAAATTTTGAATTTGCTTCTTTCTATAGTATGTCTTCTTTCGTCTCCTGTTGCTTTTATATTGGTTATTATTTCAATAATGTTGTGATCTGATATAGTCGAGGATATTTCTGTGTCATCAATTAGGTTGCGATTGTTTGTGAATACCAAATCTAGGCAGTTGTTTTTCTTGTATTTTCTGTTATTTCTTGTGTTAACATAAATTCATTGACTAGAACCAGCCGCATTTTTGCCTGTCCTGGTCTTCCCGTGTGCTCCCTTGTCTTGGTGTATACATATATTTCTTCCTATCCTTTTATATTTCATAAATGGAAAATTAAAATCGCTACAGAGAAAAATATTTGGGGTTGGGGAGTGTAGATGCTCCTTTACGCCTTACTATTCTGTCGGTTCAGAGTACGTTATAGTTGTCAATTTGTATTTCTTTTTTGTCAATATAAAACACAGTTTTCACAGTTCGCCTGGCAGTCCTATAGATGATTTTCCGTGAGGCATGCAAAGTTTGCTCTTGTTTCTTGCAAGAGTCCTTTCAGGTATGTGACTTTGTTCAAGGAATGGTTTGGTTTAAGCAGGGTTCTCAAGTGTCCTTGTTTCTGAGAAAAAAAAAATTTTATATCTTAAGTTTTCAATTTTTCAATTTCTCATTCATTTGGCTATGGGTTTGAGGCCCTGAATGTTGGCTGCGATTATTTTTTATTTTTTCGCTTTCGTTTTTCCTTTGTAGTTCAGATTCGTTCTCTGCTCACCTGTCCTGTTCCTTTGAGGGTGGTGGTGGTGTGTGGTAACGACATTTTTCCCATATTTGCATCTCCCATATCTTGCATAAGTTTTGCAGATAGTGAGGGGGTGGAACTTGCATTTTTTTTTTTAAATTTACAAAGTCCATTTTTGTAATGGACGTTACATAAAGTGGGATGTACATAAATGCATTGCCAATCCCGGTATCGACAATGCCCTTTTGCATAATATTTACGTATGGTATTTGCTACGTTTCTAGTTCTTGTCTGTTTATTTTCTATGCTTTTAGTTTTTGTCGTCTTTTTATCATTATCTTCGTTAGACAGTTTTACCATATCACAGATTGTACTTCGTCACACATAAATTTGATCCCCGTGATGTGTAATGGCGTTCAATGCAAGGGGTATTTTCCTATCATCCCAATTCATACAGATAAAGTCATGCAATTTTTGACAGAAATCACACTTGACTGCAATATTTTCTGTTGTTTCTAAATTACACAAGTTGCAAATTAGGTGAGAATTTGAACCCATGGCCGTGTTATTTATGATCGTAGTTGCACACACACACACACACATTTTTTCTTTTGCTGGGTGTCGGTCACAAGGATTTCGAGGATTTGGGTTTATGATCTTTTTCCGGTCTTGTTCCAAACTTTTCTCAAATGCCTACCCTATTTCGATTAAATATATACTTCAAACTTGTGATAATTTGTGTAAACTATATTGCACTTTCTTACATTCAATAAATTTCACTTTTTAATTTTACTGATACTTTATACACTCGGGTGCAGATGGAATAAATTACCGAGAAGTTATTCCCTTCTTATTTTGATATTAATGTAGAGAGAGAATCAAGGTATAAACGAACAAAATATATATATATATATATATATATATATATAATATATATATATATATATATATATATATATATATATATATATATATATATATATATATATAATATATATAATATTGTTAACGAAATAGTTTTATGTAATGCTCACGTTTGTTTACTTTTAACTTGAACAGTCTCAAAACGGGGAGAAATAATTAATTGATAGCAGTCACAGTTAGCCAATTTGAAACTCGTATTTGTATTTGAACAATTTGTATTTGTATTTGCCAAATAAAAAGGCTGCAAGTGTGTATTTGTATTTTACAATTCCAAAATTACTATACAGTATTTGTATTTGTAGTTGACAAAGTGTATGTGACCCCAGCCCTGATATACTGTATATATCTGTGAACAGTTAACAATGTTGATAAATATTAAGCTTTACAGAGACCAGTGTTTTTATATGTCGACCAGTGTCGAAATTTATTACAAAGATCGTGATTGGCCGAACTTGGTCACGTGGGAAATAACTAACCAATCTACAACGATCACCTAACCTAGTGTAATCTGGTCTCCGTGAAACTTAATATTAGCCGCAATGTTTCTTTCACACTGATCTTCCTCCAATGAAAAATTCAGATGTTGACATGGCCTACAACTTCGGAAATGAGTTGACTCTTAATACATTCAGACTTTATGAATTTAACTGAATTGCCATTTAAATAGCAATTTTCGCTTCACGAGGTACAGTATGATGACCATACTTTTTTTAATTTAAATCATTCATTTAACTCAAGTCTTCTACAGATGTACAGTCCCCTGCAATAGTCGCGCTCCACCCCTGTATAGCCCTCTCCGGGATGTGGCAGCAACGCATGAGGAAGGGGAGGGGGGGACAGGGGTAGTATCCGGTCAGAGCGAGAGGTGGATATCGTGTGTGTGTGTGTGTGTGTACTCCCACACTTTATTTTTATCCTTGAAATACTGTTCTATATACTGCTATCACATTTGCTTTCTATCATTTTCCAATGCAACGTATAAAATAGATATTCTTAAATAGAGAAAAGAGTAATATGATTAACGATTGTTATACAAAGTATGTAATATTAATATTGTTGCAATCGAGTATAATTTATACAGAAAAGGAAAGGGACACTTCTTTATTAGTTAAAAAAAAATATATCACGATTATCTCAGTTATTATGGTATACCTAAATATAAGAAATGGGTTAAAGTAGGGTAAAAGGGAAACGACTTACAGCGTATATGATAGTGATGTAACTTGGACGGCCTAACCCAGACAATACGAGGTATGCCCGCCAACACATGACCCGCAACATGTGGGGATGGGTGCGCCTGTACGGCATTGGAGAGCTGGCAGAAATTAACGGGAGGTTTACAGCCGACTAGTATTTAGAGATACTGGAGGAGGTGATGCTGCCAACCGTAAGGACATACGCTTTGCCCCATTCTGAGCGGATTATATTTATGCAGGTAAGTAATGCAACTAAATGATTTTCATTACTCAGAATATGCTTTCAAGAAAATGACTTAATAATATTCCTTCTCTGAACGGATTGAGAGAGGGGACGCCATTGACTGAAAGATAACATTGTCATAACTCGCAGTCAGATTAAGTTCGAAGAGAAGAACCGTGGACGTCAGTAGTATAAACTTCATTGTCGGTGAATATAAAGAAAAACAAAAATTGTTTAGTTTGTTTTGTTAAATACATATAGAGTATAGAAAAACACGTCTAATGAGTACACAAATGGTAACTGCAAAAAACACTGGCTTCTAAACCACCAATGCTTTTTTATTTATTTATAAAAAAAATTGAATATTTTTAGACTGCGTTAATCCGAAACCGCGTAAATTGGGGGGTGGCGTAAATCGGGAAGTTACTGATTATATATATATATATATATATATGTGTGTGTGTGTACAGTGTGTCCCAAAAAAATGTTTACACATCATATTAACATATATATCAATAAGCAAAATAGGTGGATAGTAAATAGATGGCAAATAGGCTTTAATGTTTAAATGTTCGAAATATCAGCTGGCAGCTTCAATACCTTCATGGTTGTGCTGCTTACTTCAATGTTTTAAATGTTCAAAATGTCCGCCACTAGCATCAATACATTCTTGACAACGACGCACAACAGATCGGCATACTGTTCGGATTGTTCGGAGTGAAATGTTGGCACAGGCTATTTCAATTTCGTGTCTCAAGCGTGTAGTGTCCTTGGTTTTTCAGCATACACAGTGTTCTTCAGAGTGCTCCACAAGTAAAAGTCTAAGGGTGTTAAGTCAGGAGATCGTGGTGGATACTCCGTACATCCCCTACGTCCTATCCATCTTCTAGGAAAACAAACATTGAGAAAATTTCTAATGTCATTGTGGTAATGTGGTGGCGCGCCATCCTGTTGAAAGTAACACACTTCTTCCAAAAAAAGAGCTCTAATTGAAGGTACAATGTTGTCTTGCAGCATTGATAAGTAAGCAGCACCTGTGACAGTGTCCTCAAAGAAAAATGGCCCTATCAGTCCTCTGGAAGACAGACCACACCACACTGACACTCCTGGTTGATTAAGTGCTCGTTCTTCTGTTACGTTTGGATTTTCGGTGGCCCAGTACACACAGTTGTGTCGATTGATAGTACCATTAAGTTTAAAAGTGGCTTCATCGGATCAAACAATGAAATCGGGAAAAGGTTGTTTTTCATCACACGTGCAAAAACCACTCTCAAAATTCTTTTCGACGATCTGGATCGTCCTCATTCATTGCATGGAGCAGTCTAGGTATACTATTACTAAGTACTATAAATATACTAATACATCAGCACATATTACTATCATCTAAAGTGTGTGTGTGTGTGTATATATATATGATGTGTAACATTTTATTGGGACACCCGGTATATGGATATATATCCCCTAATATAATACTGTGTGGCGATTTTAATTTCCCATTTATAAAATACAAAAAAGTGGGTAGAAATATATTTATACAGCAAGATAAGGGGGGCACAAGAGAGGACCAGGAGCAAGCAAAAATGCTGATGGATTTCACAAACGAGTTTATGCTGATACAGGAGATAACAGAAAATACCAGGAAAAATAACTGCCTAGATCTGGTATTCACAAATAACACGAATTTGATTGCGGATATAAAAATAACTCCGACTATTATTTCAGACCACAATATAATCGAGTTATCAACAAATATGGCGATAACTTTAAAAGACAATACACATTAGCGGGGGTCGAAACATATCAAAAATCGAGTTTCTCCAATTCCACAGTATGCACGTAGTTGGAAATGATGATCTCAACATCTTGTAAAAAAAAAAAAAAAAAAATGAGTATATGCGACCCCCCTTACCCCTTCCATAGCATCCCCCCCATTTTACTCTCTCCACAGATATAAACCCCAAATGTGACAATCATGCATTATATTAAGTCTTATTAAGTAGATTAGATTAATTTGGATAGATTTGATGAATTATATAAATTAGTCACGTTTTTTTGTTTAGTTTCAGATTGTTATTTTCAGATTGTTTATGATTGAATGAGTTATGATTTAATTCCGAATGAGTTATATTAAATTCAGATTGAATGATTCAATTGCTAGAATTTAACAATTAGTTTCTTGTTATTAATGCTACTAGGCCTAAATAAGTGAAATCATAGCGACAAGAAGCAAAACGCACAATTCAACATTTGGTCACCCTGCAGAATTTCCACCTTCAATGACTTTTTCAAAGGCTGACGTATTTAGGCATTATTTATTGGTAAGAAAACGAGAAGAACTGATTTCGAAAGGTTCTAGAACAGCAAAAGAATGTTACAGAATTGTCACTAAAGATGTGGAAGCCATTTGGGAGAAGTTTTCCTTTCCACATATAGGATTTGAAGGAACAGCTATAAAAGTTGAACGATTGATAGAATCTGCAGCAAAGCTAAATAAAGTACCATTAAAACAAAGAAACAACAGTTTTCAGCAGAAGGTGGGAACATTCGATGAAATGTTTGATATTTGCACTTGTACTTGTTACGATAAAAAAATCAGTCGAACGGATTGCAGATGTGATATTAGAGTTCCAATGATTGAGTGGGGGGTCTTTTGTGGGGCAGAAACAAAGAAAAAACCAACTAGGACCAATCGACAGAGTAACGACTTCCGCAAGAAAAAGGACTCACGATAGAGTTAAAGGATTAGAAAGAAGAGCCAAGATAAGCCTAGATATGAATGTCGCCTCAACCAGCAAACTTCACCCTTTACATATTATGGAAGATGAGAGTATGGAAATTGATGATGACAGCGATGATATTGACTTTGTTCCAGATTTTGAGCTGAGAGAAAACCATCAGAACAGAATTATTTATGATAACTTAACAATAACAGCAGATAGATACCGTGTAAGTTACAGAGCTACTGCAGCTATAGTAAATGCAGCTTTGAAGGATATGGGAATATTAGACGAAACCAATATGTTGGATAGGAAAAAAGTGGAAAGAGAAAGAATACGTGTGGGTAAAAAGAACATAATCAAAGTGAAATCAGAGAACACACAGATTGAAGGCATCGGATTTGATGGTAGAAAAGGTCACACTAAGACAAAGAAGGGAATGGAGTACGAAGAACATTATGTAATAATCAAAGAACCTGGTGGTTTACATGGATCATATAGCTCCAGATAACGGGACTGCTTGTTGTATTGCAGATGAAATAATAACGTTTATGGTTGATTCTAATAGCAAAGAATCCCTCAAAGCTTTGCTATGCGATGGCACCCCAGTGAACACTAGCAGGATTGGCGGAGTGCTAAAATTGATTGAATTATATCTGGACAGGCCGGTACAATGGCTGATTTGCCTTTTGCATGCAAACGAACTGCCCTTCAGGCACGTATTTGAAGCAATCGATGGAAAAACTTCGGGACCAAACACCCTCAAAGGTTCTCTTGGAAATAAACTCCGAGAGGATTTGATTAAACTGGATATAGTTGATTGTACCCCTGTAGAGGGCAACATTAAAGAAGTTTCGGCCGATATTGTTAAAAGTTTCAGCAGTGACCAAAAATATATGTATGAAATGTGCATTAACATACAATCTGGACGCATCTCACAAGCGTTAGCCACCAGATCCCCAGGTGCCCTCCATCATGCAAGATGGCTAACACGAGCAAACAGGATCCTGCGCTTATATGTCTATACACGGAATCCAGACAAAAACATCCAAGACCTAGTAAAAATTATAATTCTGGTTTACGCTCCAGGCTGGTTTTGGATAAAGTCTCATCCAAAGGCAAATGAGGGAGCATCTAATTTTTGGTATATCATGCACTTGCTTAAAGGCTTAGATAAAATGCATCGGATGATTATGGAGCGTGTCCTCAGAAATAACGCCTATTTTGCCCACCCTTGAATATCTTGCTCTTAATGATAACAGACACAAGAAGAGAGGTCAGAGAGCTGGCTCTTCAGCACACCATTCGAGCAAGAACTAGGAGCACCAATGCGAGAAATTTTGAGCTGCCAAAAACACTGAACTTTGAAGTAGACGATTATCCTAACATGATCGACTGGGACGACGAAACCATCACCCCTCCACCTATTTTACAGAATTTGACAAATGATGATGATCTTAAAGTTCGAAATGAACCACTTCAGCTTATTCCTTTTCCCTGTCACAGCCAGGGAGTAGAACATGCTGTAAATGTGGTAACAAGCATCACAAGATAGAATTGGTTACGAAAACAGACATAAATTTATTTTGAATGTACTGGAGTCGAGAAAAAAGCTACCTATGTTCCAATGAAAAGGCCAGTGGTGTCAGTAATTTAAGATTTTAAATTTCTTAAGGTGAATATTTTGGTTTTAATATGCTTCAATTAAATTTCTTAAGGTGAATATTTTGATTTTAGTATGCTTCAATTGATTGTTTAAGTAATATACGGAGAAAGATTTCTTACTATATATATATATATATATATATATAATATATATTATATATATATATATATATAAAACTAACTTTACTTGTATCATTATTTACTTTAATCTTTGTCATTTATCAGGTTTTTTTATTCAAAGAATTGGTTTCAATTTCATTTCAATTTAAAAAAGAGGGGGGGCATAGCGGTGTAATTACAGTATGTTGTTTAGGGGCCCAAAGGAAACTCCGAGCAGTGTGTAGAATAAGAATACAAAATTTCGACCTCCCCTAATACACATACGGAAGGAAGAAGCAAATTTGGGGCTTTTAACTTAAACTCAAAGACCATAAATTGGGAAGACATCAGATCATACATGGTTCAAATAGAGTGGAGAACAGTTTTCGAGAATAAAACAACTGAGGAAATGCTAACAACCTTGGAAGAAAAGACGCTGAGAATTTTGGAAAATATGCTCCGAAAGCACAGCCAAAGAGGAACTGGCTACAGAGGCAAAAGAGAAGAATATTCCGCAAAAGAAAGAGAGTAGCGACGAAGTTAGCTAATTGCAGAGACAACAATGCCAGGAAAGTAATACAAGAAAAACTGGAGAGAATCGATTGGGAAATACAAACTCTGATAAAGGGCCATACAGAGGGAAGAGGAAAAGGCGGTAGAAGCAATAAAGGAAAATCCAAACTACTACTACAGCTCTGCGAAAAGTAAAACAAAAACGCGCGCTACTATCGGGCCCTTAAGGAAAGGAAATAATGAACTAACAGACGATCTAAAAGAAATAGCTGAAATATTGAGAGCCCAGTATGAATCGGTCTTCAGTTCCCCCAAAAGCGACAAAGCTATAACTGACATAGGTGCATTCTTCAAAGAGAAATTGCAAGGAGAATGTATAACAGACTTTGATTTTACCCCAGAAGATGTAGCGAGAGCTATATGACAAATGAAATCACATTCAGCTGCAGGTCCGGACAAATGGAACGCACTATTAATTAAAAACTGTAAAAATTAAATAGCTACACCCTTATACTGGATATGGAGAAGATCCCTAGACACTGGGGAAATACCGAGCATCTTGAAAAGGGCAAACATCGTCCCTATATATAAAGGTGCGGATAGATCTCGAGCAAAGAACTATAGACCAGTGTCCTTGACGTCCTACCTCACCAAAATATTTGAAAGAATAGTCAGAGAAAATCTATGGCTTCTTGGAGACATTGGAAAGATTCAACAAAAATCAACACTGATTCCGATCAGGAAGATCATGCCTCTCACAACTTATAGAGCATTATAACAATGTCGTAGATGCACTTGAAGGCAATGAAAACTATGCTGTCATATACACGGATTTTGCTAAAGCTTTCGACAAATGCGACCATGGGATAATAGCACATAAAATGAAACATATGGGAATAACAGGCAAAGTGGGAAAATGGATCTACAACTTCCTCGGAGAACGACTACAGGTGGTCAAAATTCAAGGTGTATCAGAATCAGAAGTACGCAGCTCAGTATCACAAGGTATAGTGCTGGCCCCACTCCTGTTCATTATCATGCTAACAGACATAGACAGTGGAGCAGGGGCGTCCACAGGCGGACGCACAGACGCACGTGCGTCCACCATATTTTATTTCTAGAAAACCTGTGGGATAGGAGCACAGATGGCCTACTTATTTTACTTACTGCGCTGCGTCCCCCAGAATCTCGACCTAAAAGAAATCGTGCGTCCAATTTTTTAAAGGCTGCGGGCGCCCCTGCAGTGGAATAAACAACAGTATTGTAACATCATTTGCGGACGATACAAAGATCAGCAGAAAAGTCAGCGATGCAAATGAAGTAGAGGCCTTGCAGAGGGACACAAACAAAATATACAAATGGTCAGAAGACAATATGACATTTAACACCGAGAAATTTCAGCTGTTGAGATGTGGTAGAAATGAGGAACTTAAAAAGACTGCATATTATGCTCCAGATAGACAAGAAATTCAGAGAAGCACGAAAGCGGTCGACTTGGGGTAATAATGACCGATGATGCCAAATTCGAGACACAAATCAGATAGCAATAAACAAAGCAAAGAGAGTCGCGGGACAGGTACTAAGAACGTTCAAAAGGAGGGACAAAACAGTAATGATTTCCCTGCTGAGAACACTGATCATACCAAAACTTGAATACTGCTCAATTTTGACGTCCCCATATAAAAAGGAAGAAATTAATAAACTAGAAGAAACGCAGACACATTTCAGAGCCAAGAGTGATGGCTGCAAAGAACTCGACTACTGGAAAAGACTACGCAAACTAAATCTGTATTCCCTGGAAAGAAGAAGAAGAAGAGAGGTATACCATAATCTACATATGGAAAATTATCGAAAAACTGGTACCAAACCTCAAACAAAACCCAATTACCACCTAGTCAACGCTGGAAAATAGGAAAGGCAGAATGTGTTGTGTTCCCAAATTAAAGGCCCGACAAGGGACCTCCTCAACTCTGAAGGAAAATAGTTTGGTTGGCGGGGGGCCAAGAAATTTCAACCACCTTCCGAAGGACCTTAGAAACATTACAGGGGTCAAAGTTGAAGTCTTCAAGAGAAGACGATGCTTGGCTGAGGACGGTACCAGATGAGCCGGGTGTACCTGGCTATGTACGGTGGAGAGCTCAAGATAGCAACTCGCTCCTCCACCAAGCCAGGACTAGAGGCGGGGCCACCAGCTTGACCTTCGTGTGAAGAAAGACCGACGCATGGAACACAAACAAGGTTAACAAGGTGTATATATTAGGGTGGAGTGAAACCAGACAAAAGTTTTCTTCATCTTAAGCACACTGAAATTATATTGTGGTTTTAACTAGGAAACATAAAAAAAATAAAAATAAAGTGAAATAATATTCTAGAATCTAGAAATCTTGAACTGCCCTATTTTTGTCAAAATATGAAATGGGTGTCATAACTGGGTTTACGGTGGTTTATAACTGATTCTTGACTATGTTGTGGGAGAAACAAATAGATATATCCTACACAAAACTTAGAAATATATCTTCTGCAAATAATTTTCAGATTATATTTATTTAATGAATTTCTCTACTTTTTTCTGGATGATGATATTCTCGAATTTAAGTTTTGCTGCAAGGAATATAAAGAAACAAGGAAAGAAAAATAAAAATTTTTTTAATTTGTTTTGTTAAATACATATAGAGTATAGAAACACAGCAAATGAGTACACAAATGGTAACTGCAAAAAACAACCTTAACTATTTGAATAAAGAAGGCAAACTTTTAGCAAAATCCTTTTAGGTTTCTACGTCTGGCATCAGACTACGTGAAATCATTATAGCTCTGATAAAACCATATCGTGCTTCAAACCCAAATACTGAACTTGAAGAGTCCGTCACTAATTTAATACAACGCTCTACATTCTGGATATTATTGGGATAATTTGGAATGTTCAATGCGTTTTCTTTGATAGCTAAAATTTCTGCTTTTGTTAGCTTCATTGTAAAAGGTGGCTCACTTAGTTTAGTATCATTCCAATTAATTTTTTCATCCCAGTCCTTTGCATCAAAATTAAAATTAGGAACCTTGAAAGCTCTCATTTCTAAATTCTGACCACTCTCATTTCGCATGTCCATGATTTTGCCAACAGATTTTTCACGTTTTTCTCTAGCTGAGTCTCTCAAAACTGTCAGAAGAATATTTTCCGGGTGAGCAAAGCATGTATTTCGGAATATATACTTCTTAACAATTTCGACTGATTCTCTCGGCAAATGCTTAACCCTATTTAATAGCAAAAAACAGATGTTTGGGCCATCTATGCAATTAGGTCTACACTTGATGTCAACGTAATTAGGACCATAATTTGTCACAATGAAGTGTGTTATTGTGTAAAGTTTCTTTGTTGGTTTCACTGTTGAAACATAAAGCCTACAAATCCTATTAGCAAGAGTTAACCATCTAGCACGACTAAGAGGACCTGGCTTTATGAGGTGACGTGTGTGTATATAATTATATATGTATGTAGTCCAAAGTCACTAAAAGAAAGCTGAATGGCAACACGAAGGGATAAACAGAGCAACGCGGGCTGTTCGTTTGGTTTTGGCTGGACTAGAGCATGGTTATTCATATCGACTAAATCAGTGGTTCTTAACCTTTTTACTACCATGCCCCCTCTAGGAATTGGTCCTTCCCTCCACGCCCCCCTTCAATCAAAATAACATTCTCAATAACTTCTCAATATTAGCCCATGCTCTCGTTAAGAGAATAACAAATACAATTAGAGAAATTCCTGTTTCTAGGGGGGGCGCGCCCCCCAGGTTAAGAACCACTGGACTAGATCGTTGGTGCTAAGTTTAATTTGGTGATGTTTCTAAGGTGACAAATGGGGTAGAAAGTTGTCGGTAAATAATAATAGTTAGGGGTAATGTCTATAGCTTCTAAATTAGTAAAGTTAGAGAGTTTAGGTAGACTGCTTTGTGGGACGTAGGAAATCTATGGTAGGCCCTAAAGAATATCTAATTCAACGCACCGGTAAGTGCCTTTGTTTGTTGTTTAGAAACCTAGTAACTTAGCGGGGTCACTAACCCCAAGCTATTACATTTGGCGATGAGGATGGGATTTAATTTGGTTCATTGGGTTCAAGTGGTTGTTTGGAAAATTGGATGTAGCCTAGTGGGTCGTCCGATTTGGTTGGTTTGTGTGGGTAAGCTACTGTACTATAGCTTAGGTCCCGCCGGCCTAACTCTAATACTAATTCCTTCTCAGCCCTAACTCTAATACAATTGACTATTCAGCCCTAACTGGAGAGTAACCAGATCAAATTTAAACCAAATCTAACCTACTTCACGTTATTTGGCCTAAATCGGTTTTGTTCTAGCATGTCGGTGATTGGCCATATAAGCCCCTACGAAGACTGGGGAGGACTTCGAAGCTTATCCCACTAGGGTGAGGTTGTTTTTCGAGGCAAATTCCATTCCTGATGCTAAGAAAGTACCTACCTTTTTAACTATAATAGGCCCTAAAACGTTTGGCTTAGTTATGGACCTAGTTGCTCCTAAAGCACCGGAAACTTGCACCTATAGTGAATTGGTACAGGCCCTAACCGATCACTACAAACCCTGAGTAGTTCTCATCTATGAACGTTTCAAATTTTATTCGAGGCATCAGACGGTGAATGAAAGCATTGCAGAGTTTGTTGCAGGAATAAAAGCCCATAGCCGTACTTGTAAATTTGAGGACAAATTAGACGAAATGCTAAGAGATAGGTTTGTAATGGGTCTCAAATAGGAGTCTACCCAGAGAGCCCTATTAGCTATACAGGACCTAACTTTTAGTCAGGCTGTAGAAATAGCTGCGGCTAGAGAAGCAGCTGTTAAAGATGTTACAGCTTTTGGCAGTCACAGTAGTAAAGCCCAACACGTAAATAGCTTTAAATCTTCTAGGCCTGGCAGACCTAATGAGCCTACTAGACAGACAAATAAAAGGTATGCGGCATATACGACTAAACCTACTAATTCAAACGCTAAACAGGAGGAAAAGCCTTCCAAGCCATGTACTGGGTGTGGAAAACACCATTGGAAGAAGGACTGCCCTTTTAAAGAAGCAGTTTGCCGAAACTGTAGTAAAATAGGCCACATAGCTAAAGTTTGTTTTTCAAAGAAAACAAGGGGTGGAAATTCTAATTATAACATTTCTAGTGTAAATCCTCAAAAGGAAAATACTTCGAACATTGGAGTGGAGTACCTATTTTATGAGCAGCAAAGTGGTGATAATACAGGCCCATATATTGTAGAGGTAGACCTAAATGGAATTACAGTTCCTCTAGAACTAGATACAGGTGCTGCCCGAACTGTCATGTCCAAAACAGTTTTTGACAAAACTTTAAAAATGCACCTAAACTACATGCATCTAAAACAATACTAAAAAAATATGGGGACATACAAATACCTATTTGTGGAGAAGCATCCATCACAGTTAGACTCGACAAGAAAACTGTCTCATCCCTTAACTCTTTTAGTGGTGGATGAGCAAGGGCCTACTCTACTAGGCCGTGATTGGATTGATGCTTTGAAAATACCTATTGACAAAATTTTGCCAAAGGGTCAGGCAGATGTGCATACACACACATATCCGTCTGACATAGACTCATTGTTAAGGGAGTTTTCTTCTGTTTTTGGGTCTGAAGTAGGCAACCTAAAAGGCCATCAGGTCTGTATAGAAGTAGATCCTAATGTAATTGAAATTTTGTAAGGCTCGTTCAATTGCGCATGCACTACGGGAGAAGGTAGATTTAGAAATTGACAGCCTGCTCAAAGATAAAATTATCGAACCAGTCACACACGCTAAGTGGGCTGCCCCAGTAGTTCCTGTACTAAAACCTGACAAGTCCGTGCGGTTATGTGGGGATTACCGTTTAACAGCAAATAGAGCAGTCCTTCTAGATTGCTACCCTATACCCAAGCCTGATAAATTATTTAGCTATCTTGCTGGGGGTAAATATTTCACAAAACTCGATATGTCCCAAGCCTATGCTCAACTAAGTTTAGATAAAAATTCTAAAGAACTAACTATCATAAATACGCACTGAGGCCTATATAAGTACAATAGGCTATGCTATGGAATAGCATCGGCTCCGGGTATTTTTCAGAGGACAATGGACCAAGTTCTTGGTCACATTCAGGGGGGTACTTTGTTTTCTAGATGGTCCTCATTTCAGGTTCGTCTAAAAAAAAGAACACCTAACTAGACTAACCACAGTTCTAAAAAGACGGGATGCCGGACTTAAGCTAAAGAAAGAAAAATGTTCGTGGGTCACTAACGTGGTTTCATATTTAGGGTTCCGCATAGATGTCTCAGGCATTCATCCAACGGTGGATAAACTAGAAGCAATGAAAAATGCACCACCACCACAAAACATCACACAGTTACAAGCTTATTTAGGTCTAAACTTTTATAGGAAATTTTTGCCTAATGCATCGACTTTCCTTGAACCCCTAAATAAGCTATTACGATCTGGGGAACAGTGGAGATGGGAGAAAACCCAAAAGGAAGCATTTGAGGCTTCCAAGGACGTACTACTAAAGTCCACTCTCCTAGTGCATTATGATCCTAAACTTCCTCTCATAGTTTCAGCAGATAGCAGTTCTTATGGAATTGGGGCAGTGTTATCTCACCACATTGATGGTGTAGATAGGCCTATCTGTTTTGCTTCTAGAACACTAACTGAAACTGAAAGACGATATGCACAACTTGAACGTGAAGCCTTAGCCTTAGTATTTGCAGTAAAAAAATTTCATTTCTATCTATGGGGTTATGAATTTAAACGAATTGCTAACCATAAGCCTCTTAGGTTTATTTTCACCTAATAAAAATATTCCAGTTATGGCCTCAGGTAGGATTCAACGATGGGCACTGATTCTACAAGCCTAAATTTGACTTAGTACATCGGTCAGGCAAACTTCTAGGTACGGCTGATGCGCTAAGTAGGTTGCTTTTATAAAATCCAAATGAATGTGTACCTATACCTACAGAATGGGTTCACTTGGTGGAGTTTTTGGAATCCACTCCAGTATCTGCGGTACAAATAGAGCAGTGGACAAAACCAGACCCTATTCTATCTAGGGTCATCCATTACTGCTCAGTTGGTTGGCCTACTAAGGTTGAGAGTGTATGGAAAACTGATGTGTGGGTAGTTGGGAGGTAACGAAAATGGTTCACTGAGTAGGTAGGTAGTTAATCTAACAATTATTAAATTTCTTTTATATCAATAACTGGGTGGATGAAACCAATTGGTTGCTCACCAGAGTTATTCTCCACACTAGTATTTATATACTGTGTGACAAGAGCGTGCTCGGTAATAGATATACATTACCGATCAACCAACCGAAAAAAACCAAGAGGACGCTGGTGGAAAAAGCCCCGCGAAAAGGAGGACAAGGGAGAACGAAAACGAGGAACGGGGCGAAAGGACGGAACGAGAGAAGGGAGAAGGACAAACAACGGAAAAAAGATCCCCACCAGCAAGTACGCGCTCAACAATTAAACAAAAGGGGAAAAGGGACTCTCTAATAACTAGCAGTAAGTGACTAATTGTGTTTTAACCCAGTTAGAAGTAAACGCCGTAAATTAAGCTGGGTCAGACAATTAGGCCTACATTGTGGCCTAAGACCTAGCATCAACTCATAGCTTAACAAAGGTGAAGGTAGATTGCCCTAACCTAATTTGGTGAGGAATCCTACTGTGGACCTCAATTTATCTGCCCGCTCTGGACCATTTCCGGAATCTCTAGGCTGACCCCTACAAGGCTAGACTTAATCTACTCTATAGTTAGACTGGAGATATTAGGGGTGGGTTAATTGGGGACCAATTCATACAGAGCATTTTTCACAAGTGAATTACAGCCTTTTTATCAACGTCAGTCTGGACTCTCGATCCAAAATGGCTGTCTCTTATGGGCCACAGAGTGATAATTCCGAATGAAGGCAAGTCGAATTTAGTGAAGGAACTTCACGCTGAACACACGGGTGCAACAAAAATGAAAGCTGGCGAGAGCTTATTTCAGGTGGCCCGGTTTAGAAATTAGATGGAGAACTCGAATCATTGGTTCGTTCCTGTCAAAGCTGCCTAGAGAACAGAGATCTCCCAAGGAAAAGTCCACTTCATCCTTGGGAATGGCCTACTATACCTTGGCATAGGATCCATGTTGACTATGCAGGTCCTATAAATAATATCTATTTCCTAGTCATTGTGGACGCCTACTCTAAGTGGGTGGAAATTTTTCCAACCACTTCCACGACTTCGGGTGTTACTATTCGCTTACTCCGTTCGTGTTTCGCTCGATGGGGTTTATCCGTACTCCTGGTTTCCGACAATGGTACTTGTTTTACCAGTGAGGAATTTCGTTCTTTTGTCCACCTAAATGGCATTAGACATGTCCGGTCTAGTGTTTTTCACCCGTCGACTAACGGTTTCGCAAAAAATATGGTCCGTACTTTCAAGTCGGCCTTGCGTCATTCTCGTGGGGAGGAAATGCAAGTGGTGGTGGATAAATTTTTGTTTAAATATCGACTAACACCTCACACAACGACAGGGGTGTCTTTTTCTAAACTTATGATTGGCCGGGGAATTCGTTCAGTTTTCGATTTGTTACGTCCAAACGAAACGTTACAACGACAAGTTTTACACCATCAGGAAAAGCAGAAGTTGTACCACGACACTAAAAAAGGGGAAGTTATAGAAGCGCAATCTAATGATCCAGTTATGATTCGCAACTATGGGGCTGGACCAAAATGGGTTCCTACAACTGTGCAGGAAAGAACGGGCCCTGTTTCCTTCAAGTGCCAACTAGAAGATGGTCGTTTTATTAAACGCCATCAGGACCAGATATGGGAACGTGAATTGCAGAATGACTGGAGTCTTCCGGAAGAGAGAACCGATCCTCTGGAAAATGGTTCAATTCGCCCGCCTATGCATGTTGCACCTATTCCTACTACATCAACCCCGCTCCGCAGGTCGTCTTGGGTCTCTCACCCCCCCCCACTGACAGACTAAACTTGTAGGGGAGGAGTGAGGTGACGTGTGTATATATATGTATATAGTCTAAAGTCACTAAAGGGAAAAATCACTAAAAGAAAGCTGAATGGCAACACGAAGGGATAAACAGAGCAACGTGGGCTGTTCGTTTGGTTTTGGCTGGACTAGAGCATGGTTATTCATATCTGACTAAATCGTTGGTGCTAAGCTTAATTTGGTGATGTTTCTAAGTGACAAATGGGGTAGAAACTTGTCAGTAAATAATAATAGTTAGGGGTAATGTCTATAGCTTCTAAATTAGTAAAGTTAGAGAGTTTAGGTAGACTGCTTTGTGGGACGCAGGAAATCTATGGTAGGCCCTAAAGAATATCTAATTCAACGAACCGTTAAGTGCCTTTGTTTGTTGTTTAGAAACCTAGTAACTTAGCGGGGTCACTAACCCCAAGCTATTACACTTTACATGAGCAAGGTGTTCATCAACTGTACCATTTCTGATTGCTGAAATAATGCGGTATAAGTACTGCTGATCTCCATTAAGATCACCAACAATGTGTTGTAGCAGTTATAATAGTTCTTTACCACTAGTTATAGGTTTGAGTTGGACTACTGGATTGTATTCACAAAACTGAATGGCTTTTGCAACCGGACCAACAAAGGTACTTGCCCCAGGTGTTGTACCATCCAATGTTTCCAAAATATATTTTAGAGGTGACTCATTTGTATGCTTCATACAAATGAACCACTAAAGTGGCCTACCAAGTGCTTTCTCCATAACATGAATCACATCTCTTTTATAACCAGTGTTGGTATTTGTGCTATCACAGCCTATTACAGCTATAATATTTTGTAGGTGTCTGTCTTTAATAACTGACAATACTGAATTTGCTATGTCTGCAATCTTACTCGATGCTGGTGTCTGATGGGTAATATACTCTCCATCGTACCTGGTTCAGCAATCATTACATAGTGTTCTTCACTCTTCTTTTCACTGTACCACCTATCATTGACTTTCACCTTACTTAGTCTGATTCGACCATCGAAGTATATGGAAATAATAGGATTCACTTTATCACTTTTCAATGTTTTTCGAAGTCTCTCTCTTTCTCTCCGCATTTTACTTCTGTCTATTACGAGATGGTCATCTTCTTTGGTGATCATACCAACCTTTATCAAAGTTGCAGTTGCAATAGCAGCAGTAGCACGCTTTGATAGACCAAATCTATCTGCCTGCATTGCAACATGTCGCAAAAAATTTTCATGTGGCCACTAGTATTTTCAAAACCACAGTTTTCAGTTGTCATTATTCCATTGTCACTGTCTTCATCTGAAGAATTTTCTACTAAGCTCAAAAGTTGAACTTCAGTGGAACGATTGATAGTTTTCTTTCCTTTACTTGTTCTGAGAGCTTCCTCTTGTATCTCTTTTGTAAAAGTTGTGTGGCATGCACATCTACACTATCTCTCTACACTTTACGATCACTCCTCTGATCAAGTAGAAACTGTAATTCTCTTTCGGTACTTTATCTCTCCGACATATGCAATCTGTGTGAATTTCTTCACAATCATCACTGCATCCTATGTCTGTATGAGATTTTAAATTACATTTAAGGCACATATATCAAACATATTACTGACATGGCCGTAACTACCTATGAGGTCACCGAGGTCCGGACCTCGGTATTTATTTCCTAAAAAAAAAAAAGAGACAACCGTTCTCCGTGTATGAAACGCATATTACCGCTTTTCTTTTGAAAAGAGGGAGCGTCGAGCGTTTTGTGTTTTGTGTTTAGTGTATAGCTTGGGTTGTGTTTGTAGATGTCATTTTGGTCTGAATTTTGCTCGTCCCGCCGCGCTCGAAAAAAATCTGGACCTCACTAATTTCTAAACCCTAGTTACTGCCCTGATTACTGAGACTTCATATGTTCATTTTTTTAGTTTCACTGATGTTTTTGATTTACTCAACGTTGCTCCTCTTTCTATGAATATTGCTACCTTTTGAAACACTTTTTCCTGAACTGTGGGGATTGATGCTTGCTGCCAAAGTTTTAGTTGCTCCCGAGTTATTTGTCTGATGATTGGTTTGTTAGCAGGGCCGGCCTTTGGCCAATTGAACCTATTTGACCAAATTGGGCCCCGCGCTCAAATGGGCCCCGCACTAGGGTTGCCACCTCCAACTTTGAAAAATAAGGAACGCAATCTTTGGAGCCACGGTTTAAGCAGTTGAAAAAACATGATTTATTTGGCTTTTTGAGTAAATTTCAACAAATTTCAAAGAGGAATTACAAAAACATGCTGCAGATTTGGAAATTGCGCTAATAGATATCAAGCTCATGTGATGAATGTGATGAAGCAAAACTCCAACAAAATTTTGAGAGTTTGCAGAACAGAACGCAAGAAAGATTTCTTTATAAGTATAGTTTTGTTTTAACACGTTTTATGTCAAAATATAAGCTAATAAATATAGATATTGTTTTATTTTTAAAACAACGTAATAGCATATATTCCTGATAGCTAATTTGAAATAATCTTAAGTCCAGGAGGCCCCACCAAAATGGTCCAAATTGGACCCCGCAATTGCTAAGGCCGGCCCTGCTTGTTAGCTGCATTTTTCCTTTCTTTGTGATAGAAAGTACCGAGCCGCTTGTAAATTAGTTGGCAAAAGATTATGAGGCAACTTCTTAGGAGTTCCAAATATGCAATATTGCTTAGAATGCCTTGTGCTCACAAATTTTTTCCTTCCTGAATAGCATGGGGAACTTGAAAGTGTAGATGCTGCTGCATGGAAAGCTGTAGGTGTAGAGTTGCTGCAAGAGGGGATGTTGCTAGCTTGATGTGAAGAAGGATGTTGTTTCAGTTGTGGAGACACTGGTGTGTGGGATGCTGATTCCATCTCTGCTCTTCTATAGGCGAATTATTAATTGAAAAATAAGGACAAAAACTCAAAATAAATTTCAGTGAACTTTAATTGCTTAAAGAAAAATAATAAATATTTACTCAGTTTACTCACGTCAGTCACATGTACAGTTGCCCGCATATGTAATGTTCCTCGCCTTACAGGCGACTCCGGACATGTGGCAACGCCGCAGTGTTAGTCAAGGTACCCCAACTGGGGGAAGATGGGGTGAAGGGGGGACAACTGAGTCCAACAACATATAACACAAACATATACTGTATATCTAAAGGACAATTGAATGTGCAGTCATTGACATACAGGTAATTATAATGTAATGTCCTGTGTTCATAAAGATAAACAATTAATATGATCGTGAACAGCGTTGAACTCCATGTAGTTTACCAGTATTATACAGTAATAAGGTTCCATTATGATTACTGCAAATCTATATGAACAGCTACTATCATACAATAGAACTTTTTATATACAGGGTGTCCATAAATGTTTACCCTGAAAACAGTATGCTCTCATGTTTTAATGACGAGTCTTACATCCGTTTTCTTTTTACAGGTGATCTCGTACACGCATAGAGTTTCTGTGCTGGTGTGTTTCGTCTACCGCATTCGCCGCTAGAAGCGCTGTAGTAGCTGTTCAGTTAAGATGGCGTCTGTGACAGAGAAGCACAATGTGTTGTGTGGCTTGCAGAAACAAAATCTCCTGTCAGTGTTCAGCGAAGGTTCAGAACAAAGTATGGAAAGAATCCACCTGATGTGAAGTTAATTAAGTCGTGGATGAAAAAATTCTTGGAAACTGGAAAAGGGAAAGAGCAGTGGTAGACCATCAGTTTCCGATGGGACGGTGGAAAACATTCAAACTGCTTTCACACGGTCACCAAGGAAATCGGTGAGACAAGCTTCATGCCAACTAAAGATACCGAAGTCTACGGTGCACAAGGTGTTACACAAACGTTTGAAGTTACACGCCTACAAGGTACAAATTGTTCAAGAACTGAAGCCTGATGACCGTCCAAAACGTGAACAATTCGCTATTGACATTTTGAACAGCATTGACGAGGATAATGACTTCTTGTTACGTGTCTGCTTTTTAGACGAGGCTACGTTTCATCTTAGTGGTAGAGTCAACAGACACAATGTACGTATTTGGGGATCGGAAAACCCACGTGCCGTAAGGGAGCATATTCGGGGCAGTCCGAAGATCAATGTCTGGTGTGGACTAATGCATGACCAGATAATTGGTCCTTTCTTCTTCGCTGAGAACACTGTTTCCGCAACTGTGTACCTGGATATGCTCACCAATTACGCCATCCCCCAGCTGCAGGACAGGCAGCCAACTGTCATCTTCCAACAAGATGGGGCACCCCCTCATTGGGCGCATGTTGTTCGTGAAACTCTCGACGCAACATTTCCAAATCGATGGATTGGCAGGGACGGGCCAATCCCATGGCCCCCAAGATCACCAGACATTACCTTGCTGGATTTCTTTCTCTGGGGTCATGTTAAAGATTTGGTTTATGCAACAGTTGTTCCAGATATCAGGACATTGCGAGAATGCATTACGGATGCAATTGCAACAGTTAACCCACAAATGTTGGAAAATGTGTGGCGTGAGTGTGAATACCTTACCTTACCTTACAAAGGTTCCGCGCGATGATTTCTCACTTCGGGAAGGTCAAGCTTGTCGCCCCTCCTCTTGAGTTGGCCTGGTGAAGTAGTGAGTTGGATTCTTGCGCTCTCCACCTCACATAGCCAGGTACGCCCGGCTCATCGGGGATTGTTCTGAGCCAGGCGTCTAGTCTTCTTTTGAAGATTTCCACTGCAACTCCCTTCATGTTTCTTAGGTCTTTGGGCAACTGATTAAACAGTTTTGGTCCTCTCACTACAAAACTATTTTCTTTCAGGGTTAAGGATGTTCCCTGTCTCGCCTTCAATTTGGGAATATGTTCTACTTTCCACCGTTGTTTGGGGAGTTATGGGATTCAGAGTAAGATTAGGGACTAGTTTCTCCATTATTTTCCAAGTGTAAATAATGATGTATCTCTCTCTTCTCCTTTCCATTGAATATATGTCTACTTCTCGTAACCTTTCCCAGTAATTTAGTTCTTTGCACCCATTGATCTTTCTGTGAAGCTTCTTTGGATCCCCTCCAACTGTCTAATGTCTTCTTTTTTATATGGGGATGTTATGACCGAGCAGTATTTCAATTTGGGTATTATCAGGGTTTTCAGTAGACACCGTTACCGTTTAGACATTTTACGTGCCACTAGGGGTGCACATGTGGAAGCTTATCAAGTTCATTAACTATGTATCAAAACTTTGTATGTTTATCTACTTATGATTAAAACTGTGTTTGAATACGAGTGTTTATTTAAAAGTTATAGCATGCTTTAATCAGGGTAATCATTTATGGACACCCTGTATTAGTGGATGGGAAATGTTCGCCTGCAGGAAATTTTCGCGTTTGCTATAGTTTACGCGAAAATATCCAGCAGGCGAAAATTTGACAATTTAAACTAATCTTTGGAAAATAGTAAGAAAATAAAACTTAGATCATTAAAATACTTTATTTGATAAGTAAATTCAGTATATTGTAATAAAACATTGTAAAGTAAAAGCAGTAAAAGTATTTTAAATTATACTGTATTATTACTGTATAACAAGAATGTCCTGAATGCCGCTAATTTCCCAACCCTTCCAAATGGTCTTCCTCATTTTGTATAGGTTATCCCATGTAGAGACAATCCATTTAACATGAATAGGTTTCAGTGTGGAGAGCGTCATATCTATCTTACCGAGAGATTCATTTACGTTGAGTGCTACTGAAACTTATCCACATACCAAAAGGTAAAACTTGCCTTGATATACGACCTCAACCTCGACCAATCACAGTCCAGAATAAATGTCGTCATTCACGACGTCATTTTAATCTGTAAGATTATAACTAGCAACTGTTGACCGCGAAATTATGATGCCGCGAACTCGTCCAAGGATATGAAAGTGCGAAATTAACCTGGTTTACAATATATATACTTATAAACTCATACAATATTATACTAATGTTTGTGAAATGACGTTGATGGGCCAAACCGAGGTGTTGACATGGTTACTGGCATGATCTATGCTCACCATATTTCTACATCATATGACGAACACCGACTCTGAAAATGAATCCAGCTCAAGATAAAATTGCACAGCGAGGCCGGATAATTGGTATGGGGAAGCAGGCCTCTCTGTAGCTGACATAGCCATAGAACTGGGAATTTTGAAGCCTACTGTTCGACGGTGGGTGCAGAGGTGGCAGGAGACTGGGAATCTGCTAGATCGTCTTAAGTGTGGGGCACCAAGAAAGACCACCCCCAAAAGAAGACTGGAGAATAATCAACGAAGTGCAGAACGATCCTATGAACAATGCAGTCGCCATCCGGGAGACACTACATATGGGCGTGTCAGTGGATACCGTAAGGAAATGGGTGCATGAAGCAAGATATCACCACCGTACTCCTGCCAAAAAAGAGAGGATCGAGGAACGACATCGTCAGGCCAGGCTCTCTTTTGCTTGCCAGCATATAAATGATGATCTCGCATACTGGAGCAGTTATATCTTCCCTGACGAGAAGACGTTTGCGTCTACAACTCACGGGCGTCTTCGGTGTTGGCGACAGGACAACACGAGATATGCCCGCCAAAATATTTACGAAGTGGGCATGTGACGGCGAATGTGTGAGGATGGATGCACCTGCAAGGACTAGGGGAGCTGACTGAGATCCACGGGAGGTTTACGGCAGATCAATATATACTGTAGAGATCATGGAGGAGGTGATGCTGCCTTCTGTACGCGAGTATGCCTTGCCCTATCCTGAGCAGATTATCTTTATGCAGGTATGTTGTATTTGTGTGTTATAGAATATTATACTATTTCTAGAGTAAGATTCATGTATTGCACGCATTTGTATGTCCGGTTTCCACATTTACATGGGACGAATAATGGTCATAAAATTGTTCTTTAACTCTTTCAGTACTATGACAACACTTGGATTTTATTCTGGATAACTGCAGACTGTATTATTTGCATAACGACGCACAATTACATTTACTGAGAGAAGCCCCTAATACAGAGGGGTTAAAACCTATCTCGAATAGTGGGTTACTGATGAAGCATATGGATGATATATATTTACTTTTAATATTTAAAATCCATTTGCAGGACAACGCTCTCATCCACACCGCCAGGATTGTTAGGTAGTGGTTCGAGGAGCAGCGAAATCTAGAACTACTGGATTGGCCTAATAAGGAGTGTGACCTCAACCCCATTGAGAACGTGTGGGGGAATGTAGTGAACTTGTGAGAACCTGGGCAGGAGCGGAGCAGCCGCCAGCTGCTGGATCACACTATGGCTGAGTGAGAGATGTTCCGAAGGAACCCACACATCATACACAACCATGTTGCATCTATGCCACACAGATTACAAGATGTAATAGAAAATAATGGGGGATGGACCCAGGGCCGGATTAACCATTAAGCAAAATAAGCCCGTGCTTAGGGCATCAAGGGAAGGGGGGCACCACAGAAATTTTCCATTGTCGGATTTACCATGGATTTATTATACTATTATAATCGCGGCTTATAGCCTATAAGCTGTTGAAAACTGAATTATATATATTCATATATAGTATTTATTTTTTTTTTTCATTGTTTGAATTTGTAGTGAACAACAACCCTTTTGAGAGAATAAATATATTTCGTTGTAATCACACACTTTACGCTTTGCGTTATTATTTTGTTTATATCAAATCTTTGAGCGCCATATTAAAAATACATATAGATTAAATATTTTCGTGTGCTATAGGAAGTTATTCTGAACGTGTGATTTGTGCATATAATATTAAATATATATTTTACATAATCATTTGGTATTGTTTTACAGAAAGATTTAGGTTTATAGAATTGTAATATAAATTAATATTAAAATAAAAGAAACTATAAACTCTCTATATTGCTGTTGTATCAAGTGATGTTTATCACGGCCATTATAATAATAAGATATACTGACCTAAGTTAATTAGCGTTGAAGAAGTTTATCTGTTGCTCTCTCTTCTTCTCTAGGGTAAGTCTATGAAGTGTACTTTATTTGTATATATAACAATATTTTATCATACACGTATCTTTATTTTATAATTTATTTATCTATTGTCATAACAGTATAAAAGAATTTAGATTGTAATAACCAGAGTGAATAATTTGTAATGTATATATAACATCAAACGTAGTTAGGACAATTTAGGCCCTAAGCAAATGTTCATATTTCCTATAATTAAATATTGTGTTTTAAATAAATAAATAAATGTAAATATAAAATGTGGCTCGTTAATAGTGAAATGTTAATATTGATATTTTTATAGATTGCGTATTATTAATTCTAATGTTAAGTATTTTTATTTTATAGGTTTCGGTTCCTTCTTTCGGTTCCTTCTTTTGGTTCCTTCTTTCGATTTGATTTGTATTCAACATTTCGAGTTGATATTTCGGTTGAGTTATTTTATTATTATTTAATTGCCACTTATATTTAATTGATTATATTTAATTGCCACTTATATTTAAATTGCCACTTTGGTTGTGTACGGTTCCCATTTTGTCTTTCTGAGAATAAAAGAACAAAGCCAAGATTGTGATATGTGTAACTGTGTTGATTGCCACATAATATACAAATAAAATATTCTTTTTATTTCTGTATTTTACAGACCCCAAGAACCAAGATGAAACGTGTTCAGTTAAGTGGTGCACAAAAGCGAAAACTATCAAAAGAGAAACAAGAGAAGACTTTGGATTTAGAGTCCAAGACTGCAAAGCTGACTGATTTCTTCACACAAGTTCCACGACCACAACGTCAACATGATATACCGATTCTGAATCAAAACCAATCTCCGTCATCAGAAGTGGACACAAATACCACTTTGATCACTTCAAAATCAAAATATGATGACGTTGGAATCACCGAGGTGTCACAAGCAGGTTCATCTACCACATGTCTCACTACTGATCTCACTTTGCCTGTAAATTCTCTTGATACCTCTACTGCAAATGTTGATTCAAGTTGCTTTACAAGACATTCTGGGGTTGAAATAATTGCTGAAAATGAAAGTTTAGTGGACCATGGTGATGGTGGTGAAATGAATCAGTCTGCAGAAGATGAAGTAAATATAGCAAAAGATCCAGGGTTGTGGCTTGATTTCTCTGCTGATGATGTGGCTTATTGGATTGCTTGTGGACCCAGTGACTGTCAACACCACAATGGGCCATTTGACAAGTCTTACCGGCATTTCAGTAGTGGCAAACCAGCAAGATACTGTTCACAAAAACTTTTCGTTGGGACAAAAGCCAATGGTGAGAAATACAAGAGAGAGTGGTTATTGTATTCACCATCAACAGGATCAGTTTACTGTTATGTTTGTAAACTGTTTGCTCCTAAAAATGTCTCACATTTTGTTATAAGAGAAGGGTTCAGTGACTGGCGAAATACTATTGTAATTGATCATCATGAAAAAAGCACTACTCACCGAGACTCTATGCTAACATACTTAACTCGCAGACAAGGTGCGGGGTTGGGACAACAGTTGGAAAAACAAATTCAGGAAGAGTGTGATTACTGGGAACATGTCTTGAGGCGTGTCATAGCTGTTATTTGTACGTTAGCTGAACGTGGCTTGTCTTTTCGAGGAACAGAAGAAAGATTTGGATCATTGCAGAATGGGAATTTTTTAGGGCTGCTTGAGCTCATAAGCCGGTTTGATCCATTTTTAGCAGGTCACATTTTGAAATATGGAAATTCTGGCAAAGGAAATCCTTCTTACCTGTCCAAAACCACCTGTGAGGAACTCATTCAACTAATGGCTCAAAAGGTCCACGCACTCATTGTTGACGAAGTAAAATCTTCTGGTTATTTTAGTTTGTCAGTTGATTCAACACCAGATCTATCACATATCGATCAGTTAAGTGTTGTACTTAGGTACTTAAAAGATGGACAGCCTATTGAACGCTTTTTAACCTTTCTGAAAATGAAAAGCCATACTGGTGAGGAAATGGCAAATCAGGTGTTGCAGTACTTACGTGAAGTTTGTAAGCTAAACTTTTCAAAATGTAGGGGTCAATCTTACGACAACGCTGCCAACATGTCTGGGCGTTATAAGGGGATGCAGCAAAAAATTTTAGAAACAAACAAGTTTGCTATATATGTGCCCTGTGCAGCCCATTCACTAAATCTGGTAGGCCGAAGTGCTGTTGACTGCTGTCAAGAGGCGGTTAATTTCTTCTCTACAGTGCAGTTGCTCTATACCTTTTTTTTAGCCTCAACCAGCAGGTGGGAAATTCTTAAAGGTTGTATTGGAAATGAAAGTGTCTTAAAATCCCTCTCTGATACCAGATGGGAGGCACATGCTATGGCAACAGCAGCAATTTTGAAATCTTTCCTTAAAATTTTAGAAGCGTTAGAATGTATAGCTGAAGACCAGTCACAAAAGGGAGACACTAGAAGAGAAGCAAATAATATTGCAAATAAGATGCAAGAGCTAGAATTCGTTTTTATGTTGAATTTTTGGGATGAGATTTTGCAAAATTTTCATAGAGTAAGCAAAGTTCTACAGAATAAGGATGTGAACTTAAAAACATGTGCAGATCTGTATGGATCATTAGCTGACCAACTGTGCACTTCACGAGATGAATTTGAAAGATATGAAGCAGCTACAAAGGAAATGCTACCAGATGTTGATTACAAGGCAGCTCAAACTCGCAAACGTATCAGAAAGAAGGTACCCAATGACGGAGATGCACCAGAAGTATATCTGAATGCCAGAGATAAATTTCTTATCACCACCTTTTACACAATTGTTGACAAACTTGAAACTGAGATGAGAAGAAGAGGAGAGATATACAAAGAAATAGCAGAGAGATTTTCTTTTCTAAGTGATGTGCCACATAATGTCACCACTTCATCATCTACTGAAATTGAAAGGTATTCTCAGGGTTGTAAAAAGATGATTGATGCTTACCCAGAGGACTTGAACACTAATTTCTCTGCTGAGCTTCAGCAGTTTCACTCATATGTGTGCCATAAGTTCAGTGCAAAAAAAAATGTAAAAACAAGATTCAGTCATGCTGAACTTTATAAAATAATTGTAGAAGACAATATTGAGTGTGCCTTCCCAAATGTAGAAATTGCCTTTCGTATATTTTTAACATTAATGGTCACAAATTGCTCAGCTGAGCGTTCATTTTCTCAGTTGAAGTATATTAAAAATACCAACAGAACAACTATGCAACAAGGCAGGCTGGATGCCTTATCTCTACTAAGTATAGAAGCAGATGTGTTACGTAAGATTAGTTTTGAGGATCTGATCAAAGACTTTGCAATTAAAAAAAGTAGGAGAAAACTTTTCAAATATAAATGAAGTGGAAGTATACAAAAATAAACATTATTTTCCATCTTACTGTAAGTTTTGTTTCATTTCAAAAAAAAAATTTTATTTTATGGTTTATTTTTGTTTATATTTTGAATTACATATATATGGGGCACCAAAATCTTTTAAGTGCTTAGGGCCTCTAAAGGTCTTAATCCGGCCCTGGATGGACCAAATACTAACTATGAACCGGGTATAGCTGTGCCATTTATGTTAATCTACGGCAAATTGTGAGCATTTTGTATGATAAACTACTTAGTAAAACATTCTCAACCAATGCATATTTGTTGTAATAAAGAATTGGTGTTTTATTGTGTGTGTATATATATAATATATATATATATATATATATATATATATATATATATATATTATATATATATATGTTAAACACAGACCGTGCATGGAACAAGGAACTCTTCTGGGAAAATTAAATCCACTATAGTCCGAATAAGTAATGGTAAATGACAAATACCATAGTTTTTCTTTTTCATGATGCTAGCCCGACGTGGGCAACGGGTCTCTCGCAAAGAGATCCCATAAATATAGCTTCCCTCACCAGCTATCTGCAAAGCAGACAGGATCCAGCTTTGGGACATGGACCTAGGGTTTAAAGCAAGCCTAGTCCCTACATTCAGAACCTCTATATAAGTAAAAGACTTGTTGCATTCACGTCGGATTGAATAAACAAAGAAAAAGGGGTAACTATTGTATATTTATGGGATCTCTTTGCGAGAGACCCGTTGCCCACGTCGGGCTAGCATCCTGAAAAGAAAAAAACTATGGTATTTGTCATTTACCATTACTTATTCGGACTATAGTGGATTTAATTTTCCCAGAAGAGTTCCTTGTTCCATGCACGGTCTGTGTTTAACATAAATTTCTCAGGGGACCATTCTGAGTTTGTGTGTGTGTATATATATATATATATATATATATATATATATATATCGTAAAGAACGACGCTTGTATAGGAGATATTCCGCGCAAGACGAGAGAGAGAGAACGGAACAAATGAAAAAATGAGGTAACCACCTGGGAATCGAACCCGGGATCTTCCGATTGCCGGTCAGACGCGATAACCATTACACCATGGACCTCACTCTTCCAAATGCCGTAATTCTTCTACATACTCGCAGAACCAATGCCCCAAGGGGGCACCTCCCGCATGCCGTAACATTATATACATTCAACTGCAAAGAACACGCAGTATAAATAACGTAAAGAACGACGCTTGTATAGGAGATATCCGCGCATTGGTTTCTGCGAGTATGTAGAAGAATTACGGCATTTGGAAGAGTGAGGTCCATGGTGTAATGGTTATCGCGTCTGACCGGCAATCGGAAGATCCCGGGTTCGATTCCCAGGTGGTTACCTCATTTTTTCATTTGTTCCGTTCTCTCTCTCTCGTCTTGCGCGGAATATCTCCTATACAAGCGTCGTTCTTTACGTTATTTATACTGCGTGTTCTTTGCAGTTGAATGTATATAATGTTACGGCATGCGGGAGGTGCCCCCTTGGGGCATTGGTTTCTGCGAGTATGTAGAAGAATTACGGCATTTGGAAGAGTGAGGTCCATGGTGTAATGGTTATCGCGTCTGACCGGCAATCGGAAGATCCCGGGTTCGATTCCCAGGGGGTTACCTCATTTTTTTCATTTGTTCCGTTCTCTCTCTCTCGTCTTGCGCGGAATATCTCCTATACAAGCGTCGTTCTTTACGTTATTTATACTGCGTGTTCTTTGCAGTTGAATGTATATATATATATATATATTCCTTGTTAAGATCTAATATCTCCACATTGATAATGCAACAGGAAATCTGGAAAACATTAATGGGTTTACCTGTCCATTGTGATTAAATCATTCTCTCTCCACATTGATAATACAAATACAATCTGGAAAACACTATTAATATAATAGGCATCAGCCACAAACCGGTGGTGATATCCTGCTTCATGCAACCGTCACCTCACGGTTTCCACTGACACGCCCATGTGTAGTCTCTCCTGGACGGCGACAGCAAGTAACCATGTCAACACCACGGTTTGGCCCATCAACGTCATTTTACAAATATTAGTATAATAATGTATGAATTTATAAATATATATAAGTATGTTTATGGTAGTATAACCGTGGATTATTCTTATGCGATTTTGATAATCAGTTATTGTTATTCAAATCGAAACTGTAAATAAGTTCTTTGTGTAACAATCGATCAGCTCTCTCTCTCTCTCTCTCTCTCTCTCTCTCAATACATATATACAGGGTGGCGCAAAAGTCAGGAACCATAGACACAGTTTAATAATTTGTGTTTTAATATGCGTTTTGTTCTTTTCAGATTTGTTGTTGAACCTATGGCACAGAAGTTGACAATGGATGAACGGGTGGAGATAGTTTTAATGTGTGCAAAGCGTGGTAGCACACACCGATCAGTTGCTACTGCTTTTAATGACAAACACCCTGAAAGGCCGCCAGTTGTTCAGGCATCATTTGGAAAACTGTTCACTCGCTTCAAAGAAACGGGAAGTGTTCATGATCGGCCGCGTAGTGGCCGGCCAAAAGGTTCAACCGATGTAGCAACATCACTAACGGTACTCAATCACCTCAAAACAGCCCGCGTAAGTGCTTAAGAAAGTTATCCCAGGAAACGGGTGTCTCCAGAATATCCATTCAACGAATTCTTACAACAAATCGTTTCCCCGCTACAAAGTCCAACTCGTTCAGGAACTGCACGGTGACGACACAGACCGTCGTGTAGAGTTCTGCCAGTGGTTTCTACAACATCGACAGCTCCAACGAAGGATCATGTTCAGCGACGAAGCGATATTTCACCTCAGCAGTCGTGTCAATAGGCTATTGGGCCAATGAGAACCCCTCCACTGGATGGAGGAAGGACATGTGCAATTCGATCCACGAATTATGGTGTGGGCTGCGCTCTGGGGGGATCGGTTAATTGGTCCGCACTTTTTCGACGGCAGTGTAATGTAACAAATGAAACATATCTGTATATGCTGCAAACATTTCTAATGCCCATACTGGACGACAGTCCATTGGCAGAACGGGCGGAGATGTGGTTTCAGCAGGATGGTGCACCACCACCCTACATCGAAAAAGATCGTCGTGCTCTACGTCGAAACAGAAGCGAGGCCCAACGAAATAATAAGGTAAGGCAATTCCTTTCTTTACCATTAGGCAGCGCAAATACCGAAGGCAATTAAACATAAAGAGGTCCTTTGAAGACCTACATATAAATAACTCTCTAACAAAAAAAATAGGGCTTTGTCGTTAAATCTCCACTGAAGTCTGCTGGAAATTTCCAACGGATGAGGGTATCAGGCAATCAACCCATAGCCCTATATAGTTTTTTCACATGGTGGCCCGTGTAACTGGGGAACCGATCCCTTTACCTTTACACTAACACAAACTTTACCTTTAACCTAACCGTAAACAAAGCCTTGTTCATTTAACAAGGCTTAACTCATTTAGGTCCTATAAAAAATAGGCCAAACCACAACATAAGCCTATTTAGTAGACCCACAACACAAACCTACTTAGTAGGCCCACAAAATAGGCCTATTTAGTAGGGCCACCTTACTTTACCTTACATAATAGGCCTACCTCTCAAAGTAGGCCTTACTCTTTACACAAGGCCTATCCTAACTAAAAACATTGTAAATTTTTAATTCAACCTGTGGTGCAGGTTATATAAAAAACTTATTACAGTAATTTAACTCGCTCAACATCATAAAATTAAACTCAGAACTCTAACACGAACAACAATTATGGAAGACTTGGACAAAAGGGTAAAAAACCCAGACCAAGAAAACAAAAACACAGACCTTGGAGCTATGGCACCATCTCAAAACTACAAAAAATTAATGAGAAAAAATCAGCACGTAAAGGTGTCATCACCAAACTGTACAATGATTACAAACAGAAAGAACCTACAAGATATGATCTTGAAACAACATTAAATTCTATTACTCGTTACAAACAAGAAATTCTCACACTGGATGAGGATATAATTACAGAAATTGATGACACAATTGAACTAACAGATGATGAGTATTCTACTCTCCTACTTGACAATGAAAATTACATTACAAAAATTAATTCCTATATTTCTGAAATTCAAAACCAACTTGACGAGTACAAAAAACAAGACACAAATGAAAGCTTCTTAGAAGCTATCCGAAATGCTTCACTTAGCTCTCCCAACGTGGCTGAGGGCAATGAACTAAAATCAAAATTGCCTACACTTGAAGTACCCACTTTTGAGGGTGACTGAGCCAAATTTCAATCTTTTATTGAAAAATTTCCTAGCCTTATAGGTAATAAAAACTACATTACAGATGTTGATAAATTTAGTTATTTAGTGAAGTATCTGAAAGACCCTGCCTTAATATTAGTGGAATCACTGCCAGCCATAGGTACGTCTTATTCTGTGGCAATAGAATTACTTAACAGAAATTACATGAATAAGGATGAAACTATACATGATTTGGCTCTTTCGCACTTATTAAGCAGATTACATTTTCTCCAATGTTTTCAAAAGTTTTTCCCCGATTTCAATGAAACTTGTAGCAAATAATCACTATATTAGCAGCATTGATGGTATTCATTTCGATAAAATATTTTTATAATTAAAATAATTATCTCATTTTATTGAAAAATATGTAAAATATTGTGTTCCGAATTATTAAGCAAGTATTCTATTTACAGATCTAAATGATGAAAATGGGTAAGAAGAAGGATTTAACACTAACTGAGAAAAGAAAAATAGTCAAGTTACTCGCTGAAAATATAAAATCTATTGAAATTGCGAAGCAGTTTGGCAGAGCTTATCGAACTGTAAACAAGTTTGTAGCGGAGGGTACCAAACTGAGGCAGCGAAGTGATAAAGGAACTATAAGAAATGTGACAAGGCGGCAGATATCTATAATCAAGCGCAAACTGCAAAGCATCCATTGTCCTTAAGTAAAGAGGTTTTTGAGCAGGCTGGCATACATAATGTACCAAGAACATCTCGATGTGGAATCCTCCAAACAATTGGCAAGACGTGTAAACCTACGATTCAGTCACCATTAACACCCAGGTACAAGAAGCAGCATGTTGAATGGGCGCGTCAGTACGTGAAAACAGATTTTAATACTGTATTGTTAACCGATGAATGAAGAGCAACCCTTGAGGGATCTGATGGTTGGTCAAGAAGATGGATTGCTAAGGGTCAATCTCTATCATGGAATGAGGTTTTTTAGAAAGTTTGTGTAAGACTGGGCATTCATTTTTACACCATCAGGCACTCTGTATGGGACAGCAACTTCATTGCCTATCAATCCTGCCCAAAACATGACACTACCTCCACCTTGTTGGCGTCTTAATCTCGATGGTAGAAATTGGCTCTCAGCAATCCATCTTCTTGACCAAACATCAAGTCCCTCAAGGGTTGCTTTTCATTCATCGGTGAACAATACAGTATTAAAATCTGTTTTCACGTACTGACGCGCCCATTCAACACGCTGCTTCTTGTGCCTAGGTGTTAATGGTGACTGAATCGTAGGTTTACACGTCTTGCCAATTGTTTGGAGGATTTCACATCGAGATGTTCTTGGTACATTATGTATGCCAGCCTGCTCAAAAACCTCTTTACTTAAGGACAATGGATGTTTTGCAGTTTGCGCTTGATTACAGATATCTGCCGCCTCGTCACTTTTCTTATAGCTCCTTTATCACTTCGCTGCCTCAGTTTGCTCAGTTTGGTACCCTCCGCTACAAACTTGTTTACAGTTCGATAAGCTCTGCCAAACTGTTTCGCAATTTCAATAGATTTTATATTTTCAGTGAGTAACTTGACTGTTTTTCTTTTCTCAGTTAGTGTTAAATCCTTTTTCTTGCCCATTTTCACCATTTAGATCCGTAAATAGAATACTTGCTTAATAATTCGGAACACAATATTTTACATATTTTTTTAATAAAATGAGATAATTACTTTAATTATAAAAATATTTTATCGAAATGAATACCATCAATGCTGCTATATATAGTGATTATTTGCTACAAATTTCATTGAAATCGGGGAAAAACTTTTGAAAACATTGGAGAAAATGTAATCTGCTTAATAAGTGCGAACGCAGTGTAACTAAATACAATCACTACTAAGTTGAGTACTAACACAGAACGCGAACAAAATTCACACAAAACAAAATCACCACATTCACAAATTTCTGACTATGTGACAAACTTGAACAACAAAAACACTGTCATAATCCCACATCATTTGAATGAAAATGATTCCACATTGGATGAAGGGTTACAGCAGTTGTGACTATTAGAATCAGTTGGCATAAAGGACAGTACAATTACACATGAAGACCAATTGATGACAGAACAATTTAAGGATACATTACAACACAGAGACAATCAATACTATGTGGAGCTGCCTTAGAAAACACCTTGTCCAGGAATAATTGACAATTTGAAAGTAGCTAAGGCACATCTGTATAAAAATTACAGAAAACTTAAAAATGACAATCTTTTAGAACAATACAACAACATATTCAAAGAACAAATAGAAAGGGGCTTCATTGAAGAAGTTACTGATGAACCCTTTAAAAAACGAGGTTGTCATTATTTAACACAGGGGAGTTTACAGAGAAGACTCGTCCACAACTAAACTAAGAGTAGTTCACACCTCACAAAACGTTGATGTTGAAAGAAAACAGGATTCCTGGCTATTTTTGTACGGATATGGGGAAAGAATTTATAGGCCGAGTCTTACAGAACATGTTGGCAAAGTTTAATAACAGTTATTACACTAGCAATTCTATACATAAGAGTTCAACGCACCATAAAGGAACGCATGCATCGCTATTTCACACATTAAAACACATACAAGTATATAGACATTCTGGATTCGCTTGCCTTATCCTACAACAGCTCACACCACCGAGCGATTGGTACAACACCTAACGAAATTTTAGAAAGAGGTACGCATATAGAACGTGAGATGAGAAAAGACACTAGTAGAGTGCCACCACGCTCTGCGCATTTCAAAATTACTGATTATGTAAGGCTGTCGCGTTCGGATAATAAATTCCCGAAGGGATTTGAGCAAAGTTGGACACGTGAGATTTTTAAAGTTAGGGCTATGAGACCTAAAGACGAGATAATGATGTATTACGTTGAAGATTTGAATGGGGAAGAAATTGCAGGGGGCTTTTACGGCGAGGAACTGCAGAAAGTGGCATTTAATTTAGGAAAAAATGTGTTTAAAATTGAAAAACTTTAGACCAGCAAAGGTTCACGAAAGAGAAAAATGTACCTGGTGAAATGGCTAGGGTACCCAGAAAGCTTCAACACCTATATAAAAGCCGATGCAATAATGAAGCTTAAATAGTATGTATCATGGCGCCTAACCACTTTTACGTCACACCCCGTCCTCTTCTCTGTCTGTACATCCTGGCAACACCCTGGCCAACTTTGTAACAGAACTCCACGGGCCCATCGAATTGGGTCGTGAATCATATGAGGTAGGAAGATGTGAAATTCAATTGGCTACCAAGTTTTTAAGTATTGATAATAAAGAATCCATTTTTACGGTTCTTAGAAACCGTGATGAGTGTGAAAAGGCCGGTGTAACTCGGGACGAAACCATGCGCGCCGCCCGGAGTGGGAAGGCACAGTACTTCACTACAGTAGTGACACTAGGCCCGGATCATTATGGCGCAGCTGAGGATGTTGTGAGAGACTTAAATGGTAGTTTAAAAAGATCAAATCTTACGGATGATTTAGTATTCGAAATCGTAAACAAAGATACCCCGGCACGTACTCTGACTCTAAATTCAGAGGCTAACAGAAATGTTAAAGACAAAGGGCTGTTCAAAATTATAACTGAGGGCTGATATGGAGCAGCCCTCCAAAGAGACACCTTTCACGAAACACAACATGACTTGTGCAGCTTAATGTATCAGCTGAAATTTGAGAAATTGAACGTTGGCTACCCTCCCCCAGACATGTGCTATATTTACAGCAATATCGTGGAACATCAGTTTGTTGGGGATACCACCCAGGCGCGTCTGCTGCGTATCGCTCACATTCCCAATCATAGAAGAAGGAGCTTAAGCATTACATATGACAAGCCTCATTATGTCAATGTCGCAACTAATCTACTAAACAATATCTCAATATATATAAGAACGATTGAGGGGAAAAGTTTTCCATTCGATGACGGGAGCTTAACAGTGAAACTGCACTTTCGTCGCACTGTGATATAATGACCCGTAGGCCTTTCACAGTCTATCGAGGGGTGAGATACCAGCGTGGGAGTGGGATTGAATCCATTTTTTCAGCCATACTGCGTACGGCTGTCCCCTTGCTGAAGGGTGGTGCCAGATATCTCGGCAGGAAAGCGTTACAATCAGGTCTTAACACGGTAGAAGACATAATGGCGGGGACTAAGCCTAAAGAAGCTCTAAAAAAAACACTTAAAACGTACACGGGATGAAATCATCAAAAAATGCAGAGAAAAATGGGTGGTGGTGGGAAGAAGAGGTCTGTCCGGAAGACGAAGAAGGGGTTACCAGCACGTGGCGGTAAACGTAAAAGGACAAAAAAATAAGTGTTCTAAGCGAATGAAACCTATGGTTGATCATTTTTTTAACTGATATAAGCTAAGGACATTGCTTTCATGAATCATAAGCTATTTACTATTTGTAGAGAGAGGTGTCATTATTTCTGGTTCGCCATGGCGCGTTTCATACAATGTTGTAAATAGAGTTGGCTCTCTTTGATATGCCCCCAATTCAGGTTCCTGTTGAACACAGTGACTTTATTACAATTAATCCGTTAAACACCATTAGCTCCCCGAGTGCTCCTATAGAGTTCGTGATCCCTAGCTCAGGCTCTTACTCTTATTAAAAAAATTTACTACACGCCACAGTAAAATACCCAATTAACAGAGTAGAGCTCAAATTATACACAGAGCCATCAGGGCTGGCGTCGAAGCAGATAGAAAATGTGGCCCTTGGCATTCTACCTAAAAGGTTATTAATTGGAATGCAGGAACAGGTTTCTGTGAATGGAAAATATAAAAAGAACGCCTTTAATTTCGAAAATTTCGGCCTTAAAAACATAACCCTATACGTCAATGGAGTCACCTTAGGGGGTACATTAGAAACGGATTATTCAACAGATGCCGTGTTCCCACTTTGCTCGAGAGCTTACAGTAATCTTGCATATATTGCCGGTACTTGGAACGAATTAGGAATCGGCGTAACACAGAAGGAATTCATCGAACAGGTTAACCTTCACCCGTTTGACATCTCGGCAGACTTATCTGGGAGTATAAACACGCACATAAACCCACAGCAGAGTGGAAACATCTTAGTCAGATGTACTAGTTTACTTGGAATCGCATGCCCTAATAGAAATTGATAGATTTAGAGGTGTAGTCACAGACTTTTAAAAATGGATGCGAATACCATCCAGAGAGTAATGAATAGTGACCGAATCACACGCTCCAAATTTATCGGTGTGTTTACGAAGCATGAAACGCTGAAGCTTCCAGCCACGAGACACTGCGGCGCACTTATTCTAAATACAGATATTAGTGACGGAGAAGGGATTCATTGGCTAGCCGTTTATTTTAAAAATAGGGAGCGAATGTACTATTCTAATTCACTGGGGGACCATCTTTGGAATGACGGTATTATTGTAAAATTTCTCGAGCAATTGCACATTCCCAAAATTGTCTGGAACCCTTACTAATTCCAGAACTACTATAGCAATACTTGCGTCAATACTTCCTTTCTCATGTATATGGCCCGCAGCAACGAATTTACAATTTTTAATTATTCGATTTGTGCGACACCGAACGGAATGATGAAATGGTATGCAACGACATAAAAAACCGGTTCCCGTTTGTACGCACTCGATGTATTGTGTGAAGTATATGCGTATATATATATAGAGCTTCATCAATTGTATTAATATTGTGTAAAATTATAAAATGTACCTAATAATATTAGTTTGTGTAGCGTTTAAGGACAAGGCTTATGTTCTGTAGCTTATTAAAAAATGTAATGGATGATAATGCTGTAAATAAATTAAGTTGGATATATATGTATAAAAAATTGATACCAATGCCACTCCTATATATGTGAGAAACATTGAAAATATGGTGTATACAGTAAACGCTATTATGTATTAATTTATAACACATTCCTCATAGCTTTATCATTTAATAAAATGTTGAAAATACAAGACTTATTCTTATCCCGAAACACGCACAAGAAAAAGAAAAAACTCACATCACTTCTCCGACGACCTGGCGTTCGTAGGACTGAATGTCCAATAAAACTTCTACCCCCTGTGTCCAAATCCTCGTCGACTATTTGAGCTCAAAGCTATTACGGAAAGATTCTATAACGCGTTCCAGCGCAGCCCGCGTCCTTTAAGAAAAAAAAAAAGGCATGGATGTAGAGAAAAATTTTAGTTATTTTTTTTAAGAAAGTTTCCGTGGCACTGAATTATGAATATTTACTTTTTCCGCTTCAGATATATTCAGCGTTCAATCTTATCATATATACCCAAGGTACCCATTTATCAGCTAACCACTTTCTTTAAAATAATTATAAAAAATTTCGTCTACTTCTCATTCAAATATAATTTGGTTATAAAATTTTCGCAATCAGTTGTAATAAGCATTTTAAAGCTCACGAGTTTTATAATTAATAACTAAAATAATACATAATTATATATGAAAACAATTAAAAAAAAAATAAAGCACCTCGTATTTTTGACCTGTACGCGAATCAGATATGTGGGTTTGTTCAAAATGCTTTGCTCAATAACCACATCTAGCAAGTATAATTTATAAAAATTAATAACAGACGCCATAAAGTATACATATTTTAGGTGAATTTGCTGCAAATATGATATCACAATAGGATAAAGAGACGCTTAAACAGCCAGGGTACCCGTTCAAATATTGGTTAGGTTAATTAGGTGAATTGATGCAAATATAATATAATAGGAGAGAGAGACGATTAAACAGACAGGGTACCCGGTCAAATAATGGTTAGGTTAATTGATTGCCCAGTTAGCTCAATTGCACGCGTTCGACGAGGGGTTAGATTGAATCTTGATAATTTCTATTAAAAAAGAGAAAATATTAATACAAATCTTAACTTTAAAAAAGGAAAATACATTCGCTTTCTAGAAGCTAATTTGCATAATTTACAGCCACCCGTGATTTGTTTATCATTTTACCGGCCACTAATTATATATATATATTATATATATATATCGGCTATTGATTGGTGGCGTGGAAAACGCAGTTTAATAATGAACAGGAACACCAGAGAAAATACAAACATCCTTCAAGGTTTAATAGTACCAACGTTTCGGAATGCACTAATTCCATCTTCAGGGCTAAAACAATAAAATTCCAAATCACATACAAAATTACAAAATACAAATTGCTTAATAACAATTTAAAATAAACTTAAAAAAAAAAATTATAAAAAGTAGCTAAGAAAATGTAAAACATTAAAACTAAAAGGTAAATAAATGTGAAGTTAAAAAGTTAAAATTATAAAAAGTAAAAGCATTAAAACTAAAATGTAAATAAAATAAACTAGTACCTTAACCAAAACATAGCAGATCTATCGATGATTCGTCAGAATGTACTTAATGAAAATGCCCTTCCGGTGTCGGGAGAATGGGATCTAACCTAAGTGCGAATTTCTTAACGGTCGGTCCCTGGACTGTTTTTCCCTCTTGTTTTGGTTCATTCGTGTTTCTGTATCCACCCGAGGAGGATGCCAGTGGGCGTCGAAACTGTCGTGGAAATAAACTCTGTCTATTAGAGTGGGTTTTTATTTTTTTACTTGGAGATTGTTTTCTTATATCTGAGTCATCACTCAAGGAGCTGGTAATAGTTTGATCCAAATACTTAAACTCTTATACTTCCTCAACTACTTCACCTCTCATTTTGAAACCTAACATCAACTGGCTGATTACAGCTTATAGGATGAAATTGCATGACCTTAGTTTTTGTAACATTAAAAAGAATGTTTCTGCGAATACACTTCGCAGACATTTAGTAGCCGATCCAGGTCTTTAACAGATTAACTTATTAACACCATATCATCGGCACTAATGTAAGATTTAATATGTTCCAAAAGCTGGTTTTAAAATTACATTAAAAATATTGGTGCTTTCCTGTTAATGGGAATACCCAACCGCCCGCCATCATCTGGACTCGTATCTTGCGGAATTCATGTGGCGACAACGTACCGAAAGCAGCAACGTTTTTTCTGCGATTTTAGATGACAGACATTTTGACCCCTACTAACTGATTATCGCTTAAATATTAACTAATTTCATTTAAATGATTAATAAATTCGGTACTTACTATTATCGGGACTACCAAACTGTTTATGATGTATTTTTTCCCTCGTCATTTTCGTTTAAACTAACGAAAATATCAGAACTTAACCTAACCAATTATCAAAGGCGTACAGTTGACCTAACCGGGCATTTTCCGTTATATTAACCTGTTAGGTCAATTCAATGCCCGGTTAGGTCAACTGTACGCCCTTGATGATTGGTTAAGTTGTGATATTTTCTTTAGTTTAAACGAAAATGACGAGAGCAAAAATACATAACAAACAGTTTGGTGGCGGGCGGTTGGGTATTCCCGTTAACAGGAAAGCACCAAAATATTACAATAATGTTGAAGAGAAATGCACAAAATATCTAAGTTATGCCATAAATTCCACTTTTTATAAATATGCATAGAAAAAGTAATTTGCTGGGTATGCCCTACTGAAGCTTAACATCTAGCTTTAATATGAAGTTATATTAATGTTTTTATATTATAGTTTAAAGTTAAATTTGTATATTATGGTAAAAATTTGATTGAAATAATTCGCTGTTTGGAATAATTCCATGTCTCTATTTTTTTTCTATCACGTAAGGATTTTCTGCAAACTGGAAGGGTAAAAACAGCAACATAAATAAATATTATTTCAATTTATACTAGGTACCTATTTTGTTTTGCTATACTAATTACAAATGCAAACAACTTTAAAAAGAAGGAAGACTATTAACGCCAATTACATATTCATCTTTATTTGTCCCGAGTTTTCGTGTGAGATTTATGCTTTTTAGACTCGAATGTATGCGCTGTTCCTTTTCTTTTATATAATAATTCTGGAGTATCCCGTTTCAACATCCAGCAGTAATCAGCCATCATGCTGATGCCCCACCTTCCGTGATATCTCTTCTCCATTTCTTTGATATCTTGGTGAAACCAGGCATTTATAGGCTGTAGTTTTAAATAAAAATTTAAGGAAAATTACTTACATATGCAACATGAAATATGACATTTTGTGAAAAATCTGTACGTGATGGCGAAAAAGGAATATTATTTTCAAAATCAGCGTGCAAAAATTAGATTTTTTTAAAATTTGACAGTTGGACACTGAACATAATTAATTTAATTTAATTTTTAAATACGCAGGAATAACTTTTAATAAAAATAATAACTTGTTCAACATAATTAATTAAAATAATTTTTTATCTCGCCACTTTCTGCAGTTCTTTGCCGTAAAAGTCCCCTGCAAATTCTCTCCCATTCAAATCTATCAAGTAAGGATTTTCTGCAAACATAAACATAAACTTAGACCGGTTTGCTAATTTTATTTTACATCCGTGAAATATATCATTTTGTGAAAAATCTGTACGTGATGACGAAAAATTAATATTTTCGGAATCAGCGTGCAAAAATTATTTTTTAAATTTGACAGGTGGACACTGACCATAATTAAATTAATTTAATTTTTAGCACTATTTTAATTTGGGATTATTATTATTATTAATTTAGGAAGTCGATATCAGCCTACGCCTTTATAAAGGATTTACATTTAATTTCCAATATTCTGAATAGTTTTTTATTTTCAGTACTGGGTTTCTTAATAATAATTTTAGATAAGAATTTGCAGTATGCTAAGAATACTGTCTTCTCTCTCAAAAAAAAAATATATATAACCCATTTTACTTTAAAATTATGTATAAAGCACTGAAGATGATCAAAGTATATGAACGAAACGCGTCAGCAGAAGAATAAATGAAGACAGTATTCTTAGCATACTGCAAATTCTTATCTAGAATTATTATTAAGAAACTCAGTACTGAAAATAAAAAACTTCAGAATATTGGAAATTAAATGTAAATCCTTTATTATTATTATTATTATAATAATAATTATTGATATTATTATTTTAGGCTGTAGTGATTCCCCTTCCTTCATTTATATATTTCGTTATTTACTTTACTTTCTATTCATTTTCTCTTTATCTTTCATCGTTCTCTTTACACTCGTTTCGCTGTACTTTATAAATACGGGTAGACGTGAGCCGGTGGGCACCACTATAATTCAGACAATGCAAGGGAGACCGTGGGATTAATTATACACTTGATTACCACCTTACTAACTTTTAGAACGAAACGCTTTTAGATAAACGGGGTAATGCGAGGGGGGGGATTAACTAACATTTAAGCCGAAAAGAGACACGAAATACTATTCTAAATTTACAACTACATCGTAACACACAAAAAACACCTTAAGCCCAAGGCCGTCCGATGACTGAAGGGCCCAGCCTCTAGACCAGCGGTTCTGAACCTTTTTCGTGTAATTTACCCTTTCGACCAGTTCACCCAGCCAGATGTAAACAAACTAGACTCGATGACAAACTTTATTATCATTAGGTAATAATAATCAGTGTGATGGCTGAAATTGCTTCCAAAATTTACCCCCTACAACCAAGAAATTTACCCCATTTAAGAAGTACTGCTCTAGACCATGTTCAGGCGTTGCCAACTAGTATAGCCAAACAATTATTTAACGTAATTACATTTTTATTAAATATTATTATCTTTATTAAACAAACATTATTAAATTCTTATAAACAAACATTTTAATTCTTAATTAGACATTACTACAAGGCCAATACATGCTTACGTCCCTATAGCAGCATTTGTACCTTTTTCATAATTCACCATTTTATATATATGAAGGGTCCCGCGTTTTAAGGTACCTAGGCGCCAAAATTAAAATTCGCCAGAAATCGCCTCCAAAGTTCAGCAATATTCTCGCAATAGTATCTGTTATTAATTGAGCTAGAACGTTCATTTTTGGCTAAATTAGAGTTCTAAGTATGCTAATGAAGATGTTCATGAGTTTTTGGAATAGATTTTCATATTTTATATTTTATATATATTTTTTTAACTTTTTATTTTCTTATTATGCCGAACTTTGGGTGAACCTTTGGCTAGCAATAGAGGTGAAAAAAGTAGTTAGCTTCATAAGTTCTTCAACCATACTTCTAGCGTCGTAAGGTCATTATAACCCAAACCACGCGATAGAGGAAGGGTGAAAATAGTGATATCCATCAAAAACACGTTTTCGCCTGTGGTGGCGCTTAGGTATCTTAAGACGCGCGACCCCTCATATATATATATATATATATATATATATATATATATATATATGCGTAAGAATCACTTTTACATGAAAATGAAAAAATCTGTCTTACCAATTAAATTATATTATAGAAATATTAATGCCTGGTCCATATTTTGAGTACGCACGGTTTCTTATCGTAACGCTTCGGCTATCCAGGTGAACACCTGGTTAACGGACAACAGGTGGCTCATTTCGTCAGAAATAAATTTTGGGGATGAGGAACAACCCTTAGATAATATCAGGAATAAAGGTTATTTATCTTTCATATACGAGGCTTAGACAAGGCGAATTTTGGCGGCAGTAAGTCGCCCTGATTTGTGCTAATCTGTCAAAAAAGAATTCGTTGAGAGGGTCACAAAGTGAATATTTGAATTTATATGACATTAAATGGAAAAGTTATATGAGTGAGCTCAGAATGGTTCCCTGAGGTTTTTTATGATACATACAGATCGTGCATGTAACAAGGAACTCTTCTGGGAAAACTAAATCCACTATAGTCCGAATAAGTAATGGTAAATGACAAACACTATAGTTTTTTCTTTTTCATGGTATTAGCCCAACGTGGGCTATAGTGGATTTAATTTTCCCAGAAGAGTTCCTTGTTTCATGCACGGTCTGTATGTATTATATATATATATATATATATATATATATATATATATATATATATCCCTCAAAAGAATCACGTGTTTTGGGTGCATATAGATTTCTTCTACTATTATTATTATTTTTATTGTATATTTATCTCCTATATATTTCGAATAAGCGCATGCTAAATAAATGAATACATGTTAAATAACTCGACTAGATAAGCAGAATGACGTAGTTGTGTTTTATTATTCAAAGCAAATGAATAATAGCGGTGTATAATAAAATTAATAAGTATGGCCAACTAAATAAAATTAAACATTTTTGGCCAGATTAAAAATAAATAAGTATTTAGCATGAAAATTAATGAGAATTTACAGATCTCAATTGACTTTCCTATTTGAAACCTCATCATTAATAAATCAGTTTCGAATATATATATATTATAATATATATACACACACTCCTTTCTAAACAAGCCAGATTAAGCCTTCTAAGCCAGTTTAAGCCAACTGGCTGATTAAGACTTCTAAGCCAGCTGCTGAGGTCGAGAGGTCAATATGCGATGAGATATGCCTGCGAAAACATCATCATCTCTCCTCTCTCTTAGGTTACCTTCCTAGGTTAGGGAACCCCTTTTGGGGGAGGTCATTCTCCAGGACCAACCCCCTCTCCCTCCTTCATGCAGCTTGGGGGCCAAACCCCCTCCACCCTGTCTGCATACCCCTCCCCATGGGTGCCAACCCCCTCCCCCTTTTGCAGCGATTGATCAACATTGCATTGTAATTGCACACTCCCATTTTGCGGGCATACTACTAAAGTCTTTGCATATAAACACCGGTAAATATTTATTCATTAATCATGTATGTAATTTTTAACATTTATAATCATTAATATTAATTCAAGTTTAAAAAATTACCTTACATTCAACAACTTCTGTAGTCTAACGTTAGTCCAGATAATCAAAATGTCAGATATCACTAAAACGTTCACTTTATATATACTGTATATTGAGGAAAATGTTCACTTACTTCATAGAAATATCCATGCGAATGAGTTTCAAAAAACCTCTCGGTCATCACGCCATGCTCAACGATTTTAAATAACCAACTACCATAATTCATCTACAGTACCTACCTACCTACCTACTCAATGACCCTAACATTTCAAATTTATTAATACAACACATATTATACACTATTACAATATATTAAAGTTATAAAATTTTATAATTGTGGTTTCATAGTGACATTACTGGAGATTATTCATATAATGTAATGTTGACGGATGTATGCTAGATGAGAACTCTATTTTCTGTGTTTATTAAATTGTATTCCTGCAAAAATGGGGCGATTAGAGAACCTAGCACAATTTGTATCATCATATTCGTTTTTCTCAGCAAAAATTACAGTAAAATATCAGTGTGCCATTATAAATTTATCCAATTATCATTTTCACTCCGCCCTAAATATATATATAAGCCCAAATCAAATTATAAAAAGCCATGCGAGTTATAAAATTAATATGTACAGAGTGACCACAAAGTCCCTTTGCAGTGAAATTACAGCATATCTGTCTGTTGACTTTGTTTTTCATGCAAAGGGACTTTGTGGCCACCTGTACATGTATTTGTCAAATATATTTTCCCTTTGATATGAAAATTCTAAATTTAAAAACTATTAACACGAAAACTCTATACTTATATTACAAGTTACTGGTCACTCAATTTTATTTCCTTATTTAACCCTTATTTCATAACCTGGGTAAAATACAGTATACCCTTAGTATAATTTACCATGGCTAGTGAAATAAAGACTAATGAATTTTGCTTATCATCTCCCATCTTAAACAACAATTATTATTTTAAAATTATATATAAAAACTTCAATCCAGCTAAATCATTTGATACGCCAGTAATTTATCAACTTTTTAGTATTTCCCCATACCCTGAAACAAGTACTCTGTCATTATTTATCTTGCATGTGATTATGTAATAACTCAATCAAAAGGTAGAATACATTCACTAACTTCTAAACAAACAATATGTAACATATCAGCTGTTTATTAATCAGAAACGTTATATAATTGGAATTTCTTTCAAATTTTCAGTTTTGAGCAATCGTTATATCTCAGTACGCACCCAGGAATTTCCCTTTAGGGGACGGGGAGGGGGGACCCTGACAAACAAATTTTTTTTACAGTAAATTTAAGGATGTAAGCTTGAAACAGTGTTCATTTATTTTTATAAATTTATAAGAACGAATCAGACACACGCTACTGACGTCATTGACATCATAGAGCATTTTATTTTATTTTTTATACAAGGAAGGGAAGGCGGCCTAATCTTGGATGTGGGGTGGGTAAATGCACGGCTGCTTCCACTCTTAGGGTGCGCCGCCAATGTTGTCATATATTATAATGTATATAAATATTGTTATCGTGGGAAATGGCAGATGCTATCGCATTTATGTAACGTCGTTTGGCGTATTTAAATACTCCTGTATGTAAAACAAATTTCAGTTCTTTTTTCCCTCTTCGACCTTTCATTCCTGGAGCTAAATTTACGCAACTCAAGGTAATTACATTTGCATTATTTTATACCTTTCTCAATAAATGGTACAGTTTGTCTTATTATAGTGTTGCATTTCACAATACTAATAACAATCTATACAAATATTTTAATGTCAATACTATTCAATAAGGAGGGCTACGTTGTGGCCAGTGTCGTAACGCCGCTTCCCATGGATCAGCGAAGTTGAACGACATTAAGGCTGCAGAGTAGTTGGATGGGAGACCGTCCTCTGCGTCAAAATTATGTAAACTCGTGGTTCGGATCCCACGTAAAGCTGTAGGTCCCCTCCGTCGTATGATTTAGATGTTGCGAAGGAGGTTAAACAACCCCATTATTACATTTTTTTTTCAATAAGGAAACAAGAATATCGAATGAAAGCATAATTTAATATAATTAATTACCAAGTCTCCTCATCTCATTCATGAGCTGTCATACTAAAATGAATATACAGTACAATAATCGACAACTTGCGCTTACTATTTACAATTACCATACTCTACACAACGTTTTAGCTCTCGAAAAGTAATGAGAAGTTATGTTGTTCTTGTTTCCTCTAATCTCAATGTTATTACAACCGTAAAAAGCAAAATATGTACCAAATCCTGGCCCTAATCCAAAATTACCAGCCATTCCAAAAGCGCATTCACCCACACCGACTTCTTAATTAAGACTGTTGAATGAAATTTGTAATTTATAAAGTTTGTATGGGAGGGCGCTGCGAGTCAATTTTTGTATGAACGTTTATGAATGAAATGAACTTTTATGATAAGACTTGGGTTATATTAGACTATGAGAGTCTATTTATATCTAGTAAAATCAAAGTTTATCTATATGTAGTTGGTCCACGCTCACATTTTAGCATGTAAATAATTTCATACAGATTATTTTAAACGAAAAATTTTAAGCGAGACCTCACTTTAAGCTCTCGAGCCACTTACATTTTAAGTGCAGTTTCACAAATTTGGTCTCACTGGCCTTAGATATGAAGCCAAAGTTTTGATGAATGCTATTTTTGTAAATTTATGGTCTCGTTGACTTTTATCTATTTCACGAAAGAGTATGATATTTTGTACAAGTGTCATCTGACTAGAAATACTGTAGGTAGGCAGGCTTTGGATCATGACTCCAGATTCCTGGGATCTTGGGAGCATTGCTCCAGTAAATTTGACCATGAGAAAAAGTAAATTTGGGTTTGGGTTTTGTTCATCCGCTAGACGTTATGCAATTTTTTTGCGTATACGTTCTTGTACAAACCAATTTTTTTAAATTACAAATTTAGTTATTTTAAGTTTAGTTGGTAATTCCATATTTAACAATTATTTTTATTTTTTGTTAAGCTTCAATGTTTTGATAATTAAAATTTTATTAAAACGTATATTTTTTTAATATAAAATTATCAGGATTGGACTATGTTCCATTGATCTCGGCCAGGTTTGATAAATTGGCCAGATAATTACTTGTGCGGTTTTAAGTAATCCACCATGACTCTAGAATTGAAAAGTTTAGTTAAGTTTAAACTTACTTTTACTTACTTTAACTTACCTACTTTTACTTACTCTTCCTTACTTTTACTAAGTTTAAAGCACTTACTTTTACTTACTTTCATTGTACTATATTTACTTACTTTTACTCACTTTTACCATACTATATTTACTAACTTTTACTTATTTTGTATTTTTTCAGGTAGTCAATAATCAATAATGGATCCTAATATTGATGAAGTTGGAGAGAAAAGTGAGGGTGTTAAAAGGGTTACTTTTGTGGTCAATGCAAGAACAAATATTCAAAGAAGCAAAACTGGGAGGAACATTTTAATTCCAAAAAAAGTATTTGTTACAATACAAGAGGTCCCAGAGTTTGGGCCCACAGCTTAGATATTGCAGTAAAGAAATACCAGGATGAAGTGCAGCAAAGAGATACGGCAAAGCAGTCATTTAGTTTGTTCACAAAATGTGCTAGTGCTAGACCTCAGAAAAATGAACCAACTTCATCAACTGCTAATCTAGAAAATGAAACTTTTTCACTAGATGTTTCACAGACTGAAGAAAGTGCTTCTCCTCCACCTAAGAAACAAAAGGTAAGTGAGGAATCTGCGCATCAGACTAACAAAACTGCTTTAGAGGAATTTGAAAATTCCCAAATCCAAAAGACATTGAATGCAATTTTGCGCCTAACAAAAGAAACTCACCAAGCTGTTGTGGTTAATAAAGAGAAGTGTCAAAATATGCCTTCAAGTTCAAGTGTTGCATCCAAATCTAATAAAGCAAAAAGCAACAAATTTGACATTTCCATAGCCCATTTAAGCAAGTGTAAATCAATACAAGAAATCCTGAACAATGATTTGATCAAATCTACATTCAAATTGGTGGAAAAGAAGGATCTAGGGCATGCTGATGATTCATTTTCAGTACCAAGTGATATAATGGAAAACATTGCAAATAGTGACACTAATATGCCTGATGTAGATATAGCTGTTGAGGATGAAGATGATGATAATCAAGAAGATATTGATGATGCTTCTGATGATAAAATGTTTACATTATATTGCATAGCTTGCACAGACCCCAAAGCATGTGCTTCAGACAAACATTCTAACATAAAAGGTTACTTCAATGTTAAAGATTTAACCTATGTATGCAAACAAGGAGAAAATCAAGAGAGATGGTTTAGAAATCTGAAAACCCACCTGAAGAGACATTTAATTAAACTTCAGCATCATCAAAGAGCTGCTGTTTATGAAGTGATGAAAACATCTTCTCGGAACACTACTAAACGCATAGAAGACTTATGTGGCAACATCTTATACTACATAATGAAAACAAACACTGCATGGGCTCTATATCCAGTACTTCTAGCTGTATTACATAGGTCAGGTTGTGAGGTTGGAAATTTGAATCATAGCACACATGCGTGCGAGACAATTTGTGAGCTATTAGATAATCAACTTAAAGAACAAACTGTAAAGTGGTTCTTAGAACAAACTTCAGTAACAATAACAGCTGACATTGGAACAATTTTGGGATTAAGCATGCTAGTTGTATTAGTTATGAGTGAAGAAGATAAGACTGTAAAACTTGCTGGGATAAATTTAGTACGCAGCAAATCAGGAGTTTATTTGGCCAATGAAATTTTTGATGTGTTGAAGTCTCCTAATCACTTGAAACTATTTGAAGAAGCAATTAAATCCAAGGTATCTGGAATGGTTGGAGATGGGGCTTTTTGTAAGGACAACGAGCCATTTAAAAACGAAATGAAAAAGTTGTTTGGAGAAAATTTCAAATTTCGATGGGACTTAATGCATCTTGTGAACAGAGCCCACGTTGATGCATTGAAGAAAATTTGTAAACTAAGTGAGCTTTTAGACTTTATTCAGAATCACACTTCAAATCTGAGATCAGGCCTTGACTATACCAATATGGTTCTTGACAGTATCATTGGTTTTAAGAGACCAAAACTCAAATCTGATACTCGCATGGTTAATTACGAATTTGATCAATTTGACAGATTTGTGGAAAATTGTGTTTTTTGATCATCCACAAGATGATTTCCTATGTAACAAAGATTATGCTGCAAGTAGCTCAAAAAACCACAGTTAGTGCAGAATTTGTAGAAAATATATTTTATAAAGAAGGAGGGAAAACTGTTATGTTAAGAGTGATGGAAACAATTTCCAAATTAGCTAATGGAGGAAATGCAAATGATGTAGTTTCTGAATTTAAGCACGATACCACAGGGCAGCAAAAGGAACTAACAGCTGAGGATTACATCCTAAATGAAGTTTACAAATACATCAAGAAACGTTCTGATTACTACCAGGTTGCTGAAGTTGCTAGACCATCCAGAACCAGATCTGAAAGTAGTTTTACAAAAGACTCAGTGATAAATTGGCTGACAGAATATATAGAACAGCTGTGGAAAGGAATCACAGAGAGATTAAAGCATTTTGATAAAGATGGATCAACTGCCTGGAGTGAAGCACCAGCTGAAGGGACATTCTCCATTCTTGGTTACATTGTTGAACACAAAGGATCCATTAAGCCATCTCATTTGACTAAGCTGTGCAGAATTGTGAAGGAGGGTCCAGCTCCAGGCACTAGATCTGCTGTAATGATCACACAGAAAGCCATTGATCAGTGGCCAAGCATACATGGCGGTAAATTCACAACAAATGCCTACATGCAAGGTCTAACATCGTCCACTGTTGCTGCTGCAATGAATAAATAAACTTAAGGTGAGTTATAAACTGTACATTATTGTATTATTATGTTTAGCTAAAACAATTTGTAATTGGTATGTCGTCAATTCAAGAGTTTACTATCATTAACCTATCTAGTGGTGTAAGGGGAAAAAAAGTAAATTCAGAGCTGTGCTCCAGTAAATTTTTTCAAATCTGGTCATGGCTTTGGTCAAACCACGCTTTTACAAAATTTCGTACAAGTTTGTTAAATTGGAAAAAAGCCAGTCTATCAATAAATTTATAAAACAACGCAGCCATCAAATTTTGGTAATTCACCCGAAGCCAGTGTGTGTGTGTGTATATATGCGTGTGTGTGTGTGTGTATATATATGCGTGTGTGTGTGTGTGTGTATATATATGCGTGTGTGTGTGTGTGTATATATATGCGTGTGTGTGTGTGTGTATATATATGCGTGTGTGTGTGTGTGTGTGTGTGTGGTGTGTATATATATATATATATATATATATATATATATATATAACGTAAAGAACGACGCTTTGTATAGGAGAATTATCCGCGCAAGATGAGAGCGAAAGAACGAAACAAATGAAAAAATGAGGTAACCACCCGGGAATCGAACCCGGGATCTGCCGTAACATTATATACATTATAACTGCAAACACGCAGTATAATTAACGTAAAGAACGACGCTTTGTATAGGAGAATTATCCGTGCAAGATGAGAGCGAAAGAACGAAACAAATGAAAAAAATGAGGTAACCACCCGGGAATCGAACCCGGGATCTTCCGATTGCCGGTCAGATATGATAACCATTACACCACGGGCCTCACTCAATCAAATGTCGTAATTCCTCTACATGCGCGCAGAAACCAATGCCCCAAAGGGGCACCTCCCGCATGCCGTAACATTATATACATTATAACTGCAAACACGCAGTATAATTAACGTAAAGAACGACGCTTTGTATAGGAGAATTATCCGTGCAAGATGAGAGCGAAAGAACGAAACAAATGAAAAAATGAGGTAACCGGGTGTCCGAGAATTATCTGTACAATTGTTGGCTGTTATTAAAAGTCAACCATGAAGTGTAGAAATTCCAGTGTTATCCCATTTTACAGAGAAACTCATTAAGTTTTTTCTGATAACAAGTTTTGACAAGTTTTTTAGAAATGTACGCGGGTGACAGACATTGATGATTTAAAAGCAAGAATCACAGCTGCTATTGAGCGAATTGATGTGGATATGCTGCAGCGTACATGGCAACATTTGGAATTATCGATTGGATGTTTTGCGAATCAGTGATCAGTGGCGGTTCCTCATATGGGCAATATGGGCAGCCGCACAGGGCGGCATTTGTGGAGGGGCGGCATGAGCGCCTGCAAAAAAAAAAAATAAAAATAAGAATAAATAAATAAATAAATAAATAAAAATAAAAAATAAAATAAAATAAATAATAAAAGATCAATAAATATATTTTTATTAATAAAAAACCATCTATTGCATTTTCCATAAACCTTCCCATAAAAGACCTAAACAATGCAAAATGCTTCCAGATTAATATTATTGGGAATAAGAATAAAGCTCTGTTTGTTCCATGTGGGGCTCATTCTCTGAATTTGCTTGTGGCCGATGCTGCTAAGGGATCTATTGATGCCACAAGTTACTTTGGCATCTTGCAGAAGCTTTACAACTTGTTTTCAGCCTCCACACAACGATGGGCCATTTTGAAAAAACATGTGAACATCACATTGAAGATGTGGTCTGATACAAGGTGGGAAAGCAAGATCAAGAGTGTGGAGCCCCTGAGATATCAGGCAGCTGCAGTGAGAGATGCACTGATCGAGGTGAGGGACCACACCAAAGACTCTGTAATAAAGGTCGAGGCTCAATCTCTGTCAGAGGAGGTTGGGTCATACCGCTTCGCCATTTGTTCAGTGGTGTGGCATGACCTGTTGTGCCAAATTCAGCATGTGAGCAAGCAGATGCAGTCTCCTAGCATGCACGTTGATGTTGCAGTAAATCTCCTAAAAAACAGAGAGGGTCTCCGCAATTACAGGGCAACAGGTTTTGTGGCTGCACAAATGGCAGCCACAGATATCTGTGAACAAATGAATGTGGAGGCTGTGTTAAAACAAAAACGGCTGAGGTCCACAAAGCGGCACTTCTCCTATGAAGCATCTGATGAGCCCTTGATTGATGCTTTGAAGAAGCTGGAGGTGACATTTTTCAATGCAGTGGTTGATGCTGCAACATCAGCCATTCAGGAAAGATTTTCCACGTTGGAAATTGTGGGAGAGAAGTTTGGAGTGCTGACACATTTCCAAAATCTCACATTTGAGGAGCTGACAGAACAATGTGTGAACCTTAGTACTACACTACACTTTAAGGGACAATCTGACTTGGATGGCAGAGAGCTTGCACAGGAGCTGAAGAACTTGCCTGACTTGCCATCAAAGACCATATCCTTGCTTGAACTGCTGACATTTATCCATGAAAGGGAGCTCTCTGAAATATATCCAAATTTGTGGACTGCTCTCAGAATTGGTCTTACTCTTCCAGTCACTGTTGCTGAAGCAGAGAGGAGCTTTTCAAAGCTGAAGCTCATCAAATCCTACCTGAGGTCAACTATGTCACAGGAACGCCTTACCGGTCTGGCCATCATCAGTATAAATCATACAATTGCTGAGCAGATTTCATATGATGATTTAATTCATGACTTTGCATCAAGGAAGGTAAGAAGAGTCAGGCTTTAGATGGCAGTTGTGCTGTGGTGCAATTTATTTTGTTTCTTCAAAGTGTAGCATAATAATTACCCTCTCTTAAGTGTCTTATTCTATTTATGTGATAGAGCATTTGTACAATTTAGAAATTTGATTCTCTAGTTTATTTATGGCAGTTGTGCAATTTAATTTGTATTTTTCCTGTTCATAGTATCATAATTACATTCTCTTAAGTGAGTTATTCTATTTACGTGATGAAGGATTTGTAAAATTCAGAAATTTGAGTCTTTGTTTTGGTTCTGAAGTTCCAACAATTAGTCCAATAAAAAGTTATTTTGTGAAAGAGTTATGTCTGTCCTTTATTTTGGGGGGATTCGAATGTGTGTGTGTTTGCGAACAGGGGGGGGGGCGCTGAAGGTGAGGTTCGCCCAGGGCGTCATGTAAGCTAGGACCGCCACTGTCAGTGATGGTGCACATATCGAATGTTTGTAACAACGTTACTTTAATAAAAGAAACTTTTGAAAATACAGATTCTAAATAATCTTGTTTAAGAATTTTACGTGTGTTATCAAGAATTTTATTAAAAGATGAAATTGTACAGATAATGTTCGGACACACTGGAATTTCTAAAAAACTTGTCAAAACTTGGTATCAGAAAAAACTTAATGAGATTCTCTGTAAAATGGGACAACACTGGAATTTCTACACTTCATGGTTGACTTTTAATAACAGCCAAAACTTGTACAGATAATTCTCGGACACCCTGTATATATATATATTTTTTTTTCCAAAGTATGACCGCTCATGGCCACCAAAAGAAAGGTGGATAGCAGAGCGAACACAGGACGAAGACTAGGGAACAGCTAACGGAAATGAACAATAGACGGAGGAGGAGGAGGGGGGGGGGAAAAAAAAAAAAAAGATCATAGCGGAGTCACAGCCGGTAAAGAAGTCGGGAGCGAAAGAGGAAGGAGAACAACCCGGTTACCGAAAAGTAGGGACCTTCAGATAGAATAGCGCCAAGCCTATCACAAGGCCCGACGCTCTCCAAAAAGGGAAAATACTCTGCGCGCAGCGCAGAGTAAAGCGGACACTCCACCAGGAGGTGGGCAACTGTAAGTGAAACGTTACAATTGGGACATCGGGGCACCCGATCCCCGGCCATCAAATAGCCATGGGTCAGGTGGGTGTGGCCAATACGGAGGCGGGCCAGAGCCACCTCCTTATGGCGCGACCGATGGAAGGAAGAGGCCCAACATCCCAATTTGGGTTTAATCTTGCAGAGTTTGTTATTTGTAGCGCCATCCCAGCGACTCTGCCACCGGGAGCGCAAAAACCTACGGAAGCCAGGGATATAATCGGAAAAGGGGAGGGACACGGGTGAAACCTGTAGTCGGCACGCGGAACGGGCAGCTCGATCGGCAGCCTCATTTCCAGCCACGTTAACATGTGAGGGACCCAGCAAAATACCACCTCCTTGCCACCAAAGTGACAAGGATATGGCACAGTAGCTGGATTCGTCGGACCAGTGGGTGGACAGGGTCAAAACACTCCAGGCCATCCAGGGCACTGCGGGAATCCGAATAGATGACAAACGACCCATCCGGATGCTCCCGCACCACCTCCAGAGCGCTCAGAATGGCATAGAGCTCCGCCGTGAAAACGGAAGCCTCATCAGGGAGACGGGTACATCGGGGAGCAAGGGCAACGACTGGGGAACAGCCGCGGCCCCAACGCCCCCCGACGACCTCGAGCCATCTGTGAAGACCGCAACACATGCAGAGTGACACGCTGCATGCTGAAGGAACAGAGACCGAAGCAAGGCAGAGTCAGAATCGGCCCTGCGAACGGGGCGCAACGCCCTACAGCACGCAACAGGGGTGCTCTCCCAAGGTGCAACACCCTTGAAAGAGACCGGTATAACGGATGGAGGAGGAGTGCCCATACCATCGAGGAGGGAGGTCACCGTGTCGGTGAAATACCAACCCCCATCCCGGCAGAACGCCCTCTCAACCACCTGGAACAGAGGAGAGTGGGAAGACGGAGGATCCGGAGATAGTGCTTGGCAATGAGGAACGACCTCCGATCCTCCAAGGGAGGGATGTCGCACTCAACCTGCAGACTATCAACCGGAGAGGAGCGGAAGGCGCCAGATGACATGCGCAGTCCTCTAGAGAGGACCGGATCCAGTATCCGAAGGGCCGTACGGGAGGCGGAGCCATACACCACACTCCCATCTAATTTGACTGTACCAGGGACACGTACAAACGGAGGAGTGTCCGCCTATCCGCGCCCCATGTAGTATGCGACAGATGTCCCAGCAAATCCAGGGTACGTCTTGGACTCGCGCAGCCGGCGAAGGTGGGGAACCCAGCTCAAACGGCTGTCGAAAACCATACCCAGGAAACGCACTGATGAACGAGGGCCAGAGGCTGACCCCCGAGTGTAAGATTAAAGGCCGGGACGGCGCCGGATCCCCGTCTCCTCGACGGAAGGAAGGCCACACACGAAGTCTTCGGGGAAGACAGCGTAAGGCCCACCGACGACGCCCAGCGTTCAACCCGATTGACCGCGAGTTGGACTTGCCTCTCCACGAGGGGGGGACTCGTCCCCGCGGCATAGACAGCCAGATCGTCGGCGTAGATGGAACAGCGCACCGAGGGCGGAAGGGCTCCCGGTAGCGCAGACATGACCAGATTGAAGCAGGAGACGCTCAAGACACACCCCTGGGGCACCCCCTCCTCCTGAACATACAGGTCAGATAGGGCCGCCCCATTACGGACGCGGAAAGTGCGACGGCAGAGGAAGTTACGAAGAAATGTGGGCAAAAAGCCCACAAAACCAAGAGACTTCAAACGGTCCATGACAACTCCCCGACGGGTCGTGTCATAGGCCTTTTGGACATCGAAAAAGACGGCCAGAACAAGATTCCGGCGGGAAAATGCCTCCCATACATCATGACCAAGGAGGAGAAGGGGGTCCGGAGTACCCCGAAATCGACGAAAGCCATACTGGATCGGGGGGTATAACCCAAGCGACTCCAGTGTAAAGGAAAGTCGGACGGCCACCATCTTTTCAAGGAGCTTGCATAAGCAGCTCGTCAAGGCAATAGGCCGATAGCCCGCCACCTCCGCCGGATCCTTCCCCGGCTTAGGTATCGGGACCACAATCGCCTCCCTCCAACGGGAAGGGAACGACCCCTCAACCCACACCGGTTGAAAAGATCCAGCAAGAAGTGCAGGGCCATCGGGTGCAGATTCCAAATAAAGTCATACGGAATGTCATCAGGGCCAGGGGCGGAAGAACGACGGGTTGCCAAGGCAGCCCGAAGTTCCCGCATCGTAAAGAGACGGTTATAGGGCTCGTTCCCAGGGGCGGGAACGTAACATCCGAAAGGACGATCCGCAGCTGAAGGCGAACGGGAAACCGCAGCAAAAGCACCGGCCAGCCGATCGGCCACAGCAGCAGGATCCGAAAGGAAGCCGTCCCCGTCCCGAAGGACAGGGCGACTAGCAGGGACCGGCTTCCCCTCGATACTACGTACCTTCCGCCACACAGCAGCAGAAGGGGTAGACGAGGAAATGCCGGACACAAAAGCACGCCAAGAGGCCCGACGGGCCAACTTGAGAGTCCGGCGGGCGAAAGCCTTCGCCCGCCGCATCTCAATCAAGTGGTCCGCGCCGGGTGCGGTGGAAGCGGCGCGTTGCCCTCTTCCTCTCACACACCGCCTGGTGACATGCTGGAGTCCACCACGGGACGCTACGCGTCCGCGGGTTACCGGAAGATCGAGGAATACAGTCCTCCGCGACGCCATCACCACCCGCTCGAAGAACTCCAAGCTCTCATCCACAGAGCCAAAGCTCAACACCGAACGGCAATGACGGAACGAGCTCTGAAGATGGCCAGTCAGCCCGCGCAAGGCACCACCTCGGTCGAGACGAGACACCCGGCTGCGGTCCGACCGGCTCAAGACAGACTGGGTAATGATCACTGCCATAAGAGTCCCCCAACACCTTCCACGAAAAATCGAGTAAGGCATCGAGGGACACCAAGGAGAGATCAATACAGGTAGATGAACCCGTGGGTTCGTGGAAGTAGGTAGGTTCGCCGGAATTGAGGCACGCGAAGGAAAGTTCCTCATTAAGGAGAGCAACATACCAGAAACATTAGTCGACGGACATCTCCCCAAGCCGGGTCGCGACTGTTAAAGTCCCCGAGGAGGAGAAACGGTCGGCAGTTGCAACACCAACTCGCGAACCGCGTCGCGAGAAGGAGGGTCATGAGGAGGAATATAAATCGAGCAGGCAGTGTACTGGCGATCTAAAAAGAGCCGCACAGCCACAGCCTGCAAGGAAGTACGAAGAGGCACACCTCGCGAGGGTAGTGAATGATGTACATAAATCACCGCACCCCGCCGGCGTGTTTGCTCATCCAGGGTGCAAGGGAAACCAACATAGCCAGAGGGACGAGGGAGCCCCCGCGCAGCCAGGATAGTCTCCTGGAGACAAACACAGGAAGGCCGCATTATAAGTGGCATTATAAGAAGCAGAGAAAGCAGAGAAATTGCCACGGACCAAGCTGAGCAGCAAACTCAACGGTCCGTAACCAGGGACGGAATCGGCTACCCCGACTCACCCCGAACGGGGGGGGGTAGGGGCCACCGACCCCGCAGCTGCTTCACCCGTAGTAGAACGAGAGGTGGAAAGTGGAACAGGGAGTTCAGAGGAGGGCTCCCCTGAGGGGGGGAGACGACGAGATGGGCCCAGCCGAAATCCCCTATTCCCCACCAGAGGGGGGCCGAGGAGAACCAGATGTTCGAGGGCTCGTCACACCAGACAAGTGCTGACTGGGGGGGGGGAAGAAAGGTCCACCACAGGTGGGAGAGGTAGATCCAGGAGAGAGACCCGACCACTCTCAGAAGGAGCCGAAGGGAGAGAGACTCCAGGAAGAAGGGCCAGGCTCCTCTCGACCGGGTCCACCATGGGAACCGAGTCAGTAATCGAGGGTGTCATGGGGCGGTGTACCTCAACCGACACCCGGACACTACTTGGGGCACCGGGAGGTGACGCCTCACCATCCCTCCGTATAGGGGGGGGGGGGGGGGGGAGTCTCGAGCGGATTAGGAGCGGCGCGCCGCTTCCTCTCCGGTGAAGAAGGGGAAGCAGGACGAGCAGCGGTCATGATCGGGCCTGGAGGACTCCGACCACGGCGACGCTTCCTCCTCCCCTTCGGGGCATCACCTTCCCCACCCGAGAGACGGGTAGGCAAGGATCCAGACCCCAAGGCCGGAGAGGGAGAAGGGGCACTTGTAAGCAGGGAATCAGATGGGATGTCTGAAAGTGAGGCAGAGGGACAAGAAGGTCCCGCGGCGCCAGGAGGACCACCAACTCCCGGAACTTCCAGGGGGGGCACCACTCCGGTAGGCGCTGGGGTAGCACGGGAGGGGCCCGAGGACCCGCCAGGGCCAAGAGCCGCAGCATAAGACAACCCCCGCCGCGGCTCCCGGTCACGGACCCTATCGCGCGCCTCCCGCGCACTAAGGAATTCGGTAGTCCTTAAGGACCGCACCTCGAATTCAAACTTGAAAACGGGGCAGTCCCGAGAGGAGGAAGGGTGGGCCCCCGAGCAGTTCGAGCACCGCGGGGGCTTCGTGCACGGGTAGGGTGCGCAGGCCCACCGCAGCGGACACACAGCTTACCCTCACGGCGGCACGCAGAGCTAACATGGCCGAACCGGTTGCAGCCAAGCAGCGAACCGGGTCAGGCACATACGGTCGCACCGAAAACTCACACGACCGGCGATCACCACGCCCCAGAACACCTGGGCCGGAGGCACAAGGGAGTCAAAGGTCAGGAGCAGACGAGCGGACGGGGTAAGAGCACCATCCCGGCGCGACGAAAAGCGGAAGACCTTCGTTACCCCCTGGGGAGGCAAGATCCTCCTGCAACTCGCCAACCGGGATTGACAGCAGACGGGAAGCGAAAATGGTGCCCTGACAGCTATTCAATTGCGGATGGGGAGTCACAGAAACTCTGCAACCCAAAACATCCTGCAACTGTAGAAGGGACTCAGTCACCCCCGAAGAACGGGACTTCAAAAGAAGAGACCCATCCTTCAGAGGGTGGATATCATAACGGCAGGGAACCCCCATCGTCTTAAGACGCTGAAACACCCGTTCCGAGTTGCCCGGAAGGGAGCCAGCGGAAGGGCGGAGAACAAGGAACCTGTCCACCGGACAGAAATTGACAGCATGGACAGGTCCATGTGTAACGGTAACCGAGAGTGGGCGAGAGAACGAGGGCCGCGAAGACCCCGCCCTACGGCCACCACGAGTCCGGCCACGTGAGCCAGACGCCGCAGAGAACGAGAGGGGGCCATACGGCTTTAAGGTCAATCCAGCGGAGGCAGAGGCCGCTGAACGACCAGAAGTAGAAGTCTTATCCAAATCCAAGGGCGGGCTAGAGTCGTCATCAGGAGGGGATTGAAGTTTTGAAATTGAACCCATAAACAATAGCTTTACAAAAAAAAGACAGCCTCGGACCCAAGGCAATGCACCATCCGCCGCTGCATCCTTCAAGGCGCAGGCCCAACGTCCCGGGTAGCCCGCCCCCCAACCTGACTGTCGTTTTAAAAAACAGCTGATTGGCTCTACGGAGATTTGTCCGTTAAGGCCTAGCAAAGACCCAATCCAGACGCAGCAGCGGTCCGGGCGCCCGTACCGTCCCCAGAGTACGGCTCAGCCACGGAGCGATGCCCCCGGCGGGTGCACCCGATGACCCCAAGACTGCAAAATACAAACAGAGGAAGGGGGGATACTACAAATGACAGAGGCACAAGACCGAGTCAAGACAAAAGAAATTCCGGGAGAGATGGAAAAAAAAGGGGAGCAAAAAGAAAAGGAAAAAAAAAAAAAAAAAAACGCAACTAGGTAACTCTTCGCCCACACCCCGCGAGGAGTTGAGGAAACCCCAACAACCCACGAGGTGTACGAGCCCCCTCGGCCCGCAAGCCAGAGTACCTAATCGAGGGGTATATATATAATATATATATATATATATATATCCCCGCAAGGGGGTTCTAAGCTCGTGCTCTTGAGTGCTCTTTGTGCTCGTTTGTACGTGCTTGTTCCTGGAGGTTTCACGTGCGCCCTCCCGGCCCTAGACCCAAGGATGATGGGGCTCGACCCTGCAGTCCTTGTCATCCTTGGTCTTTTTCCACTTCGACTGTCCCCTCCACCCTTTCTTTTTCCTCTGTCTTTCCTCTCACTTTTCTTGTTTTTCCGCTGAGATATGCCCTTTAAATAGAGGCGAATCGGTTCTTCCTGAACTAAAAAAAAAAAAAAATAAAAAAATAATAAAAAAATATATATATATATATATATATATATATATATATATATATATATATATATATACAGGTGGCGGAAAGTAGCTCCCTATTTTGGATTGGTAAAAAAATACGTATATTATCCATTTATTTCAGAAGAAATAATATGAAAAGGTAGGCATACATGGTAGGTTTTCTCTAAAATTCAATGTGGGCTCCAACTCTTTCCACCAGCTTCTGGAGCCGCCCAGGAATGGCGTCCACTGACTTTAGCAGGAACTCCGGCGGGATGGAGGACATGACTTCCCGAATTCGGTCCTCCAGTTCTTCCAATGTCCTCGGTTTGGTGCGGTAGACTTCTTCCTTTACCCACCCCCAAAGAAAGAAGTCGCACGGTGTCAAGTCGGGGCTCCTGGCTGGCCATTGTTGTCCGTGAGTGGCTGGATGCCCACTTCCCTGGGCGTTGGATGGGTCGTCGTGGTCACATCAATGGCCAGCCAGGAGCCCCGACTTGACACCGTGCGACTTCTTTCTTTGGGGGTGGGTAAAGGAAGAAGTCTACCGCACCAAACCGAGGACATTGGAAGAACTGGAGGACCGAATTCGGGAAGTCATGTCCTCCATCCCGCCGGAGTTCCTGCTAAAGTCAGTGGACGCCATTCCTGGGCGGCTCCAGAAGCTGGTGGAAAGAGTTGGAGCCCACATTGAATTTTAGAGAAAACCTACCATGTATGCCTACCTTTTCATATTATTTCTTCTGAAATAAATGGATAATATACGTGTTTTTTTACCAATCCAAAATAGGGAGCTACTTTCCGCCCACCCTGTATATACACAAACTCAGAATGGTTCCCTGAGAACATTATATGTTAAACACAGACCGTGCATGGAACAAGGAACTCTTCTGGGAAAATTAAATCCACTATAGTCCGAATAAGTAATGGTAAATGACAAATACCATAGTTTTTTTCCTTTTTCATGATTTTAGCCCGACGTGGGCAACGGGTCTCTCGCAAAGAGATCCCATAAATATAGCTTCCCCCACCAGCTATCTGCAAAGCAGACAGGATCCAGCTTTGGGACGTGGATCTAGGGTTTAAAGCAAACCTAGATCCCTACACTCAGAACCTCTATATAAGTAAAAGACTCGTTGCATTCACGTCGTGTTGAATAAATCAAAGAAAAAGGGGGTAACTATTGTATTTTTAGCCAAAAAAAACCAAAACTTAAACCTCAACCGGGACATTGAGCGTCCACTTTTCAAGGCACGAAACACGTCCGTTTAGTATAATGTTCTCAGGGAACCATTCTGAGTTTGTGTATACTAAACGGACGTGTTTCGTGCCTTGAAAAGTGGACGCTCAATGTCCCGGTTGAGGTTTAAGTTTTGTTTTTTTTTGGCTAAAAATACAATAGTTACCCCCTTTTTCTTTGATTTATTCAACACGACGTGAATGCAACGAGTCTTTTACTTATATAGAGGTTCTGAGTGTAGGGATCTAGGTTTGCTTTAAACCCTAGATCCACGTCCCAAAGCTGGATCCTGTCTGCTTTGCAGATAGCTGGTGAGGGAAGCTATATTTATGGGATCTCTTTGCGAGAGACCCGTTGCCCACGTCGGGCTAAAATCATGAAAAAGGAAAAAAACTATGGTATTTGTCATTTACCATTACTTATTCGGACTATAGTGGATTTAATTTTCCCAGAAGAGTTCCTTGTTCCATGCACGGTCTGTGTTTAACATATATATATATATATATATATATATATATATATATATATATATATATATATATATAACTAGGTTTGAGGTGGAGTGACAAGCTTGACCTTCGTCAGAATGAACAATTCGGGCGGAAGCAAAACCAAGGTTAAATAAATAAATAAATAAATATCATTCCTTTAATTACAGCCATGACTTCGTTCTTTGTTCTTCTTTCCCTTCTACTGTTGGGGGTAGCTAATGGAGCCCCACAAGAAGATCTGATTGTCGACCTTCCTGGCCTCGACTTTTCCATAAATTTTAAGCAGTATAGCGGTTATCTTGATGGAACACCTGGGAGACACCTCCATTACTGGTGAGATTATATCTCTGTTGAAAATAGATGGCTGAAACTAAAATTAAATTTAACTTACTCTATTTGAAGTTACTCAGAAACCACAGGAGAGATTTTATTTTTTATTGCTTTCAAAATATGTCCCCACCCCCCACCCCCTCACATATCCGACAATTCATGAGAGAAAAATTCGGTGGTGAAAAATTAGTTCATTGTACGTCGGAAATGCAAAGAGGAAACATTTCCAATTTCTTTTATAGAAATATATGAAACGAAATATTGTCTCGGAAAAGATTTACATGCGAGTAAGTATGCGTGGGTGATATAGTATGTTCTCGCTCCACTAAGATGCGAAAACATGAAATAAAATAGTTATCGGTTTTAAAAATGAACTAATTAAGAAATAGAAATAGATAATAGAAATGCCCCCACTTTACCAATACGATACTTTCAATTCCAATTAAATATAATTTAAAAAATTGTGTTTGACAAGATATATTTTGTTTATCCTTCTTACAGGTTCATTGAATCTCAGAATGACCCATCAACGGATCCTTTAGTTCTTTGGTTGACTGGAGGGCCTGGATGCTCTTCTCTGACGGCTCTCCTCACTGAAAACGGAGCTTATTACGTAAAGAAAGATGGATCAGGATTGTACGAGAATCCTTATTCCTGGAACCTGGTACGTACGTACATACAGTACATCAGCGTTGCCATCCGAAAATAATGAAAATCTGAAGATTGGTGTCAAAATATGTAGAAATCTGTAGTTTCAATAAAAATATCTGTAGACAAAATCTGTAAACTACCATTTGATTTTAAAGTTTATTTTTGTAAGTAACATATACAATAATATTCATAATTCCAAACAGAAATACAAAAATGGTCAATTAAACATGAAATTTAGTGAATGAAAGGTAGATAAACTGAATATTTTAAACCAGAATACTATTCAAGCTACGTCTATAGGCCAGTTTAAGAATGATCTAGACAAAAAGCAGCAAATAGAAAGAACAAGTATACAGCAACAAAATAAGGATGCATATATACAAAATGGAAAAAGGAATTCAATAAAATACATAATTTTATGCTGTACTGGAATTATGGAATGAACATTATCATTAACAACAACAGGGCTATTTATCTGTACTGTAGATTCCACCCCTTGCTTTCTTTAGCAGTGTGTTTTGTTGATGACTAAGTAAGAACCGACGCACAGTCAGCTGAGTGTGGCGTGTTTATGTTATGTTGCCACTCTCTACTGACAGGTGGCGCACGAAAATAATTTGTTGGTTCTCATGGAGAAACTCAGTAATATTACTGTAATATCCAGTGTAGTCCGTAGTGGTTAGTAAAAAAAAACCTCAGTCTTAGAAATCGGCAAATTTTGCATATTTTGAAGGAAAATCTGAAAAGAAGCATAAAAAAAATCATAAATTTTAGAAATCTGTAGATTTCGCCCATTTTGGGGGAAAAATCTGAAAATCTGAAACAAAGCATAAAATCTGTAGATGCACAGATAAATCTGTAGAAATGGCAACACTGCAGTACATACATTATCAAAACTCCTTTCTCATTCTGCACAGGGTGGACATTATGTCTGAACTCCAGAGTGGAGACACTTACTTCAAATACAGTTAACAGCACACAACGCATCCCAGTTTGTAATGGGATATCATCCTATACAGTAATCTTAGGAGACACGTAATATAAGCATAATATTTTCGCACATACAGCTACTGACCACATAAGGGTAATATTTGTTTATGCAGTTATTTCATCTGGAGAATGGTGGCTATTAGGGATGTCATTATAAATGTTTTTATACGAGTAGCTAAAGCTCCACTTTAAATAAATATTATCACAGGCATACTTATTTTCTTTATTTATTTGTTTATTTTTGTCAGATTGCCAACGTTCTGTACTTGGAGTCTCCAGCCTGTGTTGGTTATTCCTACGATGACAAATCTAACTGCAGAACAGGAGATGAGGAAGTAGCCCAGATGAATTATTTGGCGCTACAACACTTTCTTGAAAAGGTACGTCTCTATAATCGTACAGCTTTCGTTCTGCAGTAATTGATACCTAACGTATGTCATTATAGTGACATACCAGTGACATAACGTGACATATGTTAGATTTTAGAGTATTGATTTGCTGATATTGTGATTATAAAGCTATAAATTAAGTTCAGTATAAATATAGCATAAATATGGGGGTTACTGACTTTATATTTATTTATACATCTATCTACCGAATTTAATTTTAAATTTATTTTATGAGATGTTGAAAGAAAAAAAATTCTAACAGGCGCACCCTTTTAAACATCTTATTACCATACTGTCATCGGGTGTACTTAATTTCAATTCTTCTTAATCCTAACCAAAATCACAGACAGTAGGTTCGTGATGAATACCTACGAATATAAAATTCTACAAATTTTGTAAAACTGAGCAAAAGTAAGCTTTGGAAAAATAAATTACTTTTATTTAGTCTTACTTAGTTTTGTACTCACCTTTATTCATTTCGAATTTAGTTCCCCGAATATCGTCAACGCGAATTCTTTGTTACTGGAGAATCTTACGGAGGCATTTACGTCCCAACTCTATCTGTCAAAATCGTCGAAGGAAATGCGGACTATCCCATCAACTTCCAAGGATACGCCATTGGAAATGGACTTCTCAGCTATTCTTTGAATCAAAACTCCCTTATATTCTTCGGTCATTACCATGCTGTTATTGGAGAAGAGTACGTTATCTTATTTTATTTTAAATTTTATGTTGAAATTTTACTGAACGTTAACATTTCCTAAATTCTCTTTACTCTTATAAGTTTTGAATTCGATTTAATATTTATAAAATACCCTAGACTGAGTTCTATTAACTCAATGAGTTACGCGAGTTGATTTCATTTGATTACGTTGTCATTCTCTGCGGGCTAACGACATTTGATCGACGTGACATAAAATCGACACGTTATTGTGGGTTAGATTAAGTTAGGTTAGGTTAGGCTAGCATAGGTTAGGTTAAACTATTTTTTTAGAGTATCGATGCTACGTCTCGTCGACCAAATAGTTATAGGTCCTTTCTCTCAATCGTACTTCAGGTTCAGCTTGCAACGAAATCGTGCTTTTAAAATTTTTTTCAAAAGTAATTTCATATTTCTTATTACTGTTATTACTACTATTGCTATTAATCTGCGTTTTATAATTTCAATGTCCTACTTTCAGAGAGAGTAATTTATTAATGTTATTTTTAGTCTTTGGAATAATATGGTTCAAGAATGCTGCAAAGGTGTTGATAGCAAAGATTCTTGCGACTTCTCTGTCAACGTTTCTCTACATTGTCAGTTATTAGTACGTATATATGAAAGATTCATGTAGTATATATAGTATATTCATGTAGTATATATTTTATATATCTGTTACCTATATTCCACGATGGAGAACAAGGAAAACATTTCAACTGTAGGTTTAAGGTGGAGACGTAGACGTAGGACTCATTATTAGTGGAAATAAGCTACTATTTTAATCTCAGGAATGAATTATAACAAAACACCATAATATTAATTACACCTTTGTTAATTAATTAAAGTTATAAGTAGACAAATGTAAAATTGATTGACTTTTCATTCGATTTCAGGTAACGAAAGCGACGAACTTTATGTTTTACTCTGGTATAAATATGTACAATCTTTACAGCGACTGTATAATTCCAAGTACTAAACAACAGAGCAGATACACCTATGACTTAATGAACATTATGGTACATACACAATATCCGTAAGTATGACTTTCGAACACCTTTAAGATGCAATAATAATGCTTGGGTTATTTAACCTCCTTCGCAGTATCTAAGGTCATATGACGAAGGGAACTTACAGGTTTTCGTGGGATCCGAACCACTGCTTTACCAAGAGAAATTCAGAGAGGCACCTTCATCGCTGAAGTTCGACCCGTGATTCGAACCCAGGACCTTCAGATTAGTAACCTGGCGCCTTACCACTATTGGCTACCCTAGCGGGCCTCTTTCGTATGTAATTTTGGTAAAATTTAAAATTTACGACTGAATTTTTTTAGAGTTTAAAATAATGACCTAACCTGACATAACCTGGCCTAGCCTAATCTAACCTAACCTAATTTAATATTGAATAACTTACCTAAGTTGTAAATTACCAAAGACGTAAAATTCATTGTCATGAACCTGTAATCTTTTCCACTTGAAAGTTATATGACGTAGAAAGATGACGTAGTATTTTCATTTAGTATCTACAGTTGTAGGATGCGGTTGTAGCATCACAGCAAGAAATGGAACATTAGCAAACGTTTTATAAAACTTCAATAGAACATTTTTAACATCTAATAAACGTTCCATTTCTTGCTGAGATGTTTTCGCTACTTTGTGTATATAGTTCCATTTTAAAAGTATTTTTAACCTTCTAATACCTACAGACGACCAGAGCCCTACATGACACCCGCTTGCCTTGACTTCACCAATGAATTAACTTATCTCACTAATCCAGCTGTAAGAAAGGCGCTTCATATCCCAACTTCCGTTCAAGATTGGGACGTTTGCAGGTACTGTAAAAGAAAGTATTGAAATTTAGTTCACACATCGAGTAACTCTCTAAACAGGGCAATTATATGAATGAATGAATGAATGAATGAATGAATGAATGGAGTTCTCGTGGGTAAATTGTTGATATAATTACTTCGTTGCAGTGATGACGTACAGTATTCGCGAGAAGTTCAGGACGTCACTTCTCAAATGCTTTACCTTCATAAAAACAACATTAGAGGTCTCATCTACAACGGAGATGTTGACATGGCCTGTAATTTCCTCGGAAACGAATGGACTCTTGATACTCTCGGACTTGATGTAAGTTAGCTGAATTTCTTCTTTAGTCGATCACAATTTTCAGCTTCTCAAAGCCTGGTATGGTGGTCATACCTTTTAAGTCAGATCATTCATGTCACTTATTCTTCTGCATAAGAAAATAATATGAAGAATGAGTACAATGAGAGCAATTTAGTATCCGACGGGGAAACTGTCATTATGACTGTTTTTAACGTGGAATCAGAAACACGGGTAAAAATGGATTAAAACTTGTTTCGCTTTAAAAGGGCCTGAAAGTAAATACTCTCACATGGGAAGTGACAATGTTCAACAATATAAAAAGAATATGGGAATTAATTAATGAATAGTAAAAACAATCTGATCACCCGAAGCTCAGGGCCCCCAACCTTCGTTAGTTAGCTTTATAAGGCTAACTAACGAAAATATCATGGCTTAACCTAACCAATCGTCAAGGGCGTACAGTTGACCTAACGATTGGTTAGGTTGAGTCGTGATATTTTTGTTAGTTAGCCTTATAAGGCTAACTGAAGAAGGCTGGGGGCCCTGATCTTCAGGTGATCCAAACAATCTAATATTTAAATTTTTGAGATCATTCGTAAAAAATTTTTATTCACAGTTTATATTCACATCCGTTAATTCACTAACGTTAAAACGTGGGCTTTCTTTGCCAAATTAGACTAAAATGTCTAAAGGTACCACTATTTCGAGAGGGGTTGGACCCCTGATTAAAGTCAAAAGATGCATACAAACGATGGAGGCTGACACCTACCAATGGGGCGGAAGAGAGGTAAAAATAGTCTTCCCATGAGAGCGAGACCAGAATGAATGGAAAGTGGAGTAGCTTACTCTCATTTGCTTGTTATAAGCTCACTCTAGTTTATATATTTAAAGATGATTTTCTTTTATCTTCAAGTCAAACTCACAAGCTGATTCAACTCTTCTTTTTTATCAGGTTGTTGAAAAAAACAGAGAATGGACAGAAGGCATTCAGGTTGCTGGTTTCGTGAAGAGGTTTGATTTACTCGACTTCGCAACGGTAAAAGGATCCGGTCACATGGTGCCACAAGACAAACCAGCGGCAGCATTGAAATTATTCACATCTTTCATTCAAAACAAACCTTATTAAGTTCATTTTTATATTTATTAATCATTAACATTAATTACATCTACTTTTATATTTATTATTACTAATAAACATGAAAAACCGTAATGTAAAGTTTCATTTTCCTCAACTCCGGGAAATGTACTGCGTCCAAAAAGAAACGTAATTTGAATGGAGCGTAAAAAGAAAACTTTAAACTTGAACTCTCTTGAAATGCATTAAAAATCAAATGACCAATAATAATTTTAAAATAGTTATTTTTTAAATACAAAAGGAGGAAAATAATATGGAATACTCAATTTATTAACAAAACTAGTAGTTTACCAAGATTAATAAGCATTCACATATATTATACATACATCAACAATACACATAATTACACTGATACGTAATAACACTACCAAATTACAAACATATATAAGACAAATAAGCCTTAATTAACGAGATACATGAACAGTAAATATTGATACAAATATGCCACCGAAAACTGCAATATATACAAGCACTTCTGAATAAAGTTAAAATAGCAAATATGAAATAAATTCAACTGTTTAAAAAATAACAAAAAAAAACCAGGGATCCAAATATTTCAAAGCAAAAGTTTTCAATACAGTTTCAGCCATTTATTTTTATTTTAAATTAATAATAAACTTAGGATAAAAGGAAAATCAGCGAAGCAGTTACATATAGCCGGCCGTTTATTTGCTTGGCCTCTGCTCTTCATCTCCGTACGATGGGAAACATGAAATAGTGTCCATGAATTACTGTAGCAGTGATTCTGTTCACCAAGCAGTTCATCCAGAAATGGCACAACCGTGTAAGCTGGCAGTTCTCTTCGGGTCCGTTAACTAATTCATGAAAACTATTTTTCTGGATACTCCTTTCTGAAGTTTCTTAAACGCATACATAACCGTGCCAGTGCCATAATCTTAATGAAAAAAAGCTACCATATTCCTTATTACATTCTTAGTCATTAGCTTTGTTTTTGGAATTTTAAATAAAAAAAAACCAGCCATACAAATTTAATTTAATTACTGTCAGTACTACCATACTGTAATTACCTAATTAAAAACAGTTAATACAATTATCTGTATAAATTAGGCAAATTCTCCTTATGATCTACAAATTTGATACAGGAGTCAAACAAATTCTGTTTATAATATACAAGTTTATATACAAGAATTTAATTAGAGGGAAAAAACTCAAACATTCTAAATATAATTTCGATAATACCTAAGAAATGCTATAAAGCTTAGACATTTCTATTATGCCTAATGATATACTCAAGTGGATGCACAGGGTGTCCATAAAAGATTACCCTGATTAAAGCATGCTATAACTTTTAAATAAACACTCTTATTCAAACACAGTTTTAATCATAAGTAGATAAACATACAAAGTTTTGATACATAGTTAATGAACTTAATAAACTTCCACATGTGCAACCCTAGTGGCACGTAAAATGTCTAAACGGTATTCACACTCACGCCACACATTTTCCAACATTTGTGGGTTAACTGTTGCAATTGCATCCGTAATGCGTTCTCGCAATGTCCTGATATCTGGAACAACTGTTGCATAAACCAAAGCAGACACGTAACAAGAAGTCATTATCCTCGTCAATGCTGTTCAAAATGTCAATAGCGAATTGTTCACGTTTCGGACGGTCATCAGGCTTCAGTTCTTGAACAATTTGTACCTTGTAGGCGTGTAACTTCAAACGTTTGTGTAACACCTTGTGCACCGTAGACTTCGGTATCTTTAGTTGGCATGAAGCTTGACTCACCGATTTCCTTGGTGACCGTGTGAAAGCAGTTTGAATGTTTTTCACCGTCCCATCGGAAACTGATGGTCTACCACTGCTCTTTCCCTTTTCCACGTTTCCAAGAATTTTTTCGTCCACGACTTAATTAACTTCACATCAGGTGGATTCTTTCCATACTTTGTTCTGAACCTTCGCTGAACACTGACAGGAGATTTTGTTTCTGCAAGCCACACAACACATTGTGCCTTCTCTGTCACAGACGCCATCTTAACTGAACAGCTACTACAGCGCTCCTAGCGGCGAATGCGGTAGACGAAACACACCAGCACAGAAACTCTATGCGTGTACGAGATCACCTGTAAAAAGAAAACGGATGTAAGATTCGTCATTAAAACATGAGCGCATACTGTTTTCAGGGTAAACATTTATGGACACCCTGTACTTGTACAATGGGAATTTCCAGCACAGGACCCTTAGAACGAGTTCTAGGGACTGATTTTGAGTACATCTTCTCACTATGCTCCGTACTTTCAGTCGGCTCATTCTTTGTTTCAATATACTCCATCTTTTCTGAATCATGACTCGTATTTTCACTAACCGAATAGCCGAATAATCCCATTGCATTTTTTAAATATCCAGGATAATCCTCTACTTCCAGGATAATCCTCTACTGGATTTTTCTCGTACTCATTCACTTTCTCACAAGCTTCATCTAAAATTATTTCGGTTTGGACAGCCACATTGATCATCTCAGCTCATCTCGCATCACCGAAACATTCTAAGGTGTCTTCGGTTTGTACCAATACATCCCTTTTCGATCTCAGCACACGATTCAGCCATGTCATACTACTCCTAAAACCTTTCTTGCAACTTGCGTTACCAAACAATCTTCTTTATGCCTTCTTTTGTTACTAACTTTATTTACCAACGAAATCTCTCACGCTATGTCTTGTCTCGCTTCCAGACGACTCTTTTCAGCTGCATCTACGTGTAATCCTCACAAAGCGGGAATTCTGGTTGTCCTTCAATCCCAGTCGTGACTCCTCCAATCTTAGTCTCTCTCCACTTATACTCTGCACATTACTAACGGGCTCCAGCAACCATATTTCTATCACTCCCTCATATTCATATACATTTTGAACCAAAATTCCTTAAAAAAAATGCATGGCATAGATTAGATTAGTAGTTTAGTATCCATGTTATCCTTTATTTTCTGCTGTCTTCTAATTCGTAACTGAGTACACGAGATAAGTGTACGCATGGTGTGAATGAACTCTGAAGCCATTCTTTTCATTATATTTTTTCCTACTTTCCTATAAATCTTCATTCACCACAATTTTCTGTCAACAGTGGCTGGCGGAGGAGGAAGAGAGCCTTGTCCGTTCTATACTCTACCATTACTACTATTCCTGTGCGAAGGCTTTACACGTCTATAAGTGTAAGCATAGTATAAATTTTTAATGTTTTTTTCCATTGCTCTTTCTAACTTTTCTACTTCCTTCTTGGGTTAGCCTAGAATGAATCTTAGGGTTTTTTAGCCTGCAACTCTGTAACTAACAATTTTCAGACTCCTTTATCATACGTTGTCGCTCGAAATACTCTTCCAAATACTTTGGCGGTTCTCTAAACAGTTTCAGGTGCGTATGATATACCCTCAAACATTCATTTTCATTTTCCACAACATACGAAACCCCCTTCCATAACCTTTTTAATTACGTATGCACCCACATATCTTTTACTCATTTTCAAAGTAAAATGGGGTAAATGGGGGTGACCTTCACGCCAAGTCAGTTGTTCATCAAAGGGAATAGGCAACACCTCGCCTCGTTACAGGATAACCTCTGCTAACTTCTGTACAGGTGGTTTACCAGTCTGCGAATGCACAGCGTGATTATGAAGTATTACTGCCTTTGTCAACTACTCATCCCATTTACCATTCGTCCCACACAAATTTCTCAAAAACTTTGTTATTGTCTTATTCACCCGTTCAACCACCGCTCCATTACGAGCAGGTTTATAGGAACTAGACCAGGCATGGGAAACCTCAAGTGGCGGGCCAAGCTGAGGGTTGATATTATTAAAATTCTTAACTTAGTTTGCTTTCTGTTTTCACTATTATATTAACATTTTGAAATTTTTATTCATTAATGAATGCTTGAATATAAAAAAGTACGGTATTGGCATTGAAGTTCAAATCAAATTTTATTTCTGCAATATTTTTGCATTAGAAAAATCAAAAGTGTTGTCTCTTAATAATTTAGATTGGAGGGAGGCCGGCCGGATTGAAAGCATTCGCGGGCCGGGGTTGTTCATACCTGGACTAAAGCATACATGCTGTATTCTAAACTTGCTCAACATATCTCCAAACATACATGATCGAAATTCAGGGCCATTACCATTCAAAACTCGCACCAGCACCTTCAACCTTGTCTTAAATATTTGTTCAAGAGTTCGACACCGACTAAGCACTCTTATTTCGAACTGGTTGCACATGTACAAACTTACCAAACAACCAATATACTCATAAACGTCTTGGGCAATGCAACCACATCTACAGGCCACAAGTTCATACGACCTTTTTATCATCACTTTCAAAGTTGGAGGAAACTTCACCATATGTCCCATTTTCATTTTCTGGCATGACTCATGTCCTACTCAGGGCCTCCGAGAGCTGCCACGGGCCCCAGGGAAGGATTGGTATATGGGCCCCCCAGTTTACTCAGTATTTTATTATGAATGTTTTTTGTGTACATAACAAGCAAATTGATATGTTCAAGTCACTATTCAAAACATTCAGTATGACTAAACAACTCGCGAGGAAAATGACCATTTTATTTTTCGAATTAATTATATTAATTCTATCACCATACAATTTACAAATGCAGTACCAGTCCATGCAGGCAAGACAATTGTTTACTGCAAGATTTTCATAATTAGAAGTGTACTTTCTTTGCCTTCTCATTAGCAAAGTAGTAAATGATTCTGATGAAATTTAATTAAGCTAATTGGCTTTCAATTACAATGGTTCCCAGATCTGTCAGTCGGTCTTGGGCATTGGTGGACAGCAGATAATATTTTATCGGTTTCAGTTTGACTATGATAATCTCTATAAAATGTATGTTCATTAATTATATTTCCTCTCTGTTATTTAATCAATTGCTTTATTAATATTTTTAGATTTTATCCCCCCTCTTTCCGGGCCCCGGAGATTTATCCCGGCTTCCCCGCCCTCTCGGCGGCCCTGGTCATACTTACTTCCGAACTACCATACCTAACCTTGGGTGCCATACATACTTGTCCATCAAATCATATAATTTGTCTCTTCCAACATACGCAAGACACACATGAAACGTCACAACTTTATGTGCCAGCAATTGAAAATCCACTACCGCAGACTAAATTTTCTTTTTCTCATCTCACCTCACAGACATTTTGAATCACTCTCAGATGTGGCGTATGGGGGATATAATCTTTAAATTTTTTATCATTACAGTTCATTTATTTTCCACTCATAAACCTTTTTCGAATTTCATTTAAAACTTTTACCCTACTTTGCAAACTATCCACTTCATTCATAGGCAAAAAGTTCTCCCATAATCAACGCAACGTTTCCCTCTCATTATATTCCAAGTGAACACTTCGGGTGCTAACTACTGATTCATTTCCATAACTAACTCTCACGTTTCTGAAATCTAATACTGTATCAGCCCTCTCCAAGTAGTTCATACCCAGTAAAAACCACACCGGTATATAATAGTATTTTTCACAATCAGTGGCGGACTGGCTAGGCTGTCAGTCTGCCATGTGGCAGATGGGTCCCCCTAGAAAAAAGGGAAATTGGCCCCCTAGACCTGAGGTAAAAAAAATTGGCAGCCAATCTATTATACTCGTATATAAAGTTTAAATAAACATAAGTCAGTTGGGCCTGATGAGATATATCCTAGACTCTTAATTGAGGGTGTTGACAGTATTTCTATTACATGAAATAGATATAATTTATTTAGATTTTTGTAATTATTTGTTTGTAATTTTTTTATTTTTTTATTTTGTATTTATTAATAGTATATAAAAAGGCAAATATATTAATAACTTCTTTAATTTGTTAAAATTATTGCAGGTTTTCAACTTTTAGAAAATAGCAAAAATTAATAAATGTACGTGCCTAAAATACAGTTTTGCCAACCTGCCTGTCACTGCGACATTTTTAACTTCATTAATTTATTTAATAATTGCCTACATGCTTCATTAAAATCAATTCCAATTTATCAAACTAAGTCTCTTATTTTTGTTATTGCTGTTATATATATATATATATATAATTATATTTTACCCATTTCTATGTCCATATATAAAATATATATAGAGTTATGTATATATTTTATATAAAGCTGCTATATATAAAGATAGATATAAAAATAAATAAGAAAATACATGTAATAGTATTGAGAAAATATTACAATACATTACATTACAATACAGTTACAGAATACATATATTCATTCATTATACAGGGTGTCCCATAAGTCCGGCATCATAGGAAAAAATAAAAAAGGCAAAACAAAAGCTTTTATTTACAGAACGTGCTCAATATGTCCACCATTGTTTTCAATACACAAATTCAGACGTGATACCCAGTCAGCAAGCACACGGTGAATGATGTCACGAGTAATGGTGTTACATGCCCCAATAATGCGCTGCCGCAAATGTTTAACACTCCTAATTTTCTCTGCGTATACCAGCGCTTTCAAGTGGCCCCAGAGATAAAAATCTAGTGGCGTGAGATCCGGGCTTCTAGCTGGCCATTCCACAGGCCCTCGACGTCCTATCCAATGACCAGGGAATTGTTGGTACACGTATTCCCTTACTTGGGTGCTGTAATGTGCAGGAGCGCCGTCTTGCTGGAACCATGTTGGGAAATTTCCTTCTTCGTTCAAGACACTGGGAAATGCTTCTTCCTTGAGCATACGTAGGTAGGTGCCTCCAGTGACATGTTCATCGAAAAAGAGGGGGCCTATGATGCGATCCTTCCGAATGCCACACCATACCATCACCCGAGATGTACCCTGTTCCTTTGAAGAGGTATACCAGTGAGGGTTGGTTTGAGACCAGTAGCGGGTATTCTGTCGATTTACCTCACCATTTCCGTAAAAAACAGCCTCGTCACTGAACAGAATGATGGACGGGAAATTGGCATCCCGAGCATAAGAAAAATATGAATTACGGTTTGTAGAAATAGAAAAATATGAATTTCTCCTATGATGCCGGACTTATGGGACACCCTGTAGTATAATTCAAGCATTGTTATTTGTTTTGAAATTTGTTGATCTTGATTATATTAAATGCAATTAGTAAATCAGATTACTTTATTAATTTTATTTATTACTTTTTATATTTCAGGTAAGGAAATGGAACACACGAAACGGAAATCTGGACCACAGAAACGGAAAGATAAACGAGAAGCAGAAAGAAATTATTCAGCCAAAACGTGCAGGCCTATAACAGCATTTATGATATCAACACCTATATCTACATGTCAGAAAGAGGAAAGCGACTTACAGAGAAATTCAACTACAGCTGTTCATGCTGATACTGTAGATCTAGGACATAAAGATGAAGGTATACATAACGTTTTTGAGACTGTAGATGTTGATTTTTATGATTCTGAATTAGCTGGTGGAATAACAGCAACTGAACCTGGGCCTCTACATGTACATAATCAAAAAGATCTAGTAGCTGATTTAAATAATGATGAGAATCAACCAACATTTAGACAGGATAAGCTCTTTCAATATCCTGCACGAACAGATTTGAAATCTTTTTTCAAAAAGCATCCAATTCAGCCACATGATCATGATCTGCCATTTAATGTGAAGTTATATAAGCGAATAATTATGGGTGACACTGTCTCACGACACTGGTTAACATATAATAATAATAGATCACTATATTGTTCATTTTGCTTGGCATTGAGTCACCAACCTCTTCTAACCCATCTGCTTTTGTGCGAGGATTTAATGATTGCAGACGCATTAGCCAGTGCTTATCAGAGCATGAATCAACTGGCATACATAGCAAGCATGTTCAGGAATATATCAGTGTAGTAAATGATGGTGGTTTAGCTCGTTTTTTCGCTGCATCATTGCAGAAGCGAAAAGATGAAGTACTAAAGCAGAGAAATATTGTTGCCAGAGTTGTAGATATAATAAAGATGTTAGGTAAACAAGCTCTTCCTTTTCGTGGACACAGAAATGAGTCAGCATATTCTCTTCTTGATGAAACAGAAAATCATGGAAATTTCTTAGCTACTCTGCAGTTGATGGCAAAATATGACCCTATTATGGCTTCTCATGTTTCCATGGTGAAGGAAAAGTCTGAACAACGATGTGAAAGATTGGAAAAACAAAGAAAGGCACAAAGTAAAGGTCGTGGTAGTCTTGTCACATTCTCGAGTAAAACAACCATCTCTTCTCTGACCCAAATTATGAAGAATATGATACAGGAAAAAATTACTCAAGAAGTTGCTGAGGCCAAGTATTATTCCATACAAGTAAATTCAACCCAGGATATTTCATCAATTGATCAATTTAGTATTGTTATTCGATATGTACTAAATGGTACTATCCATGAACGACTACTTGCAATTGTTCCAAGCAATGATGGTACAGGGCAGGGACTTTTTGACCTATTAAATGAAACATTACAACGTCTTGAAATAGATCCGAAAAACTGCTTATCAGATAACACAAATGGCGCTGCAAGCTACCATGGACAATATAATGGCTTACAGAGTAAAATTGCTGATGTAGCTGATCAGTATGTTCATGTATGGTGTCATGCCCATGTACTCAATTTAGTAGTTACTGAAACCACGAAGTGTTGTGTACCAGCAGTTTCCTTCTTCAATTTACTCCAGAATTTAGCAAAATTTGTGAAGGTATCATATAAGCGAATGGCCATCTGGGTTGAAGTTGTTGGACATCATTTGGTGAAAGAAAAGATAAAACGATTAAAGCTAATTGATGAAACCAGGTGGTCAGGGAAGTCCAATGCAGCAATTACTATATTTGGAAATGTTGACGAGATATGTATCAGTAATTTTGTGGATCTTCTGACACGTTTATCCATTATTCGAAGCTCTAACAATTTTGATGCAAAAACAAAACAGGAGGCAAATGTTTTACTGTCTAGCTTTCTAGAATTTCAAACAATATTGACGGCATTCACATACTTATATATCTTTCAAATTACAGCCCCTTTGTCAAGCTATCTACAGACAAGTGGCTTAAATACGTTTACTGCATGGAATATGGTAGAAAAATCCATTACAGATTTGAAGAAAAGATCAAGAGAATTTGATAAAGTATATAGTCAGGCTTTGAAATTTGCCAACAAATCCAATGAGCACATTGCACAAATCAATAATGATGAAAATCAAACAGTGAAAATTGATTTTGTAAAAACTGAGTTATCAATCAAGAGGAAACATAAAACAAAGAGAATGGCAGATGAACTAGCTGCTGATGAAGAAAACACATCTGATTCTTTGTCAGACTATCGTGTACATGTGTTCAACTTGATAATGGATCGTGCTGTACAATCACTGGAATCCCGTTTCATTGACCATAGACAACTAAAGTATATAAGGATATGTCATGCCTCGATCCATCAAATTATGAATATATTACTAAAAATGGTCTTGAAGAAGAAGCATTGGAAGGTATTCTTGAGCTTGCTCCAGGGATAAATAGAAGTGAAGTAAAATTAGAATTGCAATCTTTTGCATCGAACTTTGCAATATTTAAGCTTTTGCTGAATGATGATAATGCAGAGAGCAGCAGTAAAATGAATTCATGCTCTAAATATTGTGGCAATTGTCCATCATGTGTTCTGTATATTCTTGCATCAAACAGACTTAATGACAAGGCATATGATAATCTTTACCAAATGTACAAAGCTATCTGTACACTGTCTGTGACTCAAGTTCAGTGTGAACGGACATTTTCTAAGCTTAAAATAATAAAAACAAGATTACGAAATTCTTTGTCGGAGGAGAATCTGGAAGCATACATGCTGATGTCTATAGAAAAGGTCATGTTGGATGAGTTAGACATGGAAACTATAATAGACCGATTTGCAAACTCGAGTAATGAACTTAAAAAACTACTCTTAGTATAGCATGTATGTATGTACAGGGTGGGGCACGGGAACCAAGTGTTTTTGGAATAATCAGGAAAATGATATTTATTTTTGTAAAGAAAATATATTGGTAGAACAACACTCGTAAGAACATAGCATTTCATGTCATAATAATCATGTACCGAAAATTATATCTGGCATATGATGTCCTTGGCCGTCGACGCATTGTTGAAGGCGTTTACGAAAATTGGCCTCCACTCTTCCCAGCAGGTCTCTGTTGATTTGGATGATTTGTTGACGGATCGCTTCCTTCAATGCATCTAATGTACGGGGCTTGTCCTCGTAGACACGTGACTTGAGGTACCCCCATAGAAAGAAGTCACATGTGGACAAGTCAGGGGACCGAGGGGGCCATGCAATGTCACCAAATCTCGAAATGAGATGGTTGGGAAACAGGGGGCGAAGAACAGCCATTGACGCTCTGGCGGTGTGTGGCGTGGCCCCATCTTGCTGAAACCACAAATGTCGACGAGCAATACGCCTTCTTCGTAACTCAGGGATGAAAAAGGTGTTCACCATCTCAATGTAACGCCCAGATGTTATGGTAACGGTAACCCCATTTTGTTCGAAGAAATAGGGACCGATGACGCCAAACTTTCCCACCGCGCACCAAACTGTAACCTTAGGGCTATGCAGCGGTTTTTTCATGGAGTTGTCGCGGATTTTCAGCAGCCCAATACCGACAGTTTTGATTGTTGACGGCCCCATTAAGGTGGAAATGGGCTTCATCACTCATTACCACCATCATGTTTTCATTCTGCTCATAAAGTGCAAGCATTTCCTGTGCAAAATTCAGTCGTTGGGGGCAATCGTTTACATTCAATTCCTGCACCATCGCTAACTTGTATGGGTGAAAATGTAATTCTTCATGCAAAATCCGTCTAACAGTACGATTGCTGATTCCGAGTGCAGCTGAATGTCTCCGAGCAGAGCGGCCTGGGCTTTGCAACATCGCTTGTCTGACCCTTTCAACGTTCTCTGGAGTACGCACAGTGCGTTGCGGCCCCTTCGGTTTTGTTTTCATTATTGAGCCTCCTGTTCGAAGATTGTTAACCCAACGTAAGATTGTGTCACGAGCGGGAACAGAGTCATTTCGATGAATGTTGAATCTGCGGCGAAACGCACGCTGAACTGCTGTCACTGACTCGCCACTCCTAACAAAATGATCATACGCGAACATGCGGTGTTCTAACGTCCACTGCTCCATGATGGCACCTGAAAGATAAAGGTGAGTGTTAGTTAAAGTTAAATGCTATGAACCCAGGAATGGAATGCTACCTACCGCACGCCCCTCCCATTCCTAATGGCCGATTACTAGCTATTCAAAAAACACTTGATTCCCGTGCCCCACCCGTTATATGCAGGCAGTACTTGTAAAATACTTGTACTTATTGGTAAAATAAATTTATAAAAAAATATTAACTTTTTTATTTAAACAAAATTAACTCATAAATAGGCCTATTAGAATAGGACTGGAATTGAATTATGTAATGGGGTTATGGGGCCCCCTGACCCCTTTGACAGACAAAATTTTATGAGCCAGTCCGCCACTGTTCACAATCGTAAAAGGAAACTCGTACTCACCAAATGCATTCGGAGCAATCCAAGAATAAGCACCCCAAAGTCCCCAATCCAAGGAAAAACACCCCAGTTCGACTTCAATCTAAATTAAAGGATTTTAACATATAAATTAAAAAAAAAAAAAATTTAATGTTTACGAAGGATATTGCAATAAAAAAATTAGAACAACATAATTAAAATCAAAATATTGAAATGAAGTTAATTGAATGCCAGGTTAGGTCAACTGTACGCCCTTGACGATTGGTTAGGCTAAGTCGTGATATTTTTGTTAAAACTAACGAAAATATCACGACTTAACCTAACCAATCGTCAAGGGCGTACAACTAACTTAACCGGGTATTCAATTAACCATTTTAGAGCAATTAACTCCATTTTAACTCCAGTTTAGAGCAATCCAAGAATAAGCACCCTCGTTCGACCCCAATCCAAGAAAAAGCACCCTAAATTGATTTGGGATGCTTATTCTTGGATTGCTCCACGCATTCTTGACGCATTGAATTTCGCACCAAGCCCTTGTAAAGTGGCAAGCACTTCTTCAAATTTTCCTTCTACTCCTTTATCACACAAACACTTACTTAATCACACTTTTTCTCACTAAACATACTACAGCCTCTATGTCCACAAATGTACAAAACCTGTATTTATCTATTGATCCATGAGCACGATACTAGGCCACCTTTATGCCACAAGATTCCAACTCTCTCTCGTTCATGTCCAACTTTTCTCATAAATAAATTTAGAGGCACTGACTCTTCTTTCAATTCTTCTCTCTCCATAAGGCTAACTAACGAAAATATCACGACCTAACCTAACCAATCGTTAGGTCAACTGTACGCCCTTGACGAGTGCTTAGGTTAGGTCGTGGTATTTTCGTTAGTTAGCCTTATAAAGCTAACTAATGAAGGCTGGGGGCCCTGATCTTCAGGTGATCCCACATTTCTACTTCCTTCTGATCTACGTGCCCTATGATATTCATTATGAAGCTACCCGCCACCATACTTTCACCATATATATATATAATATATATATATATATATATTATATATATATATATTATATATTGAAATTCGGAAGCCCGATAACTTAAAATCACTAATCCAAAATCATAGATAAATTAATCACAGATAAGTTAATCATAAATAAGTTAATCCAAAATCATAAATAAGTTATGAAAAAAACCTTAAGACGAAATTCTTTTTCCATTTGTGAAGTCACGCGCAACCTAAACACTTTCATATCACAAGCTTCGTATGCATGACTATTATATTTAAATTAATACAAATACAGCAATACCTCGAAATCGTCGGTAATGCGTTCCAGACGATATTCAAAACAACGATGTTTAAGGAATATAGCCTTTGGGAAATAAGAGGTTCCGTTCTCAGTTGTTTTTGTGTCCAAATCAGGATTTTTGCATTACAAATACAATACAAATACACTAGTTTTAACGGCTCAATCACAGGAAAAACATTTGTCTACTGTTCAATTTAAACCTTTTATTAAACATGAAAAGGGGGAAAGGTGGGGAATGGTGACGCTGCCAGGCTAAGACGAGGAAATAGCAAAACCAAGATGATGATGTTGTAAATCTTAGTCGCAAGCATAGCAACGACGAAAGCGCAAAACAACGATGTTCAAAACAACGATGTTCAAAACAACGATGTTCAAAACAACGATGTTCAAAACAACGATGTTCAAAACAACGATGTTCAAAACAACGATGTTCAAAACAACGATGTTCAAAACAACGATGTTCAAAACAACGATGTTCAAGGTATTACTGTATACAGTATTTAAAGACTAATGTCTATTTCGCGATTATTTAATTTTCTGTAAGCATATGCGATGTTTCGCGGTGAAAAGTAACAAATCGTTTTGAAAATTTGTATACTTCGAATAAATTATGTTGGGCGTATAAAACACTTTCTGCGTCGGGAACAACTGTTCACTTGATGCAAATTGAACAGGAATGCTTGCCATAATAATAATGATGAATCTCCTCAGCCCGAGGAAAATACTTTTCAGTCTCTCCATTTCCACCGTTTATCATTTTTGCGTTCATTCGTTTCGGATTAAAGAAAGATTTACAGTACAAACTGACCACATTTACATTTATTTTACCATAAACACTTTTCTTGTACGAGTATATATATCTAACTAAGATAGTTAATAACTAAAATAACTACTATGTAAATACCTTAATTATTGTTAATAATAGTTATATAACATTTAAAGATAAGTGATTTTAATTCAAATAATTTTATTTATATTTTCGTGCAAAACTTGAACCACACCACACCTTCTTTTTCCTGTGTGTGTGTGTGTGTGTGTGTGTGTGTGTGTGTGTGTGTGTGGTGTTCCCTACGAAAATGCAACAATCTTTAGGATATACGCAAAGCCAATCGCGACACGAACGTGCGTATCACGACATTAGCATTTATAATATATAAACCACGATGACACTGCTATCTTTCATCATGAAAATAGAGTATATCATTAAGGCTAAGTTAGATTGGGTTACGTTAGGTTAGATAAAGTTTGGTTAGGTTTGGTTAAATTTCTTAGGTATTTTAGATTGGGTAAATCTAGCGATACAAAATTGAATACCTGAAAATGTCGCGGTTTTTTACGGTAGTGAAACATGCGTGCGTGCGTAAATTTTTCGTGAGAACGGGCGTTATCTATCATATAAACACCATCTGCACGGAAAAATATAGATAAGGAATAACGGCAATCTCATATTTTAAACTACGTATATGTTGCATGATACAGAATGAAATTTTTTCTTTTTTTTCTCCAGACTTTCATTCTTGGAGGTTCATTTCCCACTTAAGGTAATTATAGTTGCGTCCTTCAGTAATTTATCGAATTATACAACTATGGCCAAAACATTTGCATCACCTTAGAATTTTTTGGAATAGAATAAGTATTAATAGATTATGTATAAACTTAATTGATGTATTTCGAATACTGATAATGAAATTAGTAACGCTTGTCAAGATTTGTGAACCTCCATAGAAAAATTTGGTGTAATCATCAGCCGCTATATTAGATCTAATATGTCATAGTTTTTTCATGTTTGTCAGTTTCTTGGTTAATTATATTTAAAGCGCAAAGTGGTACGAGGTTCAGTACATCAACGGTGCGTCATTTCTCAAACACAGCTTGCAGATTTCATTTAACTTTATCAGCCAGCCTTAAAAAATTCTAGGGTGATAAACCTTTGCCCATATCTGTATGTGAAAGATTATTACTGAAAGCGAACGTAAATAAAAGATTTGTCATTGAAAGAGGAGGATAGTCGGCAGGTAATATTGTGGTGAAAATGGAGAAAATTTAAAGGGTATAAAAAAATTTCAATATTTGAGGTGCTTCATTAAGTTTTCTTCTGCTCCCAACTTTTCCATTCAGCTGAAGTTCAACTGTTACCTCGCACTTGAACTTGTTAATAATTAAACTTTTTAATAATTATAGCAACTGTTCTTTTTTGTATCATCCCACTGAATGTCATTCCCAGTTCATTGTGCTCCCAGAAGTGGGAAATCAGAGTGAGAATTTTGAAGGGTTTACTCTCATTCACCGTCATTCCCATTCGGTTCCGCGTCCAAGAATAGGAAAGTGAGGAAGTGAGAATCTCAAACGAAGCATTTTCAAATCAGTCTATTCCCAATTCATGGCATTCTCATTCATCCACGACCTTTCCCACTTTGGTCCGGGTTTGGTTACGATTGGTTAGTATACGATAAGTTAGGTTCTGATTGGTTAAAACAAGTTAGGTTTGGAAATATTAAACATTTCCAACAGCCGTTTGCCACGAATGGGAATATAGTGACAGTTTTCCAAATCAAGAAACGCTTTTCCCGAATATGGATTTTTTCACTTTTGTACATTCTCATTTGTGGACCACGAATGGGAATGCCATTGAGAGGGAAGCAATCATTCAGAGAGCAGGAACTTTGTTTTTCGGTATATTTAAGTCACTAGATTATTATTATTATTATTTACTGTTAAAATTAACCCTGGCGTCGCGACAACTGGGTCATGTGACGCCGAACGTCATAGTCGAAAGTATCAGGTTTAACAAATTCTGCTCGATTAGAAAACGGACGACAGATAATAGAATAACTTCAGGATAATGTGAAATAGTTTTAGAAATGTTGCAAAATACATGCGGCGACAGGTTCGCACAGGTTTTATCACGATACAGAATGATACAGAATGACTTAGGATAGTGTAGGATTAGGCTAATGAATATTTTCTCTGGTGTTTTTCATACAGTTACAACGCCACCCCTACGATATTACAGTAATTGAAAAAACATGGAGCCCACGAAAGAGCATATTCCACATGTGATGCTGTATGAGTTCCATAAAGGATCTAACGCTAGTGAATCCGCAAAACACATTCAGAGAGTTTATGGAAATAATGATGTGAGCGAATGGATGTGTAGGAGATGGTTTGAGAAGTTCAGAAATGGAGACTTCAGTCTGAAAGATTATCAACGAACAGGACGACCAAATAAGTTAGATGAAGAGTTGCTGAAAGCAACAGTGGAGGAAAACCCAACGGTAACTGTAAGAGAACTTGGCCTGCAACTCGGCGTTAGCCATATGACCATTCATCGTCATTTGAAGCTGTTATGAAAAGTAGTGAAGGTTGGAAAATGGGTTTCGCATGATTTGTCACAAGCTAATCTTCAACATCGAATCGATATTTGCACATCACTGCATTCTCGGCAACTGCAGGCACCGTTTTTGAATCGGATCGTCACTGGGGATGAAAAATGGGTCCTCTATAACAATATTAAGCGTCGACATCAATGGCTTAGCCGTGAAACAAAGCCTGAACCTCAGCCAAAGAATGGACCCCATCCAAAGAAAATTTTGCTATGCGTTTGGTGGGATATGCAAGGAATTATTCATTTTGAGCTTCTGCCAGATAACCAAACAATCACAACTGAAGTCTACTGCCAACAACTCCAACGACTGAAGATGGCATTACAAGAAAAACGTTCCGCATTAATTAATCGCAGAGGTGTTCTATTCCACCAGGATAACGCGCGCCCTCACACTGCTCGAATCACCACTGCCCAAATTGGAGGCATTTGGTTGGGAAAAAATGCCTCATCGACCTTATTCTCCGGACATCGCACCTTCAAACTACCATTTATTCAAAAATCTGCAGCACCACCTAGATGGACAAAAGTTGCAATCCAGGGAAGCTATCGAAAACGAAGTGATCGCTTTTTTTTTTAACTCGAAACCAAGGGATTTCTTCGAACGTGGCATAAAAAACTTTTCTACAAGTGGGAGGAGGTTAGAGAAAAAGAAGGGAATTATACTGATCATTAATTTGTCATTATATCATTTAATTTTTGTTGTGAATAAACTAAAAATTCGAGCAAATTTGTCCTTATAAGTCCTTTAATTTTTGTTCTGAATGAACTAAAAAATCGAGTAGAATACAGGGTGTACATAAAGTCAGGATCTATTTTTGTGAAGCACTTGGAAATTATATGGAATTCAATCATAAAATGATAAAGTGGTAACATTTATTAAATAATTAAGAGTAGGATTCGACGTGACGCCCATCAGTATCCCTGCACAGCTCAAATCGTTCCGCAGCATTTCTAAACACATTCTGGAGCATTTGCGGGGTTATGTTATCTGCTGCAGTTCGTATACGTGTACGTAAGTTTTCAAGACTCGTAATCTTCGTCTGATAGACGTGCGACTCGATAAAGCCCCATGCAAAGAAATCTAAAGGGGTTAAATCTGGTCATCTCGCGACACAAGGTCTGTTGCTTCCGCGTCCGATCCAGCGATTTGGAAAACGTCCATTTAGATAATCCTGAACAATTTTGGCATAGTGACAAGGAGCACCATCATGTTGATTCTAAGGGGATAGGATTCGTGTCATAATATGACGTAATCAGAATCTATAAATAGATCCACAAATTGTTTAAACTTCATTCTCTTCATTGGGATTGCATTGGAGTGACGTGTATTATTTACTGGTCAAGATGTATCGAAGAAGGAAGTTTGTTCCTCGAAAAAGGAAGTACGTTCCTCGAAGAAAACCTAAATGGCGTTCGAAGGAGAAGATAGTTACAGCTTCAATGAAATTTGTTTATTTATCTAAAAATACTTTTGGTGTTAATAGTGATGGGTTTTATACTTTGTGTTTGGATCTTCTAAATAATGAGTCTAAATCTACCATTTTAAAATTTAATTATTATCAAGTAACAGGTGTATCATTTCATAGTATTCCAGAACTTAATATGTCTGGATATGTGATTAATTTTGAAGATTCAATAGGTCGTAAGAAGGGGGCTAGGGACAGAATTGAGGGACCTAATGTAGGGGTATCCCCATCTCCATATTTAATTGTTCCACATTGTGTTTTGTTTGAACCTAATCTTGACTCCTCTCATAGTGCAGAGCAAGTAATGAATCATCCAAGAACCAAGTGGTTCTCACCTTTTAAAGAGTTTAGATTGTATCGTAGATTGAAACAGGTGTGTGAGTTAGGTGATGCCGTAACTGCCCAATTCCCTAATACTTTAATTAAAATATCTACAAATGATTTAGGTAAACCATTAGGTCGTATATATGTTGGTAAATATAACCCTGAAGGATCTAATAAAAATGAATATGCATCTACATATGTTAATCGTATTGTATTTTATGTTAAGCTGTACGGTATGAAACAATAAAGAAATTAAAAAAAAAATTTTGGATTACCCTGTTAACACATTTTTTGTATCACCCTGTATTTTGACACAGTCAGTCCATAGTATTACCTAGGACTGACGTTTGTGTTGTCTTTTAAAGGGCAGAGTAAATTGACGTCATAAAGCGTGGATGACGTCATACATTTCTAATCTATCTGTACATCCGGTTTACGTTATTATACCAATGATGATGATAATAATAATGATGAAAATAATTAATTTGATTAGCTTAGTAAGAGAACGAACGTTGCGAGACGTGAAGTTGACCGCCCTTAACATTAATCTTTTGGCCTTGTCCAAAGACTATCTCAGAGAGTTAGAGCTTCGCAGAGTTAGAGCCTCGCAGAGTCAGAGCCTCGCAGAGTCAAGTATTCATGTGTGTAGAGTACGTAAGTTTTCAAGACTCGTAATCTTCGTCTGATAGACGTGCGACTCGATAAAGCCCCATGCAAAGAAATCTAAAGGGGTTAAATCTGGTCATCTCGCTGGCCAAGGTCTGTTGCTTCCGCGTCCGATCCAGCGATTTGGAAAACGTCCATTTAGATAATCCTGATCAATTTTGGCATAGTGACAAGGAGCACCATCATGTTGATAGACGACGGGGATAGGATTGTTAGTACCGTCGTCTATCAACATGATGGTGCTCCTTGTCACTATTCCAAAATTGTTCAGGATTATCTAAATGGACGTTTTCCAAATCGCTGGATCGGACGCGGAAGCAACAGACTTTGGCCAGCGAGATCACCAGATTTAACCCCTTCAGATTTCTTTGCATGGGGCTTTATCAAATCGCACGTCTATCAGACGAAGATTACGAGTTTTGAAAACTTACGTACACGTATACGAACTGCTGCAGATAACATAACCCCGCAAATGCTCCAGAATGTGTTTAGAAATGCTGCGGAACGATTTGAGCTGTGCAGGGATACTGATGGGCGTCACGTCGAATCCTACTCTTAATTATTTAATAAATGTTACCACTTTATCATTTTATGATTGAATTCCATATAATTTCAAAGTGCTTTACAAAATAGATCCTGACTTTATGTACACCCTGTATATGTTGCAACCTTATAAATAGAACAATAAAAACAAAAACGCTAAAACTAAAAAGAAAAGCAAACGGAGAAAAATATCAGCTAAAATGAATCATAAAAATTTGAGGCGGCCAGCCTCCTCAATAAAATAGAAAATTCCACTCCCGGGAAAAGTCACATCAGGTCCAAGCATCCGGGAAAGGAGGTAATCACCGCCCTCCCCCCTGCAATAAGAAAGATACTTCCTCCTGAGGGCACCAAGAGCGGGGCACTCGAGGAGCAAGTGCCGGATGCTGAGGGGAGCGCTACACCCACACTCCGGCCTTGCTTCCCCAGCCATCAGGTAACCGTGTGTTAGGCGTGAGTGGCCGATGCGTGGCCGATGCGGAGAGTCGTCAGGGCCGTCTTCCATCTCCTGGGCATCCTGGGACACGTCCATGGCCCGACGAGATCTGTGATCTCCCGCATCTTATTAGGGGCGGTGTTATCCCACCTCCACTGCCAGGAATCTAGGGCAGATACACGCACCTTCGAGAACAGATCACGGTATGGGAGGGAGCAGCGGACAGGTGCAGGGCGAGACGCGGCCGCCTTCGCCACCTCGTCCGCCTGTTCGTTGCTCTGCACACCAACGTGTGCAGGGACCCAGCAGAAATTGACCATACCGCCACGACGCCCAATTAAAAGCAGCCACTGTAAAATATCTACAACAATAGAGTGCTGACTAGTAAAAGACTCAAGAGCCATAAGAGCTCCTCTAGAGTCACTAAAAATAGTAAAATGCCTCCCACCATAATTAAATACATTCTTTAGGGCTAAAAGAATGGCTGATAACTCAGCAGTAAAAACAGATTCTGAGGCAGGGAGACTGCCCCAGCGGCTAAATTCAGGGAAGATGACCCCAAACCCGACGCCAGCATCAGATTTGGAGCCGTCGGTAAAAACAGGCACCGAGTCCATGTAGTGGGAAGTATGGTCTAAAAACATATTTCTTAAAATAAGGTCAGCCCAGTCTTCCTTGGTACCAATAAAATGCCGACAGAACCTCACCTCGGGCAGTACCCAAGGTGCAAGCTTCGGTGGCGCCACAGGACGGACTGGGACTCACGGGAGGGAGAGGTCAGCCACCATCAATCTCGCCCTAAAACCAAAGGGTCGGGGAGATTTAGGGTGGGCTTCATAAAAACCATTAAAACGTTCATTAAAAATATTAAAATAAGTGGGAAAATCAGGCAGTCGCTGCACTCTATAAAAACATCTGGATAACAGAGATCGGCGTCGGAGGTCCAAGGGAAGCTCCTCAGCATCCACAAGAAGGCTAGAGATGGGAGAGGAGCGAAAAGCACCCGTGGCCAGACGAACGCCAGCATGATGCACATCATCTAAAATTCGAAATCGGGCTGGGGTCGCCAAGGTGTACACCTCAGCCCCGTACTCCAATTTTGATAAAACTAAGGCAGTGTGTAGCCGTAAAAGAGTCGCCCTGTCAGCACCCCAGGTGCTGTGCGCCAGGACCTTTAGGAGATTTAAGGATCTCATGCAGGAAGCTTTGAGAGACCGGAGGTGAGGAGCCCAGGTAAGCCTTCAGTTAAAAATTAGCCCAAGGAAGCGCGCTTCCTCAACACAAGAAATTCTGTGACCATACAAAGAGATGTCAGGGTCCGGGTGTACACCACGAATGCGACAAAAATGCATAGTAACGGTCTTAGACTGGGAAAACCGAAAACTGTGCTTGTTCGCCCACAGTGAGATGCGGTCAATGGCCATCTGCATTCACCGCTCTGCCACCGACATTCGTGAAGCGGCGAACCAGATAGCCAGGTCGTCCACAAACATGCTGTTGGACACACCCACAGGCAAGGATGATACAATGTCATTTATTGCTAGAGCAAAGAGGGTGACACTCATTACGCTGCCCTGAGGGACACCCTCCTCCTGTATGGCAGCGGCAGAGAGAGAGGTTCCCACTTGGACTTAGAACCTACGGTTACGGAGGAACTCCTGCACAAACTTAGGCAGGTGGCCGCGCAGGCCAATTTTTTGGCAGGTTGTGTCGTAGGCCTTTTCCAGGTCAAAAAAGACGCATAAAAGGTGTTGTTTGGAAGCAAAGGCTTCACAAACTGAGGACTCCAGCCGCAGTAATGCGTCAGTGGTGGAAAGCATTCTGCCGAAACCAGACTGAGTCGGGGACAGGAGACCTTTTCTTTCCAGGTGGTACATTAGCCGGACGTTTACTATTTTCTCCATAACCTTACAGAGGCACGACGTGAGGGCAATGGGGCGGAAGCTGGTCGGAAGGGAGTGATCCTTACCCGGCTTAGGGATGGGGATCACTATTGCCAACCGCCAACTGTCCGGAAAGACCCCTTCCTGCCAAATTCTATTGAAAAGGTCAAGTATAAACGCCATCGTCCCGTCAGGAAGGTGGCGCAACATGGCATAGGGGATGTCATCATGTCCTGGAGAGGTGTCACTGCACCCTCTCAGAGCCTCTCGCATCTCACGGTTACTAAAAACAACGTTATAACTCTCCCCCGCACGAGAAATAAAATTAATCAAAATAGATTCCCGACGCCGGCGCTGTGCAGTATAGGGAGACTGTGGCTCTCTCCTGGATATCCCAGCAAAGCTCACCGCAAATGCGCCAGCCACCGCGTCAGGCTCAGCCACAGGGGTACCATTAATTTTTAAAATAGGTGGAGAATTGGGTGTGTGGTTACCTAATATCTTCCGCACCTTCTGCCACACTAGGGACGTGGGTGTGGAAGAGCGTACAGTCCCCACAAAGAGGCCCACGAATCACTGCGTGCGGTCTTCAGGACCCACCTATAGTGAGCCCTGGCCCTACAATTCTACTTTTAAAAGTCATTGTGTCTGTGGGCACGATAGCACGTAGCAGCTCGCCTGTACACTCCACGTGCCACACACACCTGATTCCAACAGGGAACAGGGCGTCGCGAAAATGTTCCAGATGTCCTTGGTATACTCTGGAGAGCAGCCGTGATGAGGCTATCCGTGAGATACTTCACGGCCTCATCAACCGTGGGAATGTCGTCCACCCGCAGGTGTAAGGTGCCCAATTCCGAAAACCGGCGCCAGTCAGCCCTGTCCAAGCACCATTTTGGGAGTCGGGAAACTGGTGGACTTCCCGCAGCGCTTAGAATTACTGGGAAGTGATCACTGCCATGAAGGTCAGCAACCATCTCCCAATGAAATGTAAGAGCAATGTCTGGGGGTGCATATTGATAGGTCTATTACAGTGTAGGTTCTTGTCTGAATATGGAAGTGCATAGGGTCACTAGTGTTTAAGATATAAAGATCCCAATCATCGAAAACAGAGGCGAGAAGGTCACCCCTAAGGTTGGAGATGACATCTCCCCACAAAGGATGACAACAGTTCAAATCGCCAAGAATAATGTAGGGGCGTGGGAACTGGCGTAGTAGTCCCTCGAGATCACCACGTTGCACGACGGTGTTAAGAGGCAAGTACAGGGAACATACCGTGTACCATCGTGTCATAAAACATCTCCCAGCAACAACCTGTAGTGGGGATCTGATGGGTAAGGTGGTAAAAGGGACATCTCGGCGGTGAAGGATGGCAGAGCCGCCATGATGTCCACCGGCTGAATCAGGAGTCAAGTGGAGAATGGTGTACTTCCTAGGGGCAGGATAGCCCTTGTCTCCCACCATCGTCTCCTGCGAGCATACACAAACTGGGGACACCTGGTCTAGGAGTAGCAGAAGCCCCTCCCAGTTGGCCCGTAACCCACGACAATTCCACTGAAGGACCTTGAAAATGCTAGGTGGGTTCGTTTCTGGAAAGGCCCTTGAAGAGGACCTTTCCAGAATTGCTCTTACCCTTGCCTTTAGAGGCAAGTGGTATCTTGGAGGTGGAGGAACGTTTTCTTGTATCTGGGTCCTTCCCCAGGCCAGAGGCCGATGTCGGAGCCACGGGCTTGGGTGATCCAGATTTGGGGGGCTTGTAGGGGCTCAAGGGCACCCGTACAGTCACTTATCAGTGAGGATGCCACAGGGCCTCGATCCCGTGGCCTAGGGGCCTCTGCTGCCGGTGGAGTGGCAGCAGGAGCCAAATCATCAGAGGCATCCGACAAAGCAGCCGGTGCCACTGGGAGAGGGGTGACGGTGGGAGCCGACACCCGGGGTGCCTTCAGGGGCCCACCAGAGGGTTTCGAAGGCTGAACTTTGAATGGTGGATTCCCAGTGAGGGACTCGTCACTAAGAAATCTCTTCCGTGTGGGTGGATCTACCACCCTAGAAGTTGCAACAGACGTCACAGATGGTTTTGATATAATCTTAGAAGTGGAAGTACCAGAAGTCGGGATAGTACTGAGTGACGTAGATCGCGCTAATGGAACATTTGGCTGTTTGAATGGCTGAGGACGAGACGACTTTGGAGCAGAGGAACGACTGGCTGCATGGTGTGCCATCACCGAAGCATAAGATATCCCAGGACGAACATGCTGGGAGAGAGCCATGCTCTTTGCTTCAGCAAAGCTTACCCTGTCCCTCGCCCATATGGTCAGAATGGATTTCTCCAGTTTGTACTGGTCACAGTCTCTGGAAGACGCAGGATGGTCCCCACGGCAGTGGTAGCACGAGGCTAGACTTCCACAGTCCACACTCTCATGCCCACACTTCCCACAATTTACACACACAGCAGGGAGGCCCTTCTGCAAGCGGCGGCAGAAGCGGCTGACATGTCCATACGCCTGGCAGTGGAAACATCGTTTAGGGTTGGGGACATACGGCTTGACAGGGAGTCGAAGCCATGCCACCTTTATGGATTCAGGCAAGTGAAACCTATCAAAGGCTATAAGTAGTGTTGGGGTTGAGGTAAGAACGCCATCCACCTTCTTTTGGAAACGTTCTACTTTCACAACTTGCTGGTCCTTCAACTCCCTGACAAGCTTTTCCTCAGAATAACGCACCAGGTCACGGGAGAATACAACCCCCTTACACTGGTTGAGCGTAGCATGGGGAGCACAAGAGACATCAGCACCTGGCACAGCCGATATAGCGCGCAACCGAGCACTCTCCTCTGGGGATGACACCTCAACAAGGAGGCTACCATCCCTTTGGGCAGAGACTCTCGGTTCACGGCCGCACGCTGCCACCAAGGTGCGAGGGACATAAAAAATGTCAAGGTCCATGATGGATTGACCTTCCAAAGCTTTGATTACTAAAAATTTCTGATAGTTTCTGGGCTCAAATACCCCTGGTAAAACTTCAGTGACAGATCGGGTAGAACTCTTACTCCTCCGGTGAGAGCCCTTGGAACTCTGTGCCTTCGGGTTAGTCTTAATACGCTTCGGCTTCGCAGCATGCGAGGCCGAAACGGAGGGGGCAGAGGCCTTCGTTCCATCGGAGCTGCCCGACGCCCGGAAGGGCTCCAGGGTGGCTATAAGAGAAGCGCCTTGAGAGAGGTCCATGGATAGGCCAGGGTCGTCAGGAAAGAGAGCAGCAGAGATGCCAGGGTCGTCAGGAGAGAGGCCAGGGGACAAAGCAGGAGTTTCAAGAGAAAAGTCCGAGGACATGTCGGGGTTGTCAGGAGAAAGGTCAGGCCGAGAAAGATAGGGATTGTATGTTTCCATAAACATATAATTAAATATTCGCCACTCCACCCACCACCACCACGGAGCCCAACAAGGGGAGGCCATATAGACCACAGGGGTAGTGGAGAGGTATACGCAACCACCACTAAGTCTGATGGTACCCGCGGGACCAAATGGGGCGCCGACCTCGTGGTGGAAGCTTGACCCTAGCCGATAAGAAGACCAGCCGATTGGCTTGACCGGGCCTGTAATAGTCAAGCCGCCCGTCTAGCCGGAATAAGAGACCAAAGAGGCGTGTTGCTAGCCGCAGGGCGCGGCGTGCGGCATCACTCAGCCTCCAGGACTCCCGTCTCCCAGCCTTACGGGTCGCTACGCACGGAAAACACGTGGGAGAGCTACTACTCTCCAGCCCTTGGTGGAATAGGCTGGAGGAAGGGTCACCAGCCCGCTCTCGTGGCCAACGGCGCACCCTGGGAGCCATTTAGTCTCATCCCTCCCTGATGACCCTCCTAGCATGGGTACCCCTTTCCTCGACCAGGAGGAAGGGGGACAAGCCCCCGCTGGTGTGGCTCATCAGATCAGCGGGACTTCAAGCCTTCCCCACCACGACAAGGCGGCTCCCTCTAGGGGGGAAGTCATCAGATGCATCCCAAATTGATTGTCATGCATGATTAAGCAAAACAATTACTTTATTAACTCTCTCTCTCTCTCTCTCTCTCTCTCTTACAAAACACACACAAAGAAAATAATTTCATCATAGTTCCTTCAGAGGATTTATAACAAGAGGTCTACTCGTGATACAAAAAAATGCAGTCAGTGATTGCACGAACAAAAGCCAGATTCAGGAATATCTATCGATAAATACATTTTTATCGAGCGGCTTCTCCTCCTTTGCTGTTATATGTGTGTGTAAATAAAGAAATGCGAAGGTTTCTATTTCAATATTTATATTCAAACTACTATCAAACCCTACCTATACCTAGTCAGGCCACGCTTGTACAAAATTTTATACTCGTTTGTCAAATCGAGGGAAAGCCAACGAGACCAGAAATTTACAAAAATACCATAGCCATCAAAATTTTGAGCTTCACACTTAAAGCCTGTGCATAAAACCATTTTTATGAAGCTGCACTCAAAATCTAAGTAGCACGTGAGCTAATGAAAGAAACGTTAAGGTAAAATCGTTCAGATCTGGCAGAAAGTGTGAAATTTGGCATGAAGTTACCTTTAGCCATATAGAAACATTTCCAGGTTAGGGACCTGCTGGGACCTCACACTGGCGGCCATTTTAAGCAAATTCAAAATGGCTGCCTCGATTCCACAGCCAAAACCATAAAATGCCATATTTCAGGAATTATTGGGCCGATTTTGATGATCTTAGGCTCGTTTCTTATACTTTTGAGGATGCCTGATCAATCAAACTATGTTTCGGAATGTTTTGAGGTCAAGGTCACATGATAAGTCATGGTCAAGGACATTTTACCCTAAAACACCTATATCGCTCTATCTCTGAAACGGCTGGGCAAATTTGATGATCTTGGGCTTGTTTCTGTCAGATTTCATAGCTCCGCGGTTGCGGTTGCAACTGTCAGGAAGTCTCAACCGCGCGGTTGCAGTTGCGGTTGTTTGGTTTAAAGTTGAATTATCACTGTAACTTGTGTGAACGTATGGAGAATAAGAGCGATATCGACAAATCAAAGATTAACGCGTTTTAGCCACACTGTCTGACTGCAAATTCAATCATTATTCGATAGCCAAGTGTGTTTCCTGGGTGCAAGACGAGGACCCAACGCGTTATGCACCCCACCAACCACTTTCCCCAACCTCCGCCCATCTGAAAGTGGTTATATTTACAGTTACACAAAACTAATCAAGAACATTGGGCAAGATCATCGTTACCACAAGTCAAGTTATGACACAGGGAGGGTTGTCAAAGCTGATCATACAATGAGAACTAGGTAAGATCATCATTGTTAAAACAAGCACCTTGGCAGTGGCATAAGGAGGTGCAGTGTAAGTGCGCTTTGTTGCACTTGCAGTTGCCAATGCATGATTTCTTACACCCACAGTGTCGGAGGATCGCTCAAGCCTTACTGACATCTGCAAGTGTCGTCCAGAACGGTACCAACTCCTTCTGAGCTGAGATCATCCATCCTCAGTCAGTAGGATCAGGGATCTCTTGAAGTCGCAGCGCCTGACCCCAAAAATGAAAGCTGCCTGAAGAATGGCTCGTCTCATGTTGAAATAGAGCTGCCTGGGTAGGTGGGATATTGTCGAGGGTTCTGCTTCCTCGTAAGAACATCTCCCTCCGGGCTTGGTTCACGGTAGCAGCTCCACAAGACTTACTGTAAAGTAGGACAATGAAAAGTTCGATGACCTGCAGAGGTACAGATTCTATGGTGAAGCAGTCGGGATCACGCAATATTGCGAGCAGGCTATCCGTGAGTTCCGGAAAGAGCTTCCACACTTCCCAAGCTATCTTCTTGCCAACTCCTACAAAGTGCGATGTAGTGTCTGAGCCTGTCAGTGCATGGAATAAGGGAAGCGCAAGTCCCAACTCTGGGCCGAGCTGCGACGCTAGCACGTGAATGGGGAAACATTAGAAGTGTTTTCCAGTCCCAAAAGCCACCCATAGTTCAGACAATGACAGTTCAGGGAACGATGAGATTGCGACAACCACGACATCAGTGTCCACTGTGCGGAGGTATGCTTTGTCATGGTCGTGCTGAGCTGCATGTTTGAGGTGGAGGATCATCCTCGTGTCAGCTTCTTGATGGTTACACGGTTCCAGACCCTGCGTGTCGCAGGGTGGTTGTGTGAGGACCTTTTCCTCTTGTGTTGTGATGAGTTGCACACCCAGGTTTTCCTCAGCTAACCGCTTACTCACGAGTGTGAAGAGTTCTGTTTTGTTCTCTGCATTTTTGAAGATGGCACTCCACTCTTTTCGGTTGATGAGAGTCTTGGAGTCAATTTTTTTCCTTGGACCATCTCCTCGATTCTCATGAGCTTGGTCTTTCAGGCTTCTCTCAGGGTAGATATCCCATATCCAGTCCATACGAGCCACACAACCAGAGGTATGAGATCTTGCAAATGGCACTAGTTGCTTCTCCATATATTCACCAATCGTGCTCACGGTTTGAATAAAATGGACTACAGCAGGACCATCGAAGATTTTCACTGTTGAATCTCCATCTGGTTTTACATTGACCTTCTCGAAGCATTTCAGGAGATCGGACTTCGTACCAGTTCGCAAACGACCAGCAACAGCTAATGATGGGGGCTCTTTTTGGTTTTCTTACATGAAAAACTCGTCAATATCTGCATCTGGTCGTGATTGCACAGATAGGAACAACTGAGTGATCAAGGTTGAGTTGTGTTTGAGAGCTTGACCTTTTGCATCTTTCTTTTTGTCAGGTACTTTTTTGAACGTGTTCAGTCCTTTACGCTGGATAGTTTCAGTGATGGCCTTTGAGGCATCAATGAAGCGTGTCTTGACGAAATCATTGTACATGGCAGATCCGATCTCATGAGCATCTCTTAACGAGTTGGTCACACATGCAACCATGACCAATTTAGTGTTAAGGGTAGTAAGGGAAGAACTTGTGTCACTGAATTGGTTGCCATGCTCTTTTAGGACTCGCACCAGAGACTTCAAGTCACTGTGAAAACGAATCTGGAGGCTCTGTGCCTCTTAGTGATGAGGAGGAGGAGCTCGACGTGTGATGCCATGACATGAAGTCCTCATAAGTGAAGATGATGCCTGCGCGCTGAGGAGAAGCTAGCATCCATATGAGGAGGGCAATCAGCTCGTCGTGAAGGCCAGATGCACCTCCATCTCCCTTAATGTGATCGTTTGAGTGTTCATGTGATTGGTCTTTCGCCATCATGGAATACCGTTCTCTGACCTCTGTACAACGAAGTTGTCTTTCATAAACTCGTGGTACATTGTTGGATGTTTGTATTTCAACTGCATGAGGTCTCTCACGTGTATTGGCAGCCACCGTGCGTAGTTTGTATGGACGAGAGCGAAACACCATGGGATTATTTCACCAAACACTTGGACACAGCGTTCAAAATCTCCCTCCCTCTGAGACCTGGTGAACCTGCAGTACATTAGTTGGCGATCCTTTGTCTGTATCCAGTATTGGACTGTTGGATATGCTGCTTGTCCTTGTGACACTGAGTACACCTCTTCCCTCAATATGTGAAGAGCAGCAAAGGACACTTGGTGTGCATATCGAGTTCTTTTCATGTTAGAGGCACTCAACGCCGAATGAGCATGACCAAGTGATAGAATGCATGCTTCAGCCAACGCGTGATCCCACCCTGAGCCATCAAGCCACTTGCCCAGGATCTCCTGCAGCACCATCTCAATGTGAAGCCCTCCCATCATCACAACGTACTTGTCTTCACCAAGTCGCTCTGGGTACTTCTATTGGATTCGTTTTGCCAGATTATACAATGGTTGCTCCATGCCAATAACGGGAATTTGCCCTGGATTTAAAAAGTCGATTCCATCTTTTACAACCTCCAGTGAATGTTTGATCATGGATGGGGATTGCGCTTTCTCTACAAAGAGTGGTAAAATCCCGATCTCTGCGCGAGGTCGCACATTGTCTTTCTGAAGGCTAGCATTATAACCTGACCAGGTTATGACGTCTCCCACCTCATTTATCTCCTTGTCCAGTATGTGAGACACATGGGCTAACCAAGCCTCCTCCTCCACGATGGACCCTGGGATTCTGGGCTCTCCTGGAACAACCGGGTCATTGCAAAGGGGTCATGAAAATATCTGTGTTGGGCAGAGCTGGGCACTTCCGCAAACACTTCCGCAAATTCCGCAATTGCGGAAGATGTTTTTCGTTTGCGGATTTGCGTTTGCGGCAAAGTCATCGCAAATTAGTGAATTTGCGTTTGCGGATTTGCGTTTGCGGAAGTGATTTTGAGTTTGCGGATTTGCAATAGCAAATCCGCAAACTCAAAATCACTTCCGCAAACGCAAATCCGCAAACGAAAAACATACTTCCACAATTGCGGAATTTGCGGTTTGCGGAAGTGTTTGCGGAAGTGCCCAGCTCTGGTGTTGGGTAGTTCAGTTGGGGGTACTACAGCATAGGAAGCTGGTAGAGTAAGATTTTTCCGATCACTGGAAGCATCAGCATTAACGGAACAGACGTCACGCTTGACTCCCTCGTTAGAAGTGCTCAGATTATTTGTTAGGGATATCATCGTACCATGGAACTCCGAACGGGACAGATTTGATCGTTTCTTTTGATCGATATTATCCACATCACCAGTAGTGAAGACATTTCTACGCATATTCGTGGGAACAACCACACCATCTTAGCGGAATTGGTTAGATACACTAATTGCCAAATCCAATGAGACCTCCGATACTCTTATCATAAGATAATGACAGCCCAAGAGATGAGAAGTAATTTATGAGCTGCTTTGACCGACTCTGGTTTTGCAATTTCAACCCAACATAGAGGGGTGTGGGTGTTTTACGTTCCTTGGAATGACGCTTCTCATTGCAACACTGCAACAGAAATTTCACCATTCACTGAATGAAGCGTAATGGCGATTAACTTACTAAGCCTGAATAATGCTTGTGGAAGGGCCCGCACAACGCCATCTATTATCATTTTTTTAACTAAACTAATGAAACCGGATGACAATTTGTTCAAAATGGCCGCCCAAGATCATCAAAATCGGCCCAGTAATTCCTGAGATATGGCATTTTATGGTTTTGGCTGTGGAATCGAGGCAGCCATTTTGAATTTGCTTAAAATGGCCGCCAGAGTGAGGCAGGGTTGGCAAAAACTCAGGTTTTTCACAAAAAACCAACCCAACTGGGTTTTTGCTGGGTTTTGGGGTTTTTGATGGGTTGAAATTTTGTTTAGAAAGGTTCGATAATTATGTAGTGCCTAATATATCTATTATTTTATTAATTTATTTATCTAATCTACAATATATATTAAAAAGACATCTTTATTTCACAGAAAGTTCAGATACGAGATATAATAATGACATATTAGAATTTTCTCCATTTTAATTTTAGATCTTCCCTTTATTTCTTAACAGCAGATTTCAGCTTTATTTAGACCTAACTCAAATTTAAATTTTTAAGATGCCAAAGAGTTATAGAGGTGGAAGATCTAATGCTAGCGAATGGGACGAGGTAACTTTATTAAGTGATCAGCCTACTAGAGTACTATGCAATTACTGCAAAGAAAATGTCACTCGAAAAATTGAGTGTGTGAAACATCATCTAGAGAAAGTTAGACCCGCATATACTGGTGGCAGACTTAAAGCTGCTGAATGGGATGAAGTAGAAATGTTGAGTGACCAACCAAATAGAGTTCGGTGCAAATACTGCAGATGTGTATTTTCGAAAAAAATAGAACGAGTGAAACATCATTTAGATCGATGCAATAAAAAATGGGTACAGGCTCGTGGTGATGAAGCGGATGAGCTTACAAATACAGCTACATCAGCAACTCTTCCTCCTACACATAGACACGGCAGTTTTAAGAGTAGACCCTCTTCGAGCAAATCATATGAAAGCCTGGTTCATGATGACACTACAATTCACAGTAGTGAGACTTCATTCACTTCAACCGCTTCTGAATCTTCCCATACCATTTTCTCATTCTACTCCAGCCAAGAAAACACAAGGTCAGATAATGCTATATGTGGTTAGAACAACTGTAGATCAAAAAGAACAACTAGATTTGCAAATGGCAGATTTTTCTTTTCAGCAAATATTCCATTTGTAGTTGTAGAGAATAAAGAATTTATTAAATGGGTCCAAAATTTAAGACCAGGCTATTGTCCTCCAAGCAGAAAAAAATTATCTGATGACTCGCTAATCAAAGTGAATAATGAAGTAGGTACTGGATTCAATGAAAAAAGACTTAGTCAATTCTACTGTAACTTTAATTTAAGATGGTTGGAGCAATGTGTCAAATGATCCAATAATTGCTCATAGTGTTCACAATGGGTGCAAATCCTTTTTAATAACTTTTCAATTTTTCATAATCTTTATTCACACATTGCATAATTTAAGAATTGTTTTATAAGTCAGCTTACTTGAAATAATCAACATGCCAAATCATTCTAATTAGTTACAATTGAACAATGTAGCAATCAGAAAAATTTCAATTATTTTAAAATAAACATCTCAGAACAAAAACCCAAAAACCCCAAAACTCACTGAAAATTCCGATGAGTTTTGGGTTGGGTTTTTGGGTTGGGTTTTTGGGTGCCAACCCTGGAGTGAGGTCCCAGCGTGACCCCACCCTGGAAAGGTTTCTATATGTCAAAAGGTAACTTCACGCCAAATTTCACACTTTCTGCCAGATCTGAATGATTTGGGTGCATTTTTTAATTAATCGACCCCACTATTGGCTATGTACAGTCTCCTGGCATAGTTCCGCTCCACTCCGAGATGTGGTAACAACGCAGTCCCTCTTAAACCCCAGTCACCCACCCTCACTCCCTCTGTCTCCTCCTCCAACTCTCAGGTGTTGTCATAGTAATACTTTTATCTTTTGAAAACCAATGACAGATTAAATAGTATATTGTTCACTGTAGTTTTGGTGGTAATACTAGGACGACTATGTATTTTATTCATGCATTATTCCTAAATTTAGGAAATACAGTAGTTAGGTTATTTCACAAACGTGGGATACTTTGAAAACTTTCAATCACAGGATTTTGATGTGGCCATATTATATTTAAGTTAAGTTGTAGTATCGACTTTTCCTCCAGGCAACAACATTTCAATTTAAAGTCCATGCATCATTAACAAATGATTATCCAAAAAAAGATCTACCCATGGACAGATAATAATAACATAGTTCAATTTTTTACTACAAAAATAAACATGAATCGAGTAAATTTAGGAATTTTCTTAAGAACATACAAAACAATGTTCAAATTATAAGGAACTGACAATTGTTCAAGTAAATAAATACATATTTACTACATCACAACCATAACATTATTATACACAATTACTCAATACTTGGTCCATCCTCCATTATTATTAATGACCTCTCGTAGCCTATTTGGAACAGATGCCACGTGATTGTAGACAACTTGTGGGTTCGTGCGGAAAAGTTCCCACTCTGCCATGGTGTGTTCCAGCAGGTGCCGAGATGTCCGCTCGTGCCCAGGCTCCCAAGCGTTAACCACATTTGCCCACACATTTTTAATGGGGTTTAGGTCACACCCCTTGGTGGGCAGTTCAGCAGCTCGACATCTCGTTGTTCCTGAAATCACCGTCTGATGATCCTGGCAGTATGAACAGGGTAGTTATCCTGTAATATATATGTTAACCCTCCGTTTATGGCCTTGGGTGATTCGAGGTTGACGGATTTTCTCACTCTGGGGTAGCTGGTACCGTGTAGGAAATCGCAATAGTTTCTTTAATACTACACTCCGATTTCTTCTTGTAGTGGATAGGAGGATTCTGTGAAAACTAAATTAATTATCGGATGGTTCTCCGATTCTTCTTGTAGCGTATCGGGGAATTATTTATTTTATTTTAAAACTAAGTTATCTGGAGAAAGCAAGGCTCAAAGAAGAAAATAGAGAGATCCTCTGACTGAATTTTACTCCTTCTAAAATATTACAGGTAATGCTTCAGCCTGTAGGTCAGATCAGAATAATCAGAATGATAATTTGAAAAATTACGAGAGTTTATATACTAATAATTTGGTGACATCATTATTATTTAATGTTGATCTGCTTTGTTTTTTATTTTCAATAGGCTGATTTTTTTTTTTGTAAAATATATGAAGATAAAGGTAAATTTTGGCTGTAACAGCATACTGGCATACCTCACTTCCAAAGTGGATTACATTCTTTCCCGCTCTCCCTTTGCTGAAATCTCCATTTTAGGAAATTTCAATGTTATCCACCGACTTTGGCTTTCCTCCAATTTTACTGACATCCCTGGTGAAGTAGCTTACAACTTTTCTATCCTAAATGACCTAGAGCAGATTGTACAGCACCCTACTCGTATCCCCGATCGCCTTGGAGATAGACCCAACATTCTGGATTTATTTCTCACCTCTCATCCTTCTTCTTACTCTGTGAAACTTCTTTCTCCGTTGAGCTCCTCCGATCACAATCTTATATATGTTTCCTGTCCTATCGCTCCAATTCGGCCTTTGGATCCTCCCAAGAGGAGGCGCCTTTGGCACTTTGGCACCGCTGATTGGGAGGCCCTTAGGCAGTAATACTCTGATTTCCCATGGAATGATTATTGCTTCCGTCGCCGGGGCCCTTCCGAGTGTGCTGAGCGCATCACGGAGGTGATTCTCTCGGGCATGGAGGCCTACATTCCATATTCTATTCCTACTAAAAAAAACCTTGGTTTAACTTTAGTTGTTCTAATGCTATCCGCAGCAGAGAGGAGTCTTTCAGAAACTACCGTCGCTATCCAACTCCTGATTCTCACTCGGCTTATATTTCTGCCAGGAATCGTGCAAAATCTGTTCTTCAACTCGCTAAAAATTCCTTCATCCAACAAAAATATGAAAATCTATCCAATTCTAATTCTTCTCGCTCTTTCTGGCATCTAGCTAAGAACCCCTTCAACAACTTCACTTCCTCTTCTTTCCCTCCTCTTTTCCATTCCGACGGCTCAGTTGCCGTCTCTTCTCCTGACAAAGCTGAACTCTTCGCTCAAACGTTCGCTTACAATTCAACCTGCACGATTCCGGTGCTGTTCCTCCATCTCCTCCTCTCTCTGACTTTATTATTTCTTGAGGTGACGTGTATATATATTAGTCTAAAAGTCACTAAAAGAAAGCTGAATGGCAACACAAAAAGATACACAGCAGGACGCGGTCTGTTCGTTTATTGGGCTGACCAAAACAGCATGTATTTTTGTATCTGCAGCAATCGTTGATTCTAAGTTAATTTGGTGATCCTTCAAAAGTGACTAAGTGAAAGGACATTGCTCTTCTAAACTCTATAACTGCATGCCTCCTCCTTCAAGGAGATCACGCAGTACCACACTTTCTACACTTTCTCATTCTTTTTCTGCCCAACTATCTAATGTAAGGGTTAATCAATATTTTCAATCTTTCATCTACTCAACCGGTGAGCTCTGCAACAATCTTCCTCAATCCATCTTTCCTCCTGTCTATGACCTCCCATCTTACAAACGCAGAGTGTCTAGGCATCTCGAAAACCTCGGACCTTGATTTTGGCTCTTTTCTTCTTCTATGGGAGAGGCACTTTTGTGGGCATTTGCCCTTGCCTCTCCTTCCTGCATTAAAAAAAAGCAAGATATTTGTAGATGAAGTCATATTTTCCTTTAAACAGCATATTGACAGATCTGATGTTATCATGATTTGCCGAGTTAACTAAAAGTGGAAATTGAAATATGCATTTTATTAAGGATTAAAATTAAACATGCGTATGAGCCAAAATTAAATGCTTAAAATTTAAAATTAAGTGTTAATTTAGAGTTTTGGCAAGTTATGACATCTTTTATAATTGAGAGAGAATGTATAAAAAAATGAACACTGCAGAATTTAACATGATTACACGATTGAGCTTAATCTAAAAAATGATTAGGTAATTAAAAAAAATAATAATAACTCATCAATTACTTGGCAAACATAAAATAGAAAGGAAATTAAAATTTTCCCAAACTTGCATTTTGTATACAGTTAGTGTGTCACGCGAGTTTGGCCTTTATATGCAAAAATGAATGTTAGAATTATTCATTTTTACATATAGTATATTAATATGTATTATTTAATATATTTCGTCGGTGGGTTGAAGTCAATTTAAAATTAGATGCTATTCGAATCGTAATCTGACACTCCGAATTACAGTGTCCTCCCAATTTTGCGATCATTCGTGATGCAATACTTTTTGTCATATCGTGATTCGATATTAACACTTACAAATAAGTGTTGTGTTCCTGTACATTATGATGATTAATTTCAACTATTGTGCGATTCCATGTAGACGGTTTGATCTCGTAATATCGTCGTTTTTGGTGTATTATTTGAAAGAGAAAAGATTATTGATATACATAAACATTTTCGGAAGCTGGTAGTATATTTCTGAGTATTTATAAAGGAAGTTTTATTAAAAATTAAATGCGTGAGTGGATGAGTGAGTCGGTTATTATGTAAAAGAGAATGGATTAGGAGGGGAAGGTAAAAAGGAAAGAGGCAAAAACACAAATGACAGTAGTAGTTGATAGGCTGGGAGGAATGAGAGACATGGGAGGAGGTAATAATCGGGGAGCAAGGAAGGGGGAAAGAGAAGGGTCATGTCTTAGTAAGAGATGAAGGGGAAGGAAAAAGGAAAATAAGAATGAAGGTAAATCGAAAGAAAATAACAAGGAGGCAAGAGAGAGAGAGAGAGAGAGGTGGGGATAGCGAAAGGAGAAGGGTAGGAGGACAGGGGCTGATAGCGAGGGGGAGAAGAAGGGAGTGAGGTGGGGGAGAAAGAGGGAATGCGTTGCTGTCACATCTCGGAGAGGGTGGAGAGGAACTATTGCAGGGGACTGTACATCATCGCTAGTATAATAATATAGTATAACTAGTATAATAATATAGTAAAACTACTTACATGTTATAATGAGAGCGTGAAACGACAAGATATAGTTAGTCTTTGCTGCCTATCTGTGACAAAGAAATTTTAAAACTTACAAACTCCTCCAATAAAGAAATTAAGCATGAATAATTTTAAAATGGTTTATAACTACTTAAGGATAATTAAAAATTTTTCACGCTTTAACTGGTTGGTTAAATGGGTGTAAACGTGATCATGCAAAATTACACTATTATGGCATCTTAATAGGTTCATTTTGTCCTTTAATTGCAGCCATGGTTTCAGTCTATGCTCTGCTTCCCCTTCTGTTGTTGGGGTTATCGAATGGAGCCCCACAAGAAGATCTCATTGTCGACCTTCCTGGCCTAGACTATCCTATAAACTTTAAGCATTATAGCGGTTATCTTAATGGAACATATGGAAGACACCTCCATTATTGGTGAGATTATTAAAATATCATGGGTAAAAATAGAAGACAAGACCAAATTCAAAGGCACTTCGCATGCAGTACGTTCCTCCCCGGATATAAAGTCAACGAGTAAAAGCGTTATACGAACAAAATTGAATTTCATAATGTCGACGTTCGACCTTATGCACGTATATGATTTTCTGATTTCAAATTATTTTCAGATTTTCAATGAAAATGACTGATCCAACCTAACCGAGCATAATGTAACCTAACCTGACTTTGTTCTACTACCCGGAGTAAACTACTGAACCAGAATTATTCAATAAAAAATTATAAATTTTACATTTAAAATAAAAAATGGTAAATTCTTTTTAGCAATTTACGAATGCTTAAAGTCTAAACAAATAATTTAAAATTTTTCTCTTATTAATGAACGATATAAGTCTGTTTTTTACAGGTTCACTGAATCGCAGAATGACCCATCAAAAGATCCATTAGTTCTTTGGCTGAATGGAGGTCCCGGATGTTCTTCTCTATCGGGCCTCCTCACTGAAAATGGACCTTATTTCGTAAAGAAAGATGGCTCAGAATTGTATGAGAATCCTTACTCCTGGAACCTGGTACGTACACATATACTATACATTATCAAAAACTCCTTTTTCATTCTGCATAGGGTGAACATTATGTCCGAACGACAGTGTGAAGACAACCCAAATATAGACGCTAACCCAAACTTAATCATCGTTGGGAATGGAGTACCCAGGGCCCGGAGGAGTGCGGTGCATGAGGTGTCAAAGCACTAGGGCCTGGCTGGAAGATAGAGAAGGAAATGATTAGGAGTAAAGAGGCCTAGAGTCAAAAGTAGCACCAGGGCCCGTGATTCCTATCTCTGGCTTAGAAGTACCATTCCAAGGTGGTTTACGAAATTTAGGAACTAATATGTTTTCCCATAACACTGACCAAGAAATTAATAATTATTTTTCCCATCATGTTCTTATTTGATCTTGAATTCGTGATGTAAAAATTTTTTAGCGTGACTGCACAGCTTATATTGCTTGACAAACTTCGTTTCAAGTCAGTCACATATTTATCGTTTTGATCAGATAGCCAACGTTTTGTACTTGGAGTCTCCCGCTTGTGTTGGGTTTTCCTACGATGATAATTCTGTTTGCAGAACGAAAGATGATGAAGTAGCCGAAATGAATTACTTGGCACTGAAACATTTTTATGAAAAGGTAAGCCCCAGATACCTCTAGAAATAATTTCATAAAATTATCTTCCGACAAAATATATGAATGTAACATTTTTTAACGTACTGAGATTTACCGTTAGGGGGAATTATTATAAATATATAAATTAAAGACAATTATCTTTTAGAAAACATTGCATAAACACAGTTTTGGTCGCATTAATTAGAACTAAAAAATGAGAACACAAATTATGAATTACTTAAAATTAAGTTTTAATTTCAGACTTTTTAGTAAATGTTCATCATTTAAGAAAATTTATGAAAATTTCTAATCAAAATTTATTTATTAATTTACTTTATAATCGCATTTCTTTGCTAACAAGAATCAAAATCATTCCTGAATTGAAGACTCTATTTCAGAATGTTAAATCCGAAAGTTTTCTGAGAAGTTACAAAAACGGGCTAAACTCTCTTCTTCACTCGAAAATTATATACGTACAGGGTGTACATAAAGTCAGGATCTATTTTTGTGAAGCACTTGGAAATTATATGGAATTCAATCATAAAATGATAAAGTGGTAACATTTATTAAATAATTAAGAGTAGGATTCGACGTGACGCCCATCAGTATCCCTGCACAGCTCAAATCGTTCCGCAGCATTTCTAAACACATTCTGGAGCATTTGCGGGGTTATGTTATCTGCTGCAGTTCGTATACGTGTACGTAAGTTTTCAAGACTCGTAATCTTCGTCTGATAGACGTGCGACTCGATAAAGCCCCATGCAAAGAAATCTAAAGGGGTTAAATCTGGTCATCTCGCGACACAAGGTCTGTTGCTTCCGCGTCCGATCCAGCGATTTGGAAAACGTCCATTTAGATAATCCCTAACAATTTTGGCATAGTGACAAGGAGCACCATCATGTTGATAGACGACGGGGATAGGATTGTTAGTACCGTCGTCTATCAACATGATGGTGCTCCTTGTCACTATGCCAAAATTGTTAGGGATTATCTAAATGGACGTTTTCCAAATCGCTGGATCGGACGCGGAAGCAACAGACCTTGGCCAGCGAGATCACCAGATTTAACCCCTTTAGATTTCTTTGCATGGGGCTTTCTCAAATCGCACGTCTATCAGACGAAGATTACGAGTCTTGAAAACTTACGTACACGTATACGAACTGCTGTAGATAACATAACCCTGCAAATGCTCCAGAATGTGTTTAGAAATGCTGCGGAACGATTTGAGCTGTGCAGGGATACTGATGGGCGTCACGTCGAATCCTACTCTTAATTATTTAATAAATGTTACCACTTTATCATTTTATGATTGAATTCCATATAATTTCCAAGTGCTTCACAAAAATAGATCCTGACTTTATGTACACCCTGTATATAAAATTACAGGGAATCTGTGTAACTAGGGATTTCATGAAATCCCTAAAGTGTTCAGGGATTTCGTGTAACGTTAAGTCGTGATATTTTCATTAGTTAACGAAAATATTACAACCTAACCAATCGTCAAGGACGTTCAGTTGGCGTAACCGGGCATTCAATTAACCTAACCGGGGATTCAATAATTTTCCAGTAAGTTCAACGAAAATATCACGACTTAACCTTATATGAAATCCCTGAACATTTTAGGGATTTCATGAAATCCCTAGTTAGATTCCCTGTAACATACATACAGGGTGTCTCATAAGTCTGGTCTCATAGGAAAATTGTTTTAAGTTAAATTTGCAAAGATAATACATTAGAACTAAAACAAATGTTCAAATTGATGTCTTGTTTTGGGAGGTTTTTTTTTTTTTTTTGCTACAGGTAGAATAACACGTGTGGGTATTTCCGATTACCAAATTTTTGAGGAACGTACCCCAACAATATTGGTAATCCGCGCCCGCCTCTGATCCTGGTTCGATCGATCCAATTGAGGCCCCAATCTTGGGCGATTCAAGTAGGGGTGTTTTCTGAACTGTGAATTAACTAAAGGTAGTCTGTGTCATATAAATTATGATAGAAGGAATGATAAATTTAGAAATTAATTGGGTCATTATGCAGAAAATGACATGGCCTGAAGTTGAATTCAAACATACATTTTTCTAGTGTATTTTGGTGTGCTCTGTTCAAATATAACCTTCATTTCCTGTGCAAATGAAAAGAAATATGATTTTCGGTACATTAAAATAATGCACCAAAAATCATATATATTTTCCATTTGCACAGGAAATAAAGGGTAAATATTTGGCTGGACGCAGGGGCTACATTTTTTATCAAAATTACATTTTTCTAGTGTAGTTTTCTCTGCTTTGTTCGAATCTGATACCCATTTCTTGTGCAAATGAATAGAAACTATTTTTTTTCCATTCCAAATTACGGAGTGTTTCTACTCATTTGCACAAGAAATGTGTGTCAAATTCCAACAAAGAGAAAACTACACCAGGAAAATGTAATTCTGATAAAAAAAATAGCTAACCTAACTAAATTAACTAACCTAACCAACCTAACCTACTAACAGGTTAGGTTAGGTTGGGTTAGGCAATACTAAGCCATGTGAAGATTAATAAAACTTACCTGGAATGGGTTTCACTGTTCTGGAGGATAGAGCTTTGCTACTTCCCTTAGGAAGGCGTGAAGGCACTCTTCCGTTCGATGTTCGGGCTAGGTACTGCGAGTAGTGGACGTTTTTATTCCCAGGACAAAGCACCCAACGTTTGGCGTCTTTACTGTCTAACCAATGATCGGCTACCTCGTTACAGTACGACTTCCAGTCAACACATGCTTCTGATGCTAAGTCTAACTGACGCGCAGCGAAATTTTGAGTGAAGTGTTTCTGCAGATTAATAAACAATAGGTTTTGCCACGGCTGAATGGGGGATTTCCCGAACCACGTCCCAGAATAGGCACTCACGGAGAAATTACACCGGGTTACACGCTTATTCTTGGGGGTTTGTTTTCTGCTGGTGACAATAGTATATATGTTGGTCCGCGCAATAAGAACAGGAATTGTTACATTTCGGGCATTGCACACAAGCGGGCAGAACTTCGTGGCGTTTAAAACAATCCACCGCTGCTTCGTTATTTTCAAAATATTTAGAAATGGCGAAGGATACTCAAACTCGCAACTGTCACATTCAAAACCTTCACTAGCTTCAGCCATTGTCCTCAAACTGCGTGAAGCAAAGGAAATTCCTATGGCGCACGTCGCAAAACGTGTCTAATTGGCCAAATCTACACAAAAAGTGTCTAATTGGCCCAATCCAGCCATGTGACAATCTGAAAACAAGTGATACATCCACGAAACGCATTACCGTACATACAAACACACGGAGCGCTAACATACATACATACATACATGGATGGATACATACATACGGAGTCTCCACGTAAAAATTATATATTAAATGAATTTTATAACCGCGCACTAGCACAAAAAATTATTAGTACCATCGTAAGAGCATGAAAAATAGTGCTAGTGAAACACAACCTATCATTTCTGGTTAGCCCCTGTGTCCAGCCAAATATTAACCAACCTAACCTAACTAAACTTAAACTAACTAAACTTAAACTAACTAAACCTAACCTAACCTATCAAAATAATACACTACACACTCCCTTCACTAAACGACCCCGATTATAATTTATTTCGTTTTACCAAATTTACTTTCGTCGATCTCACAAACTATGCCTGGACCGCCGATTGGTTCTTGGTTTACTAGCCAATTATTCGCGACCTCAGAACAAAAAGATTTCCAGTCCACTGCACTATGAGACGTGGGTTCTAATTCGTCTTCCACAAAAGATTGCCACAAATATTTAGTTAGAAACACTTACGTAGAGAAGATTTTGCCATGGTTCCATGTGCACCTTGTCAAGCCATGTTCCTTTCCGAATGGTACAAAGAAAGTTACACCGGATAACACGCTTATTTTTCGGATTTGTCTTTTGCCGGTTACAAGGTTACAATAGAAAGCCTGACGATCTTCGCGATAGTAACAGGGTTTAGAACACTTAGGACAGTTTCTAGACTTTGGTAGCACACCATGCAATTGAAAACATTTGATTGATTCACTATTATTATGGCCAAAACGTTCTATGGGCATTTAAGAATGAAACAGCACAACCTTCACACGTGGACATTTTAGGGAACTAAAACTTATGAAGGGGTACGCGAAATTACTAGTTCAGAAGATGCGATTCACTATAAAAATGTAACTTGTAATTTTTTCTATAATCTTGCATTTGCACAGGAAACGGATAACATATTAAGAAAGAGTGACTAAAAATACATTATATAAACTTAGTCTCTATTGCCGGGGCAGGCCATGTCACTTTATGCATTTTGACCATTAATTGGGAATGCTTATCTTTAGTAGCAAATCGGGAATTAGTGAATATATTTAATAATAATAATTGGATCACCTGAAGATCAGGGCCCCCAGCCTCAATTACCAAATGATATCTTCGTTAAAACTAACGAAAATATCATGACTTAACCTAACCAATCGTCAAGGGCGTACAGTTGACCTAACCGGGCATTCAATTTAATTTATTATTATATTTGGTACTGTAAAGCAAAAAACAAGAAAACAAAGGGGCCCTGATCTTCAGGTGATCCTAATAATTATACGCTTGTACAGAAATCCTTTTCCGACCGGCTTCTGTCTTAAGGAGTTAACAAAATAAGCAAATAGCTTCAAATAAATAAGACAACAACTACGGGTAATAACGAAAGACTATCGAAAAACCCCGCACCAAATACAAAAAACGGAGCTATTGAAGAATAGGGACCCCAGCCTTCTTTAGTTAGGCTTATACGGCTAACTAACGAAAATATCATGACCTAACCTAACCAATCGTTAGGGTAACTGTACGCCCTCGACGACTGGTTAGGTTAGGTCATGATATTTTCGTTAGTTAGCCTTATAAAGCTAATTAAAGAAGGCTGGGGTCCCTATTCTTCAATAGCTCCCAAAAAACTTAGTACTGTATTGAATTGATGCAATAAGTTAACGTGATGCTAGTATATAATGCAATGTAGATCACTCTAAACCTTCAACGTAGGCTAACCTCTTTTAATTCCAATACGTAACAAAAAATAAACTAACCAAAATTATACGTTAAGTAATCAAATTCTTAATCAAGATAAATAATTAACAATTCAAAATATGAACAATCAAATTCAAAGACCAATGGCCGGAAAGCTGGAAAGTCTAATGTAGGTTTCAAAAGCAACCTATCAAATAATTCAAATAAATTAAATTCCAAAGAGCATCAAATTCAAACTTCAGAAACACAAAGTTTTTAACGTAGATTATTTTAAGAAGAAAGAAAGTCTGTTGCACGAAGGTAAAAAAATGTACGTGTATAGCCTAAATTTTAAGCTTCTCGCTCTCCAACCACTGACTGCACTTATCGCACGGTTTCAAACGCCTGGCAGTGTGGTTTATGTTGCCGGTTTCTATGGCGATGTTGAGCGAACCAGTAAACAATATTGTATGAAATATATATATGTATATATATAAAATGTCGAGGTGTCGCGTGTACCAGCCCTGAGCAGAGGGATTTTCGACCCACCCAACCCACCTCCTCCTGGACACCTGTATTGCGTGTTATTCTACCCGCAACCAAAAAAGGTCCCAAAACAAGACATTAATTTGAACATTTGTTTTAGTACTAATGTATTATTTTTGTAAATTTAATTTAAAATAAATTTTCCTAAATGAGATCGGACTTATTGGACACCCTGTATATAAGATTTTTGTACAGGTTTAATTTCGTTCATGATCATTATACACTTCTATAAATGCTGTACATAGAGAGAGAAATGTATGACTGTTTGAATGAAAATAAGATCAAAACCAGTATGAGTAAATGACAATGCGAATTGGACATATTATACTCGTAGGTTTAAAGTTTTAACTCAGAAACCTATTTTCAAAATGATAATGTTTAGATAATGTTTAGATGGCCAAGTAAACTTTGACAATTATTTTAAAATATTATTTATTTAAATATGGTAATTGGAATTTAGTTCCCCGAATATCGTCAACGCGAATTCTTTGTTACTGGAGAATCTTACGGAGGCATTTACATCCCAACATTATCTGTCAAAATCGTCGAAGGAAATGCGGATTATCCTATCAACTTCCAAGGATACGCCATTGGAAATGGACTTCTCAGCTATGTCTCAAATCAGAACTCCCTTATGTTCTTCGGACACTACCATGACCTTATTGGAGAAGAGTATGTTGTTATCTCTCTCTCTCTCTCTCTTTATAAATACACCGTGTATATATATATATAATATATATATATATATATATATATATATTATATATTATATACTAGTAGAGTTCCCGCCGCTTCGCTGACGGTTAGACAGGCTAAACTACAAAAAAGAACCCAGCCGTGAAAATTTTGAGCTTCACATTGTGTCAACATTTCTGAATCTGGTATCTCCCAAAACCTCCTCACCCCCATTCATACAACTTGGGGGCTAACCCCCTCCCCCATTACCCCCACCCCTCCCCATTACCTACCCCACCCATCCCCGATTACCCCCACCCCCACCCTTCCCCCATTGCTAAACTACAGAAAAGAACACAGTCATGAAAATCTTGAGCTTCACATTTCCGCCCGTAATACAATTTCTGAATTTTTTTTACAATTTCTGAATTTTTTTCTCACAATTTCTGAAAGTGTGACGGACAGACGGACAGACAGACGGACAGACGGACAGCTATCTTATTATAGTATAGATATATATACACAGTGTGTGTGTGTGTGTGTGTGTGTATATATATATGCTGCAAACCCACAAGGAAAAAGAAAAACGATTCCAAGGCCTTTCGTGTATTCAGAGCTACACCTCGTGGGTTTGTAGCATTCATTCATTTCACGTGTTTAATTGTGAAATTCATCCCATATATATATATATATACTGTATTTTATATTACTTCTGTAACCTTTCTCAAATTCCAGTTGCTTTGATAATGTCAATTAAGTTACACACTCATTTGTGTTGTTATGGACGTTAAATTTTACCAAAATTTTACCAAAAATAAGATTGTATTGAATAATACTTTAGTGAGTAACATTTAATAGCGTCTGTTTGAAACAAAAGGATCAGGGCCCCCCAGCCTCAATTACCAAACGATATCTTCGTTAAAACTAACGAAAATATCACGACTTAACCTAACCAATCGTCAAAGGCGTACAGTTGACCTAACCGGGCATTCAATTTAATTTATTATTATATTTGGTACTGTAAAGCAAAAAACAAGAATAAAGAATACCTGGGGGCCCTGATCTTCAGGTGATCCAAACAAAATATTAAATTTCAAAACTTATTATATTAGTAGTAGTAGTAGTAGTAGTAGTAGTAGCAGCAGTAGTAGTAGTAGTTGCACTTTATATTTAATTATTTTATTTTCACTGATTGTAAAATATTAATTTTGTGATATAGTTTATGGAATGATTTGGTTCATCGTTGTTGTGGAGGAATTGAAAGCAGAGATACCTGCGACTTCTTTCTCAATATGACTCTTCCGTGTGAAACATCAGTACGTATATGTAAATATGTAAATTATGTATAATACTTAATGAAAAAACCGTTTTCTCTTTACATTATGAAAAACAGGAACCGGCCAAACTCTGGATGGAGAGTGCGCAAACAAATTACATGAACGCGCTTTGTACATCATCGCTAGTATAATTAATTATTATCTGCGGGAATAAATTATTATAAAAACATGGAATACATTATGGTTTTGAATTAAATATTACATATTTAAACCTTAAAAGTGATTATTCTATATAACTGCCTTTTTCACTTTATTTCAGGTGCTCATAGCGACGAAGATTCTATATTTATCCGGTATAAATGTGTATAATATTTACGAGGACTGCGCAACTCCGAGTACTGCGCAACAGAATAGATACACTTATGACTTAATAAACATCATGATAAATAATACTTATTTGTGAGTATCATTTTCCAGGGGTTTTTCACATACTCTTTTCTCTTCTGAAGGTCGTATTATACAGGTATAATTGAGAGATAAAATACTGTTTATCTTCAATAACTGTACAGTTATGCGGGGAAATGAGAGACTGAAAAGTGATAACTAAATGATACACTGTGATGGGTTGCGGTGTTGTAGTCTGTAAGCAGTGGCGGATTCAAGGGTGGGGTTCCAGGGGTCCGAGGCCCCACCATGTGGGAAAAAAATATATATAATAAAAACATCTTTTGTAATAGTTGATATTATTAAATCAAAATACCACATCCACCATCACTGTCATAAGTCATCATAGAAATAAACGCGTTAGATATTTCCCATTCTCACAAATTCTCAGTACGCTATTACGTTCCTTTTCACTGGTAAACCCGCGCCCTCCCCTCCATCCATGAAGAAATACTGAATCCGTCACTGCATAAGTAAAGTAAGTAAAGTAAAGTAGATCAATTATAAGTTATGGCACGTCATATAGTAAGTTAAGGTAGTACAAACGTCGATCTTCTCTGTAACTTCGGTATAACTCCCTTTAAACAAGTTAACTTTGGCCTTTATGTTATACCCACAGACGACCAGAACCCTACATGGAGCCTCCCTGCATCGATGAAAGTGATGTAAGGAATTATCTCAACAGTCCAGATGTAAGAGAAGCTCTTCATATTCCAATTCATGTTCAGGATTGGGACGTTTGCAGGTAAATATAAAATGATGCGATTTAACTTAACTTTATGTATAACTTTAATAACAACACTAAAGTCTAATGACTGATATCCTTGGCTTAACTGATAACGTGGTTCGTTTCTTTTATTCCAGTAATAAAGTTAACAAACGTTACATACGAACAGTTTACAACGTTTCTTCCCGACTGCTTTTCCTTCAGAAAAACAACATTAGAGGTCTCATCTACAATGGAGATGTTGATATGGCTTGCAACTTCCTCGGTAACGAGTGGGATGTTGAAGCACTCGGACTTGATGTAAGTTAACTGCATGAATTTCTTCTTAAGTACAGGGTGTCCCAGAAGTCTGGACTCATAGGGAAAATAGACATTATTTTTTTAAAGTGAAACAAACACATTTCTGATGTCAGTTTTACATATTTCAGGAAAGAAAATACCCTGATGGCTCAGTATACCAATCAAGAGAAGGTGGAAGTGGTATTGCTACATGTTTCCGGAAAAAGCCAGAGGAAGGCATGTTCGTGAAATAAATGACATGCCTCCCTCTGGCTTTTTCCCGAAACATGTAGCAATACCACTTCCACCTTCTCTTGATTGGTATACTGAGCCATCAGGGTATTTTCTTTCCTGAAATATATGAAATTGCCATTAGAAATGTGTTTGTTTCACTTTAAAAATATAATGTCTATTTTTCCTATGAGTCCAGACTTCTGGGACACCCTGTCTATCAGAGAACGAGTAGCGGAACAAAGTCGATCCACACAATGTCGACATGCATAATGGCTTTACTAAAAAGTTAGTTTAAATTAGGTTAGGTTAAGCTGGGTTAGATTAAGCTAGGTTGGGTTAGGTTGGTCTTGTTAAGTTAGGTTAGTAATTTTCATTAAAAATCTGAACTGTAATTTGAAATCTGAAATCCATATACTTGCGTAAGGCCGAACGTCGACATTATGAAATTCTATTTCCTTCATGCAATGCTCAGAAAGTTTTCGCTTTTCAACCTTTAATCGTAACTATTCCTTTTAAGATTATGTCACTGATGTTTCTTTATCCTTTTAAATATGAAGGGTACAGGACCAGGGAAACTCCATTCAATACCTGAACGGTTAAAAAGTCTCAGTATGATTTCATGGGTTACCGTAAAATCCAAATGAGTGTTAGAAGTTTAGCTTTGAAATCCATCAATGAAGCAAAGAGACTAGATACTCTCAAATGTAAAATAGCAATAGTTAATTGAAGATATTGCGAAGAAAGTCAAAATAAAACGATAACCTTGGTTAACCTTGGTTTTACTTCTGACCCTACATTTTGACGAATAAAGTTAACGAAATTTTGACGAATAGTAGCTCGTCACTCAAGCTTGTCACTCCACCTTATTTATTATAAAATTAATATTTTATTAAAATTAAAACTTTAATTTTTTACTTAAACTTCCTATCCTTATGAAAGATTTGGAATCAGTATTAGCTACCTACTTAATTAATTCATTAATACCATCTATTTTTCTATCAAAATGTTTGAAAAGTAGGAATAAATGAGAAATAAGGCCTGAAAGCCTGAAGTTTTTGTGACACTCCTAGATATTTCCCATTGACTGGGCCTTAAGTCTAAGCAATTTATTACGACCAACTAAATACTAGGTTCGAAAAGTGTTTAATATTTACCGTATGACGGTTAATATGGTCATTATTCTGTTCTTGTTGTAAAACGTATGACAAGAATGATGAAAACGAAAGAAAAAAGAGAAGTGACACGCAGGGGTCGGGGTACAACTCGTCACGTAGTACAAAAGGCAGTGCCTCTCTGTTATCTTAATGGTACTACTACTAATCGTAATACTACTAATCCTAATCCTACTAATACTAATCCTAAAGGCTTAGTAGTACCAGGGGTTCTAGTTTAAGAAAGCTACACTGCATGGTCAGGGATAAAGTATAACAATGGCACATCGACATATTCCCATGTGAGGGACGAGAAAGTTAGTTATTCCCTAAAAGAGCCCAAAAGTTTAAAGCAGTTTCTCCTCAGTTTCATGTAATGAATTTTAATTAAACTTCCAACTTTTTAGAGATGAGTTTTTTTTCAATTGTCTTCAAGATGAACATAGAAATTAATCAAACTTTTCGTTATTTTTAGGTTGTCGAAAAGCGGCGAGAATGGACAGAAGGAGGTCAGGTTGCTGGTTTCGTGAAGAGATTTGATTTACTTGACTTTTTAACATTGAGAGGTTCCGGCCACATGGTACCAGAAGACAAACCAGCCCCAGCATTAAAAATGTTCACATCTTTCATCAGAAATGAACCTTATTAGAATTATCAGAATCTTATAAGAATTACGTATGGGCCGACATGTAACGTCAAACGTTTTATTTTCCTCAACATCAAATAAAATATGTTTATTAAAAAATTGAAATTATCCATTTTATTACCATTATTTTTACGCAGGAAGGAGGGAACAAGGGTGAACGCCCGCAAAAATGCTCCCCAATAGAAGGAAAAGAAGAGAACCAAAATCAAGGTTCAAAGTTTTTGAAATGCCTGGACACACTGCGTTTGAACGCTTGGAGGTCATAGACAGCGAGGAAAGATTGAATGAAGGAGGTTGTTTCAGAGTTGACTGGTTGAGTACATGAAAGATTGAGAATATCAATTAATCCTTGCGTTAGAGAGTTGGCCAGAAAAGGGATGAGAACGTGTCGAAAGTCTGGTACTGCAAGTTCTCCTTAAAGGAGGAGGCATGCAGCTAGAGAGTTCAGAAGAGCAGTGTCCGTTATAATAGCGAGAGTAAAGAAAGAGTGAGGCAGGGCCCGGGAGAGGAGGGTGCGTGAGGTATCAGAGCACCAAGGCTCGGGCCTCAGGGGGCCCGGGATGAAAGATAGAGATGGAGATGATCGGGGGTAAACGGGCCAGGAGTCAAAAGTAGCACCAAGGCTCGCGATTGCTTCCCCGAGCCTTAGAGTGAGGCAACATTGCGGCAAAGAGAGTGGGACTGAAGACAGTCAGGAAGAATTGGGGCTTTGAAGAAACAAAAACCTTTGATTCTACCCGATCAAGTAAAGCTGTGTGGGTTGAGCCACCCCACACACGAGAAGCGTACTCTATACAGGGGCGGACAAGACTCCTGTACAAAGACAGCAACTGAGTAGGGGTGAAGAAATTGCAGAGGCGGTACAGCACACCCAACCTCTTAGAAGCTGTTTTGGAAAGAAAGTATGTGATCTTTCCAGGAAAGATCACGAGAAAAGTAAGCACCAAGAATGTTCATAGAAAAGGAAGGATTGAGTTGTGTATTATTGAAGGTAAGGGGATAGTCGTGCAAAAGAGTGTGACGAGTTGAAGGAACTGGGTTTTTGAGGCATTGAAAACCTCTGCCCCAATCACAGATAGTCGAGAGATCAGAGGTCAGGCGCGCTATAGCCATTTCACGCGAAGCATAGAGTAACTGTTGAGAGAAACGCTTTGTGAAGCGGGTAGAGAAGTAAAGGGTGGAACCATCGGCATAGGAGTGGATAGGAGAGGAAGTGTGACCTAAAGGATCATTGATAAAGAGAGAGTGGATGACAGGACAGAACCCTGAGAAACACCATATTAATAGCTTTAGGCGAAGAACAGTAGGACAGGGGCCATCTACAACCGCAGCTATAGATTGGCCAGAAAGGAAATCAGGGGTGAGGGCACAGAGAGAAGGATAGAAAACGAAGGAGGGCAATTTACAAATTAAAGATTTGTGCAAGACTCTTTCAAAAGCTCTTGATATGTCTAGCGCAATAGCAAAGGTTGGCGGATGACCAAGAGTCAGAGAGATATGGAGGAAGATCGCCAGTAGAGCGTCCCTTGCGGAACCCATACTGACGATCTGAGCGAAGATTGTGAGTAGAGAGGTGTTTAAGAATCTTCTTATTAAGGAGGGATTAAAAAACTTCAGGATGGCAAGAAATCAAGGTAATTAGACGATAGTTGGAGGGTTGAAAATGGTTACCCTTCTTTGAGACAGATTGAATGAAAGCGAACTTCCAACACGAAGGAAAAGTACCAGATGAGGATCACCTGAAGATCAGGGCCCCAGCCTTCCTTAATTAGCCTTATAAGGCTAACTAACGAAAATATCACGACCTATCCTAACCAATCGTTAGGTCAACTGTATGCCCTTGATGATTGGTTAAGTTAGGTCGTGATATTTTCGTTATTTAGCCTTATAAAGCTAACTAAAGAAGGCTGGGGGCCCTGATCTTCAGGTGATCCCCAGATGAAATACAAAGACGAAAGAATTTGCTTGGGCAGGGTGCCAACACAGAAGCAGTTCTTGAAAACATCATGAGGGATCTTATCAGGACCGTACGCATTCCTTGGGTTGAGCCCAGCTAGGGCAGAAAAAATATCTTTAGAAGAGACTCTGATTTCAGATATAATTAAGTCAGAGGGAGGAGGAGATGAAGGAACAGCACTGAAATCGTTCAGGGTTGAGTTGGGGGATCTCTAACTATTTCGTCTGTCTTAACGTTAAATGAGGGTCATAAAATCCCGGAGACAGATTGCGTAAAAATAAGTCAGAAAAATAAATTAAAATTTAGGTCTGAAACAGAAATTAGACTCAACAGATTATAGGATCGAAGTCCTCGGAGGAGACATAAACGAAAAATTTATTAAATTCTCGGACATACTACGCGATTCATTCAACGAGCTTTGTCCTGTGACAACTATAAACACGAGCCATAAAACGCAAAATAAACATGGTTACATAAATCTCTCCTAAAAGCTGTACGGCAAAAATATTTAATCTATAAACACGTCAATAAAGGCACAGCCCTAAGAAATTTATTCCAATTACAGATACAAACTAAATATCCTAATCAAAAAAGCGAAGTCAAAGTACTACAGCAATAAATTTGAGGAATACAAAGGTGATTCTTAGGAACAATAGAAAAGAATACAAATGAATACAAAAGAATACAAAGGACACTAAACAGCAACAGACCGGCTGATCCCTACGAGGCTGTCTGTTTAAGAAGGAAGGTTTTAGATGTGAGAAATTTAAAGACAAGTGAAAGTTTTGAAGCAAACCAAAGAAACTTAAAGATAAAGGGAAAATTTCAAAGTAAAAAGGAGGGAATCCGAGTGAAAATTCTCTACTATTTCTACGCGCTAACAAATGCTTCTAACTGGGAGTTTAAGGCAATATAAGCATCTAGTCTCTTTTTAAAGGATTCGATCGAATTACTTTGAACTACGCTGGCTAGCAATCCATTCTACAAGTTAACTATACGATTGAAAAAAAAATGTTCTATCTGTATTTCTGAAGGTGAAATATGTTTCAGCGTCGACATTAACAAAACTTTTAATCATTTTAAACACCTGGATTAAATCTCCTCGAATTCGCCTTTTAACGAGTGAGAATAAATTTAACGTTTCTAAACGTCGCTGCACTCTCTCCATTCTGTCTATGTCCTGTCGTAAATATGGGGACCACAACTGAACGCGGTATTCCAGGTTGTGGGGTAAAAATAAATTATATAATGTTTGCAGTGCTTTCTCGAACTTAAATTCAAATGATCTACGAATAAATCCTAAGATTCTATTTGCTTTTCTAACCGTTTCGATACGTTGTTTACTCGGTTTAAGGGTGTCGGCAATAATAATCCCAAAATCTTCCTCTTCCGTAACACTCATTAGTGTCTTGTCACGCGTAGAATACCTTTCTTTAACATTGTTTCTACCGTTATGCACCGTTTTACATTTATCTGCATTAAAGTTCATTTGCCAAATTTCCGCCCACTCTAGTAATTTATTAATATCTCGAATCTGCAAACTTTCTGTCGCTGATTTTGTTCGTTCCCCTAGTTTGGAATCATCCGCAAATCTTTAAATTATACTCTTAATCCCCACGTTGATGCCATTAATATAAATAATAAAAAGAACTGGTCCCTTAACTGATCCCTGAGGCACGCCGCCAGTTACGCTTTTCCAGTTAGACGCTTTGCCATTAATAACCACTTACGTCCACTAAGTCAATTTTTAATCCATTTGAGAAAATTACCATCAATTCTGTGAGAATAATGTTTAGCTAATAATCGCTTATGTGGCACTTTATCAAACGCCTTTTGAAAATCGAAATATCTACTGTTTTACTCTCGTCATATACATATTTACAACTAGCAGAGAACCCGCCCTTCGTGCGGATGGCAAAAATATCCCAGCCGACGGCTGGAATATTTTTTACAGTTCCTACGGAAGGCTGTTATTAGCTGTTATTAGTTAGGTTAATTGAATGTCCGGTTAGGTTAATTGAATGTTCGATTAGGTTAATTAAATGTCCGGTTAGGTCAACTGAATGCTCGATTAGATTAAATGAATGGGTAAATCTCTAGGAGCGCTCCATTTTTCAATATTAAACATACACTCATAAAACATATACCATTTGAAAGCTCACATTTTTCGGAGTCTAAAAATGTAGTAATCCAAAAGTATCAATAGCAAATAAAAAGTAACTAGGTTTAAATATAAAACCCTATACCGATCAATTTGTGATGCGTGATCTTTACGGGGGCTCCGCCCCCGTATCCCCGAGACCTAAATTATACAAATGATAATGTAATAACATATTCATGTTAGGTTAGGTTAGCGTAACAATTATCAAAAATACCATCTTACAACACAGACTGAAGATTTATAACTTAGCCAACCTTTATAATGTAATTAATTACGTCACGCGTCAAACAATTAAGCCTAGTTACTTTTTATTTGCTATTGATACTTTTGGATTACTACATTTTTAGACTCAGAAAAATGTGAGCTTTCAAATGGGATATGTTTTATGAGTGTATGTTTAATACTGAAAAGATAAAAACATCCAATGCTTTCTCTTCATCTAGGGCACATGACGAATCAAGTTCTCAAAGTCAGAAACTACACCAACAGCACGTCATAATTCTATCACAAACACGACCAAACTGAATCCAATTAGAAAAAAAAAATAGACAGAACAGAATCCAACCAACTAATTAAGTTGCAAAGTAACTAAAAAATAGCCCAATCAGGAAAAATATTTTATGAAAAAAAGTACATTATAGCCAAAACAGGAAATATTCACTATAAAAATGTAACTTGTAATTTTTTCTATAATCTTGCATTTGCTATTGACACTTTTGGATTACTACGTTTTTAGACTCAGAAAAATGTGAGCTTTCAAATGGTATATGTTTTATGAGTGTATGTTTAATATTGAAAAATGAAGCGCTCCTAGAGATTATCCAATGAATGCCTCGGTAGGTTAAGTGAATGCCCGGTTAGGTTAATTATACGCCGTTGACGATTGGTTAGGTTAAGTCGTGATAATTTCGTCAAAGCTAACGAAAATATCATGACTTAACCTAACCAATCGTCAACGGCGTACAGTTGACTTAACCGGGCATTCAGTTAACCTAACTGGGCATTCAACACCCAGGTGCACAACCTCGAGACCTAATAAATATGGGTGTGAAGTTTCATGTTTGTAACTGCTTCCATTTTGGACCTATGGCTGGAACACACACACACACACACACACACACATACACACACGCGCGCGCAGATTAGTAAGACAAGAAAGATTACGTCGAAAACCGTGTTGAGAATCTTTGCGTAATTTATTCATTTCTAAATGATTAACTATTTTGACCTTAACGATCGTCTCTGTAAGCTTACCAACTACTGAAGTCAGACTAGTAGGAAGATAATTTCCGGTAGCGATGTCCCCTTTTTTAAATATTGACGTAATGTCTGCACGTTTCCAGTCGAACGGAACTTTGGATCTTTTCCATTCGGGGGCTAGCAGCGAATTTTAATGAAAATCGGTATACTAATGTAGTTTTGGTCACTGATTTCAAAAATAACTTTCTCTTTTGAGAAATGAAAAACAAACATGTTAGAGCACTTTAAATAATTAATATGTGTTTTAACTAGCTTAAACTAGTTATAGAGGATTATGTTAAATTTAGTCAAAGTCAGAAACTGCTACTGTTTATGAAAAAATGCTCTAAGTGTGGGAAAGTGTGTTCCTTTGATAAAAATACCAGTTCTTTCGTTGCCAAAAGCGTTGGTCAAACGGTAAAAAGTGCAACTTTACGAAGAATACGTTTTTTGAAGGATCCCGGCAGATCTGTAAAATTAGCAGAAAAAATCAAGAATTAATGCCCAGTTAGGTCAATTGAATGCCCAGTTAGGTCAACTGTACGCCCTTGACGATTGGTTAGGTTGTCATGATATTTTTGTTAAAAACACATTAATTATTTAAAGTGCTCTAACATGTTTATTTTTAATTTCTTTCAAAAAGAAAGTTATTTTTGAAATCAGTGACCAAAACTACATTAGTATGCCAATTTTCATTAAAATTCGCTGCTAGCCCCCAAACGGAAAAGATCCGGAACTTTTCCAGATTGTAACGTTATTATTATTATTATTATTATTATCATTATTATTATTATTATTAAATATATACAGGGTGGTCCAAAATACCCTATCTATTTTTCTGAAATAATGGTATTTTAGGATAAAAATGTAGTAACATAATTAGATGTGTATTTATTTATCAAGCTTAGGTCTAATATTCGACGTGAGCACCATCAATATTTCTGCAAATCTCAAATCTGTCCACCGCATTGCGGAACGCAATCTCAAGCATCTCTTAGGTTATTTCAGTGACTGCCGCGACAATGCGGGTTCGTAGATCCTGCAGGTGTTGTAACTCTTGTTTTGTAAAGTTCAGACTTTATGAAGCTCCACGCAAAGAAGTCTAATGGTGTTAAATCCTAAGACCGTGCTGCCCAAGGCCTGTTTCCACCGCGTCCAATCCAGTGATTTGGTAAGAGTTCATGAAGGTAAGCCCAAATGATGTTTGCATAGTAACATGGAGCGCCATCTTATTGAAAGACAACAGTGTCGAGAATGCCATCTCAACAAAGCTGGGGTTCAAGAAACTGCTGAAGCATGTCGAGATAAATTGGCCCTGTTACTGTATGTTCTGCAAAGAAAAAGGTCCGTAAATCTTCGATCTTGTCATACCTAATCTCGACATTAACTTTAGGAGAATTTCTCTTCATTCACAGAACGGTTGGTTTTTCACTAGCCCAGATACGGCAATTATGTCGATTAACCTTTCCGGATGTGTGGAATGTCGCCTCATCGCTGAAGAGAATGTGGCTTAATAAGTTTTCGGTATGAATTTTTTCAGTCAATATTGTGCACATGGCGGCTCGTCTTGGATAATATAATCTCTTCGTGTAACTCATGTAGCACTTGAATATGGTAACTTTTCTTTTTTAATGTTGATTTTAAAATCCTTAGAACAGTCGCTTTTGGTATGTTCCGTCTACGTGATGCTGTGCGAGTTGACATTCTAGAATTTGTTTCAAAGGTATCTCTTACCAATTCGACATTTTCTTGAGAGGTACCTGGACGTCCTGTTCTTTTAAATTTATTGACCACGAGCTGCTTTATCTGTACGTTCTGGTTTGTGGAATCTCCTTTCGAATTTTTCTCGAATTTCTTTGCACTTCCTTCCCTTGGATACGTAGTGTTACTACCATCACACGTTCTCGTACAGCCATCATCATCTATGGCCTGTAGAAAATAAAATAGAACTAGAATTATTTCAGCAAAATAAATAGGGACTTTTGGACCACCCTGTATTTGAGAGGAAAGACTATTGCTCAGCTCATTTCTTTAAGTACCCTAGGTAGATCTTATCTGGACCTGGAATTTTATTAGGATTAATTTTATCTATGGCTGAGAGTACTTCACTTTCACTAATAGTAAAATCGTGAAGCTTTAAATAATAATTAATCATTACTGAGCATGATTACGGGAACGAGAATGTTGTTTATATTTTCGTTAGTAAACACGGAAAAGAAGAACTTATTTAAAACTTCCGTCATTTGTAAGTCATCGTAAATTTTTTCGTTGTTTTCGCCTGTGAGTGGACCAATAGTCTGCGAAGCTACTTTTTTATTCCTAACATGATTGTAGAATTTCTTCGGATTCGATTTAATTTGGTTCACTATACAGTATATAGCTCATAGTTGTGCTTACTTTTGCTGATAAGTTTTTTGCTTCGCCTTCTCAATAGCTCGGAAACATTTTCATCGGACAAAGTATTTGTTTCCTTAAATTTGAAATACACATTCCTTTTTAACGTTAAGTTACTTTTAATTTCAACATTTCGCCATTTAGGTTTAACAGACTTCGCCAGTGTTTTTTTACAAATGTGGTATTACTTGATTCTAAACGTTTAAAATAATTATAAAAGAAAGTCCATGTGCCACTGATATCATCATCGTGCGATAGAGCCTCATCAAAGTGTTGCACGTGATGAATGCAAAAGACGGTCATGCTGGAATTGCCATAATCTTAATAAAACAAAAATAAAGTCCATTCAGAGCAGTGAATCAATAGAGGGCTTATTTTGGTTTCGTAAAAAGTGTGTGAGACATGTCAAAGATTGGATACAAAGAGATGAGAGAAACTTAGACCAACAGGGTTGGGCAGAAAAGGAGAAAGACAATAATAATAAAACTGAAGGAACAGGAACGTGAGAAATCAAGGAAGGAATGTCAGTGGTATAAAAAAAAAATGAAAAATGTAGGGGAGAACTGGTTGATTATCAGGCAAAAGCAAAGGAAATAAGTAAAGCCAAAGATAATGAGCTAAGAAAAATACAAGGAGAAGCAGGAAAATGTAAGGCTGAATTAGAAAATGAAATAATGGAAAGAATGGATGGAAAGAATGGATGGAAAGAGAACAATTAATAATCTAGAGGATATTGTAGGAATAGAAACTGTTGGTTTGATCATAAGGACTGCTGGTACTTTATAAATAAAAAGAATTATCCCATACTATGGTTACTGTAGATTTAGATGTTATACAGAGGATAACAGAAAAGAACAAGGATATAATGCAAAAAATAGATTAGTATTAGAAAACAAGACAAGGGAAATAGAGCAGTTAAAGAAGGAGGGAATGTACAGGTATGAAAACTATTAGAATAACCAAGGATATAGAAGTGAAAATAAAAGATGGAATGGAAACTATAATTATGGGCAATACAAACAAAATAGAGGAAGGTATAATAGGTCTAGAAAAAGCAATTAGGAACGAGTTCACAAGAAGTAGAAAAAAAGAATGGATTTTTTAGAACAATTGCTGTACCAAAAATTAAGCAAAATGGAGAAAGCTATGGAAAGAAAGGTTGTATTCCAACAAATTCAAGAGGATGGTCAGCCAAGATATTGGAATCAGATGACAGGAGAACAACAAGGGGGACAAGAAGAAATGAGAAGTCAAGGGGCCAGGGGACCTTATGTGAATGCACAGATACCAGGAGTAACAGCACAACCAATGCAACACAGACTGCAGGAAGTGGGACCAATGTAAATTGGAGCGAAGGAAAAATAACGTCAAAGAATACAATAAAAACTAGGAGTATTATAAATCGTAACACGTTTAAAATGTTCTCAATTTACTATGTCACTATAAGAGGGCTTAAATAAAAAAATGCATTACTACAAGAAATCATTGATAAAAAAACCAGTAGTAGTATGTATAATAGAATCATATGTAAAAGAAAATGAAAAAGTACAATTGAAAGGATATAAATATTTTATACTAGAGGGTGAGGAAGGTAAAGGAGGAATTGTAGTATTTGTGAAAGATGACATATTAAACTTCTGTTATGAGGTAGAAAGAATACATGATTCAAGTGAACAAATGTGGATATTAATTAGCAATGGAAGAAACAAAATCAGACTTGGAGTTATATATGCACCACAAGAATCGAGAAACAGTACTGAAATATTAAAAAACATGTACAACACTGTATAACATGTATAACACTATTGAAAAACAAATAAGAAAAGTAGAGTCAAGAGAAGAAAAAATACTCATATGTGGGGACTTTAACCGCAAAATTGGAAAGATAATAGTACATAATAAAGATGAAGTTACAAAATCAGGTAAACTCCTCATCAATTTAATAGAGTCAAAAGGTCTAACACTTCTTAACTCTAACAATTTATGTAAAAGACTTTGGACAAGAAGGGAAGGAGATTCTAAATCTGTATTGGACTATTTAATTATTAAGGAAGAAGATGATTCACATATAAAGGAAGTGTATATAGGATCAAAAGAAAATCTGGACCCCTTATAGAGTAACTGATAAAATTACTTACAGTGACCACTGTGCAATGATGTGCACTATCAATTGGTATGAGGCAGCGTGTAAAGTAAATCAGCAAAAGGAAAAAATGATAAGAGGAAGAAGACTAAAGAAATTTAATAGATTAACTCAGGGGGCTGGCCTCATAAATAATATTGTGTCATTAAACAAAAATCTACAAGAAATGTATAATATATGGGAAAAAAAATTTCAAGAAGTAATGGAAGAATGTAAGACAGTTATTAAGTGGAAAAGAGTACCAGAAAATATAATTGTAAAGAATTTTTTTAAAAAAGATAAAAAGAATTTATGAGAAAAGAAGGTATGACACTAAGAAGAAAGAAGAAGAGTGAAGAAGAAAAGAAGAAAACAAGAACACAAGAGAGCTTGATAGAGGAATGGATGATAGAGGAGGAAAAAATTAAAAATCAAAAGAAAATAATTAAGTCAATGAAACGGTTAAAAGGAAGAGGAGGACTGGATAATGGAACACTTTGGAAATTTAAAAAGGATATGGACAGAAATACAAAGGTGGAACGAGGAGCTATAAAAAATAGAGAAGGAAAAATAGTAGAAGAAACTAGTGAAGTATTGAAAGTATATGAAGATTTTTATCATGATCTACTTATTACAAATAAAGCAGAAGATGAGGAAGAGAAAAAAGCTGAGGAGATTAATAAACTACACCTGGAAACTACGAGTATTAAAGTTGTAGTAGAGGATAGACATAACATAAATAGCATTACAAATGAGGATGTTGAGAATATTGTTAGAAAGGTAAAAAATAAGAGGTCAATAGACCAACATGGATGGAGCAATAGTATAATGAAGAATGCTCTGGTGGGATGTAATGAGAAGTCTGATAAAATTATTCACTGTAATTCTAAAGACTTACAATATCCCAGAACAGTGGAACAATATGAAAATAATATCAATTTACAAAAGAGGTGATAGAATGGACATAGGTAATAGGAGGGGGATATTCATAACGAGTATAGTTAGTACAATTTTTGAGAAAGTTAGGCTAAATAAGAAGAGAAGTGACTGGAATCATGGATTAAGTATGTACCAATGTAGAGGAATAGAAGGGAAATCAACAACAGACCACATATTAACGTTGAATGCAATAATTGACTATAATAAATATCTAGGTAACAATATATATGTTTGGTTTGGGGATGCTGTAAAATGTTTTGACAAGCTAGAGTTGAAGGGCTGTATCAAAGAAGTATCAAAAGTAGTAGGCACAGAAGAAGCACTACTAATATACAACTTAAACAAAAATGGCATAGTACAAATAAAAAATATCTGTAGGTGGCACAAGACCAAGAAATATAGAAGAGGTAGTCAAACAAGGCACGTCTCTGGGACCCAGACTGTGCTCAGTGGACACAGATAGGGTGACTAATATGGGTAAATGCCTGACATTAATAAGAGAAATAGAAATTCAATCATGTATATTTATGGATGATATAATGTAGGCATCAAGTAACATAGGAGTAATAGAAAAAGCAGTTTAGTAATTGTAGGTCAGTGGAAATACTAAAAAAATTTACACTTAATAATAAAAAAGAGAAATCAGCAGTAATGACAATAAATGTGATGAGAAGAAAAGTACCTGAAATGAGAACAATTAACAAAGTTAAAATGGGAAGTATAGAATAAGTGCAAGAATACAAGTATTTGGGACAATGGTTCAATAGCAGAGGTGATCACCAAACACACATAGAAAAGAAGAAAAGTAAGATAAATTTCATGATAGCAGATCTAAAGATATATGGAGATTCAGCTAAAGTGGGCCATTGGGCAATGAAGGTGAAACTAAAGTTGTATGAAACCATAATAGTACCTACAACATTTTATTGAATGGAAATATGGACGAGAACAAGGACAAAGGATATTCAAGAAGTGGAACAAATGCAGGGAAGAATTCTAAGGGAAATAACAGGAATGAAATGTAGTACCCTATATTGGGGAATATTAGCTGAATTAGGAGTGTGGCCAGTCAAAGAAAAAATTGGATACAAGAAGATAATGCTAATGAACAATATATTAAACTCAAATGAAGATAGATTAATTAAAATGATAACCTAAGATCAGTTGGAAAATCCGTACCCACGATGTTGGGCAGAGGAAGTAGCAGAAGTGTGCAAATTATATAAAATAACATTAGAGGACTTGAAAATGATAAAAAAAAGTGAATTAAAGAAAAGTGTACGACAAAAAATTAATGAATATTTACAGGAAGAACTAATAAAAAGGAAAAAAAAATTAAAAAAACTAAGATTCATTGATGAATTTAAAAGAAAATCATATATTGAAAATATGAAGGAAAAGGATATGAAGATTATAATGGAAATCCGACTAAATATGGTAGAGATGAAAGAAAACTATAAAGGAAAATATAAGGACATGAAGTGTGAAGTATGCAGGAGAGAGAATGATACCACAGAACACTTGTTTCATTATGAAAAACTAAGAAACATAGTGGGGGGAGATGATGGGAGTAGAGAATATAAAAAAAACAGAAAGTATCAAAAATTATATTGTAAAAATAATCGAAATTAGAAGAAGACTCTGTTGACAGTAAAGGTTTAAGTACATAATAGGAAATACAGTGTAGAGGCTCTGCACCGGAAATGTATGCTGATCCGCAGGATCAAGCGAGCAAATTCTGGAACCTGGAACTTGGAACCTTCTACTTTAATATACTTTTTTGAGGCCTTTTCTAATGTTCGAAAAATATCCTCTTCCAATAAAAAAAAAATCATCCTGAGGACTATTCATGAATAAAACAAATTTACTGCTTCATTCATGTTCAATCCAAATTTTCGTCTGTACACTTCACACATTTTCAAGGAAATGGTACATTTTTAAAATTCAAAATAAAAATAACACTGAAATACAACTAACTAAAAAAGTAAATTCACTTTCAAGCTAATTATATTTACGTAACAATATAAAATTTAAAATTACAAATTTTTTCTCGTATGATTTTGGATATTGAACTTATATTTTATAAGATGTTTAGAAAGTTTAGAATTTCATTGTATTTAATCTTAATTTCTGGTTTATATTTCTTAATTAAAAGTGATTCAGCTATTGTAGATCATAGAATAGATCAGTTCGTTGCATGATTTTGAAATTATTTAAGATTTCATTGGTTGGTAATTTTCCGTGTTCAGTTTTCACGCGTTCATATATCTTGTTTGATTCGTATTTGTGCTACTACATTCTTAAACGAAGGGTATTCTTCGTTTAACCAGTGTAGGAGGAGTTACGTCCTTCTTCAGAACAATTAAATTGACATATGACGTTACTCATTTTATTATCAGAAAACTTTTCTCTTGAAGAGAATTGCGAAAACATTTTTCTTAGTTTGTATCAGTAGATTCTTATTTTGATATCTTTATTTTTAAAAAATTCAATATGGCTTCTTATTATACGTTTAAGTTTTGATTCTTCGCTTCTCATTCCATCTAAATTTTCGGATTTATAATAAATTATTATTTGTTCCATTTCGTTATTATTTTTTATTTCTTTGGACAATAATTTAGTTAAACATTTCTTGATTGTTTCCTCTATCAAGTATTGAGGAGAGACGTTAATTATTAATTTTTTTTGTTATTCTTTCTACTTCGATGTTGAATAGTTTCCAGTCAGATGTTATTTTGAATGCTCTATGTATTAAAGTCTTCATTATCGATGTTTTATAGTTAGATGGAATGTACGAGCTTGTGTAAACACCTTTATCTACTGATTTTACATTTACACACTTTTTTGTTGGTCCATCTTCGAGTAATTGAAATTTAACATCCAGAAATCGAAATTCATTATTTGTTGCCCTTTCGAAAGGGAATTTTAGTTTACTAATATTTTCCACTTTTTCAGTGAATAAAAAGAAAAAAGTAATATGCAGGTCGAGGGGATATAACTTGTCATATAGTACCTCTTTGTTATCTTAATGGCTCAAACACCTGGTCTTACTAACCTTACAAAACTTAGTAGTACCAAGGGGTCTAGTTTAAGAAAAGATATACTGCCTGGTCGGGGACAAAGTATAACAATGGCATACCAACATATTCCCATGTGAAGGACGAAAAAGTTAGTTATTCCCTAAAAGAGCCCAAAGGTTTAGAGCAGTTTCTTCTCAGTTTCATGTAATGAATTTTAATCAAACTTCCAACTTTTTAGATATAAATTTTTTCAGTTGTCTTCAAGATGAACACAGAAATTAACAAAATTCTTTTATTATTTTTAGGCTGTCGAAAAGCGGCGAGAATGGACAGGAGGAGGTCAGGTTGCTAGTTTCGTAGAGAGATTTGATTTACTTGACTTTTTAACATTGAGAAGTTCCGGCCACATGGTACCAGAAGACAAACCAGCTCCAGCATTAAAAATGTTCACATCTTTCATCAGAAATGAACCTTATTAGAATTAATGTACAGTTGCGCTCATTATTCTTAGGACACTCTTGAGAACAGATAGCGAACCTGCCATATATTTGTTGTGTGTACAACAAATGGTTGTAACATTTTATGAATGAATCTGGGAGTGAGTGAGCGCTGATTGGTTGGTGGACTTATTGCCAAATGTCTTTAGAACATAATTATTTCCATTCATCACTCTGGTTTACATATTACCAAGAGCGTAACTAGCTTTCAAAAGTTGAGGGGGACAACTAGAATGATGAAAAATCCTGCGATGAATTTCTGTGCTGCTATCCTGTAGGTAATGTGTTTGCGACCAAAATGATGCTCTTAAAATACTATGATTTAGAGAATGATCTATATTGATGATAGTAATAGGAAAATGAAAGAAGCATTTTCACAACTACCTTATGTATATCAAGTATATACTTAACATTAAAGGAAAACAATATATGCAATAATTAAAGTAAAAAATAACTAGATGTCTCATTAAAGTATCTATCACTGACTGCAGTATTAGTACTGAATCAGTAATACTTTCCAGCATACTAATAGGACTAATATAATTAAAGATTTATTCATCATAGATTATTTCAAGAACTAAATATTTTCCTTCACGTAAGCTAACTTAGATCAAAAGTTGGGGGGGGGGGGGACAAAACCTATATCATCCCCCTCAGTTCAAAAGTTGGGGGTACATGTCCCCCCCCCCCCCCGTTCCCTCGGTTAGTTACGCCCCTGCATATTACGAAGGAAACATAAATGAATAATTAAATATAAATTCAAGAAGGGGATATACTGTATATTAACAAGGGGAATGTCAATGAAGTGAAAAAAAAAATGGTCTTGTAAAAACTAAAAAAAAAGCTTTTCAGCAATGATAGTCATAAAGAACAAACTGCGAAATCGGCTGCACATTGAAGACTATTTACGCTGCGCCTTGAGCGAAACTGAACCCAGAATTCAGGCGTTAGTTCAGCAGAAACAGTTGCATTCCTCGCACTAGACTAGTAGTTGATGGTAACGCGTTTTGCCTGCTTCCTATGTAATGTTGTAGCCATTCTTTGACCAATATCATATATGTTTAACTTATACATAAGGCACAGTATATATAGAAATATACGAATATTATGTTTATAAAATTTTAATAATTATTCTCATACTCAGTAAAATGAAGTTCCCTGTCCTTTTTGCAAGGGAGTAATTTCCATTTGGCGACTAACCAAAAGGTAATCACAGAAAAAGTTTGGGAACCGCTGGTGTAGCAGCTTAATGACCATTTTCGAAACTGTTTCTGCATTCCAACAATTCCACCTGACTTTTAACATATCACGTGACACCACTTGACGTCATGACAGAGGTGTTGATAGGTAATGTGACTGAGAATAAGTGCACACTATTCCTGAATCTCATCGAAGCAACTACTCTGCAGAATGGATTATCATCACCAGAAAATTGTTGTTTATATATGGTTGAAGGGGTGGCAAGAGGAAAGGAATCTACGAAATCACCGCAGAACGGTAGCGGCGGCTACATGAAGATGGGTTACACCATCGGACCCCGGGTATCAAGAAGTTAAATCAGCAACATCGAGAAAATAGACTTCGATTTGCTCAGCAACATGTTGACAAAGGACTTGACTTTTGGAGCCGAGTGATATTTACCGACGAAAAGACCTTTTCCTCCACATCCCATGGCCGTCTTCATTGTTGGAGGAGGAATAATACTCGATATACTCAAGAGCACATCTATGAGGAAGCACGTAGCGGTCATGTCACCTGTAACATGTAGGGGATGGATTCATCTGTATGGTGTAGGAGAGTTCACCAAAATAGAAAGGAGGTTTACTACATACCAGTATAAAGAAATTTTCGAAGAAGTTATGCTTCCTTCTGTGCGTGCATATGCTCTGCCATTTCCTGAGCGAATCATTTTTATGCAAGACATGTCCCCAATTCACACAACACGGATCGTCACACGCTGGTTCTCTGAACAAAGAAATATCGACCTTCTGGATTGGCCAAGTAAGGGCTGTGATATGAATTCCATCGAGGATATATGAGCCAATATTGTAAATGTGTGGGAACCAGCGGATGAATGAACAACAGACCAGCTTTTACAACACACATTTAGTGAATGGGAGGTGCTGAGGAGGAATCAACAACTGGTATATAATTATGTTGCCTCTATACCATATCAACTGCAAGGAGTCATGGACAACAACGGTGGTTGGACAAGATATTAAATTTGTTGTGTTCATGTATAAAATATCTCTCAAATGCAATGGTAATTATGAATGCGTAACGCCTTTGCAAAATTGTCAAATATCATCGTTTAAATGGCTCTATGCTTATTGATACGAATCACTGTAATAGTTTTATTTTCTGTAATTCTTTCCTTTGAGGTGAGAGACCGCCAAGAGTCACAGCTGCAGTTCAACACTTAAGTTGTATCATGGAACTTATTAATACAAAACAATTATATGCATTTATGATGCTTCCTCAATACAAAACATTTTCGTTTCTAAGTAATATTTCTCTCAGTGACTCTCTTATTACTAGATCAGTGTTGCTGATGTAGAAATAGCATTTGCTCCGGATATAACAATGCCATACCAGTTGTATCCATTCAGCTGCCATCCATTTTCCAATTGGAAGATATTCTAAGCAGTGACGTATGAAACCTAAAGATACCCATCAATCTGGTAATGTTATAATGTTATTAAAATTTAATATACATGAAAACATTGTTTTTTCATTCATAAACCGCCTATATACAGTATGTATTTATATGTATCAAGTTTTTACTCTGTCTTTACTATAACACAAAATGATATCTGAATCTATGTTCAATATTAATGTAAATAAATAAATAAATGAATCAAAAAATAAATACAGGGAGGATGGGTGGTACAGGTCGTGGAATTTGCTCAGGGCGCAATAACGCCTACCAACGGCTCTGTTTTTATACATTGAATCTTTAATTCATTCAGGATGACAGACTTGCCAATACCATGAACACTGTCATCAAGTCCAAAGGTTTTTGTTTTTTTTAGGTTTTACAAGACCATTTTTTTCACTTCATTGACATTCCCCTTGTTAATATATATCCTCTTCTTGAATTTATATTTAATTATTCATTTATGTTTTCTTAATAATAAAGTATGTAAACCAGAGTGATGAATGGAAATAATTATGCTCTAAAGACATTTGGCAATGAGTCCACCAACCAATCAATGCTCACTCACTCCCAGATTCATTCATAAAATGTTACGACCGCTTGTAGTATACATAACAAATATATGCCAGGTGTCGCCATCTGTTCTCAAGATTGTCCTACGAATAATGAGCGCAACTGTACATGAATAAACATGGCCGACATGTAACGTCAAACTCTGTACATCTCATTTTTCTCATCATCAAATAAACTCTCTTAAAAAACGAGATTATCTATTTTATTATGCCTAAATTTGTTTATAGCTTAATTTAGTGAAGTATTGAAGACAAATACTGCATTATCTATAGATATAAAAACAATATTTCTGTTGCCTTTGCCACGAATTTTAAAAAAGAGTGACAAAAACAGTCACCAGTAAAATACAAGAAGAAAATAATGTTAATTTAATTATATGATTTAATTTTGCTTATAGAAACACAATTTACTGTTTCATACATCTTTCATTAGCCTCAGTAGATATTTTCGGTTTTAAGTCCGGCATTGGATTTTTTTCATATTTTTGGTATAGACGTAGATTTTTACGCTGATTCCATTTCCGCAATCCATTTCTTGGAGAAATAAACACGAAAAAAGTTATGTGCAAGTTTATTACGTTTACAGGTTTCCAGAACACAGAACGGAACACAAACCAAAGTTTGCTACTTGTCAAACTGCGCAATATTGTTCAGCATTTAGCGCACTAGATCTTTGCCTGCGTGTCGGCGACGCCAGAGAAACGAGTCGATCATGGAACGGTTTGAGTTGGTTCCACGTCGACCCTATCCGTTGCGTGTGTGCTCCAGTTGAAGGGTCCACGAAGTTTTCGCTGTGGTTCACTGTTTTGTGACTGAAGCTGTACCTTCGAGCTGTTCGATGCGTTCATACGCAGGGTAGGTTAGGTTAGGGTAGGTTAGGTTAGGTTAGGTTAGGTTAAGTATAGGTGGATATTTGAATACAAGTTTTGGGCCATAACGTTTTTCGTGTTTATTTCTCCAAGAAACGGATTGCAGAAATGGAATCAGCGTAAAAATCTACGTCTATACCAAAAACATGGACAAATCCAATGCCGGACCTAAAACCGAAAAGACCCGCCTCAGTCACTGATAAGACCCTTCTGGATATACTGTCGGCAAGCAGTGTTATTGTTAATCCTGTTCCGTTCTTTCAGTAGTGCGAAGTGTATATCATTTGTTGATGAACACTTGCTTTTCCTAACACTTTTGCTGAAAACTCTCTATAGCTGTCCAGCTAGGTTTAGGTTGGGAGATTGTTGTATGAGGGAGGAGCAGTTGAGCAGCACTATTTTACTGCAGTGAAGCCACCACTTGGTAGCATGCGAAGTTTGATATGGAGCATTATCTTGCTGGATGATTGAAATTAAGACAGAGTTTCTCCATAGAGGCCTTCGGAACTTCATCTAAGATCCTGATATGAGTTCGAGAGCTCATTCTGTCGTTACACAAGAACAGTTTACCCACTCCTGCGAGTGATATGTTACTCCACACCATGATCCTTCCACTTTCATATTTCACTGTCGGTACCATGTATTCAGGCTGGTAAGTTTTCCTAACTCTCCTTTTCACATAGACTGCCCCATATATTCCAAACACTTTTGAAAAACAATTCAAATGATTTAGTTTCAAGGTTGCAACTGACGGCTTCTTACCTTATTTATCACATTAAAGTGGTAATAGCTCACATCATAATGGTCTCTTATTTTCCTTCAGAGTTGTTTTCGTCGGACAAAAGTACCTTTGCCCAATTGTCGGAGATCTAGTTTTTGTGGTATTTTATCCACTGAAGCCTCTTCTTCCTTTAATTCGCTGAAAGCCAACAATTATTCTGGCTTTGCATCCTTCCAGCATACCCCTTCATTACCCTCCCCCATCCCCCAGTGGCTTGCTCTGAGTCATTGGGTCCAACTGAATTGTCGTTCGTAGGTTGCTAGAAAGTTCAAATGTTTTTCTTCGATGAATTTTCACAACAGAAGTGTCAAATGCCTGTCATCACGAGCGTTGTAGTTCTTTTTCTATCACTATGGCAGCTGCTTGGCTGAGACCTTGGTAACAGAGGACTGAATCTATGCTCTCAACCTCTTTCTCCCTCTCTCTCTCTCACCTGTTTTTAGTTCCTTAGTTTATGGCATTTTCATCTTTTAAAAAAATTATTACTTTTATTTGAAAATTATCTTCATTTGAAAATAATGTAAAGTTCTTAGCACTCACTTTGTCGTCATATATATATATGTAGCGGATCGACAAGAAATAGACCAACAAATAGACAGAAATACTTTCCTTCCACGCTACCATCAAACAGTCACAACACACGTGGGCAAACAAACAATGGAAAGTCTGTGTCTTCCCAAGGCGCGAATGTAAGCCTTTGTAAACTAAAAGACGCGTGGACAAAGCGTCTTAAGATTTGGTACAGTTCTACGTCACAGGAACGGCGTATAAAAGAGAGCATCCACGCTCACTCTCTCTCACTTTGTTGGCGCTTCCATTTCGTTCGACTACTCGGTACGATACCACCTCTTCGACCGCCTACCGGTTTCGGCCGGAGGCGAGGCCCGCTACTTTCTTCAAGGCCTGCAATTTGTCATCAAGTGGGATCTACAGACCGCCTGCAGAAGCAATCCTTCGAGGCCCAACCGGAATCACTTCGGGCCTGCGGTTTGCCGGGTAGGCCTTCAAGTTTCTCCACGTGCCTCGAGATATCTTCAGCACCACAGGCCTGCGCCTGCAAGATCACAAGGCCAGCCTGCACCTCGAGAAGTAACATCACCTCAGGCCTCAACGAAGCCTACACCCATCATCTCAAGAGGCTTAACGGACAACGACAACTCGAGTATTCGGTAATAGATCTTTCTCCAACCCGCCTTCAAGAGTTTACATCGTCCTAAGATAAGTACCTCCTATTCTAAGTACTCTTGTGAAGCCTACATTAGCCTACCGCCGAACGGTAGGCTATACTCCCAAAGTGTGTAATCACGCGTTCCAACTGACTCTCGTGAAAGAACGCAGTAGGCCTGTCATCCAATTCAAGTGTCATTTTTATACCGTTATTCCGCGTATCATCCGTTATTATGTTCAATTCATATATTTATGTGTTAAATAAATATTCTCTTGACGTAATCACTTAACACCACATAATGTTCTTGTATATAAATGATAATTGTGCAAGCATTTCAATCCATTATTATTAGGCCGCATCAATTATTCCTTGTGCATCCATGCAATCATTTAGCCTACTTAATCAGTGTCATGTTTTCCATTCAATGTACCAAACGCACGTGCATTCTTTATATCATTTACTAGGCCCATTCATTGTTACATGTCGCATGCCATTTACATACCATCGATGAGTACATCATTTATTACGTGTCAATTAAGCTATTAACATTTCATCTTATTAGCTAAGCCTATGCCATAAGCATAACGTAAAACTACCAATTAATTACTGTCAATTCTTTGTTATATCACAGTGAATAAATAACGGCTTTATTTTCATAATAAAATACAAAAACAAATAAGGTGTCTTTTATAACCTTAATATTAATTTGCTTGGGTGTAAACCCAAGCTGGTGACCTCGCTGCCTTTTCGGTCACTTCCAATAGTATGGTGGATGTAATCAAATAACCATTCATTCCAATCGGTGATACTGTATAACAATATAAATTATTAACCCAGCCTTTCATTAATAAGCAATCAGTCATTGCACCAATTAATCATTGCATACAATTAAATCATTATCACCTTAAACGGTTAAAACTAGGTCCACATATATATATATATATATATATATATATATATATATATATATATATATATATAGAGAGAGAGAGAGAGAGAGAGAGAGAGAGAGAGAGAGAGAGAATTTTTTTTCTACATAATTTCGTAAGCAAAGGCCCTCGTGACTGAATTATTTGTTGCAATTATTCATTTCTTTCTTTAGTCCAAAACTAGTTAATATTCAAAAAGGTGCAAACTTGAACTCAACCAGTTACGAATTAAAATAATTTTTCCTAATTGTTATCGCTAAGAACAGTATAATTTGTAAAGATAAGAAATTTTCATTAATTAACATTTCAATAGTTAAAATATTTTTAATTATACCTTCGTGCAAACCTTTAACCAGCTATTTTTCCTGTGCATATGTGTGTGTGTGTGTGTGTGTGTGTGTGTGTGTGTTTACGAATTATTCGTGAAAACAGTCCTTATCTCTGACATAAATACCATCTGCAAAGGAAAATGTGGGGATGATAAGGAGTAAAGGCAATCTCATATTTTAAACTATGTACGAGTATATGTGATATAAAATGAAATCTATTTTATTTTTCTTCAGACTTTCATTCCTGGAAGTTCATTTCCAACTTAAGGTAATTATAGTTGTGTTTTTCAATAATTTATCGAATTATTTCTAAATTTCTTGAAGATTATCGTGTATTATGAGTTATGAGACTTATAGAAATCTCTGTAACATTAATATTATAAGTTATAACGTTTTCAATGAAAATGAAAATACAGAGTGGACGTGGGAGTTGGCTGTGCTGCATAATCCTTGAGTGATGATGGTGATGATGATGGACTCGGAATGAATGACGGTGGCAACAGAATAAAAGAATTGTGTGTGGAAGCGGGTCTCCGTGTTACAAATACATACTTACAGCGCGAGAACTTATAGTATAGAAAGAGCTGGGAGTGGAGAAAAGGTTGTGATCGTGAATAAAGATATGCGCTACAAAGGCTGTTCTCTAGTTAAGTGGAGTAAGTCAGATTATATGATGGTACTACGCAAAGGTTAGGTTCGTTGGTGTTCGATAGAAACGGAGGCTGGGAGTGGATAGACACAGAAAATAAAGTATGAGATAGTATTGAGATACTGAATTTGAATAAGGTGTCAACAAATTACAGAAAAAGAGTAGACAAAGTCCTTGGAAAGATAGATGGTGAACAATTATTTTGATGGGGTTGTTCAACGACCTTCGCGACATCTAAGCAGAGGTGGGTAAAGTACCTTCATTTGTTACTGAAGTTAAAGTACAATTAATCTTTAAAAAATGTACTCAAGTTAAAGTAAAAGTACACGTTATCAAAAGTACTTAAGTTGAAGTACAAAAGTAAGTGTTTTATAATGTACTTAAGTACTGAAAAGTAAGAAGTACTTTTCAAAAATGAAATAAAATACACTATAAATATATAATAATATAAAATAAACATCATTATAGCAAACAGACTTCATTAGGATACAGAATTAGGAATATTATAGGTAGAAATTATTATATTAACAACTATAATTTATTAATTATCTAATAATTTATTATAATAAGTATGCATTATGTACAAAATTTCTTATTGAGTTTCAACAACAGCTGATTTTCAAAGTTTTTGCAATCTATCCTGGCTCTTTTTGTACTAAAAATTAGTCCAACAACACTGAACAGTCGTTCACAGGGTGCAGATTGGCTACCTTAAAATACCGTACTAAATGACTCTTCTGATTGGTTAATGAAACACAAATGCTTTGGTAAACAAAATCTGGAATAATCCGGTTTCGGTGTCTTCCCTCTCTCAATACCTGACATTAAGAGGTGGCAGATTGAGAGCGGGTTTTTCCAGAATTTGTTTACCAATTTTTAATGAAATTGTCAAGCATACAGCTGTTTTGTTACTTCGTACTTTTTAGATTTTCGCAACATTGTACTTAAGGAAAGGCAGAGAAGATGTTGATCAAATGTTTACAGTGAGATAGCTGACTGAGAAACAAAGAAAGAAATGTTTAAAGCATTTTTATTTGGAAAGAGTATGAAAAAGTGAATAATTTTGGCTTTTGACAAGTACTCAGCACGTATGGTATCAATGGTAAGTTGTTAAATGTAATGATAATTTTTTATGTGGGTTGTAGTTCTTGTGTAAGAGTTAAAGGTGAATTGAGTGACTGGTTCAGTATTAAATGTTGAAGTACGAAAGGAATGTGTGCGTTACATTGGCTTTTTGATATAAATATGGATGGGGTAACAGGTGAGGCAAGAATGCCTAAATTTAGAAAAGAATGAGTGTCACTTCTCTCATTTGATGTATGCTGATAACATGGTTCTCTGGGTTGATGTTCGTGAAAGGAGATTCTTGAAAGTGAATGTAAATTAAATTTCTTGGTTGAGAAAGAAGGGGTGTTAGCATGTAATATTGTGGGGAATGGAGAAAATTTAGAGGTTATGAAAGAATTTAAATATTTGAGGTGCTCGAATGAAAAAGAGGTACAAGCATACTGGAAGTTGAAGCTAGAGTGAAACAGGACAAACAAGTTATGGGAGTAATAAAAGCCTTGGTAGGAAGAAGTGCTTGAGTGTAAATGTAACAAAAGCTTTAGATGAAGATGTACTGGTGCCATTGCCGATGTATGAATATGAGACGCTGCTTCGGCGTGATAGATAGCCGTCAAAAGTGAGAGCAGATGATATAAAAAAATTTAAAAAGTATGGCTGGTATAAAACGGATTGATCGTATGAGAAACTGGATGTTCGGGAAGGTGCGTAATGAAAAGTCATTGGAAATGAGATGGTCCCGTGGAGAGAATGGATAGAAATATAGTGCGTAGATGTGAGAAGTAGAGAAAGTCCTCGTAAAAGATGGAAGGATGCAATCAGTGAATGTGGAAATAAACGTATGTTGGTATAAATGGGGCACTAAATTTAGTTAACGAGAAACAGAGAGTAAAAAGAGAAACGGTGCGCGAGGTGCGTAAATGGAAGCGTTGGTCTCACCTGCCGTACCTTGTCAGGAAAGGTAACACTGCATCCCTGAGGTTGGGATGGTACTTTACTCTTGGTTATGATCCCTGTGCATCCTTCTGTGTGTAATTGATTTGAGTGTCTTAGATCCCGAGTTCAAGCGTCGTACTCATTTCATGGAGAATGGGAAATGGGTTTTGAGATACTCCATGTTTAAGAATTACAAAAAGAATATATATATATATATATATATATATATATATCGTAAAGAACGACGCTTGTATAGGAGAACATACCGCGCAAGATGAGGAGGGAGAACGAACAAATGAAAAAATGAGGTAACCACCCGGGAATCGAACCCGGGATCTTCTGATTGCCGGTCAGATATGATAACCACTACACCATGGTCCTCACTCGATCAGAAGTCGTAATTCTCCTATATACGCGCAGAAACCAATGCCCCGAGGGGGCACCTCCCGCATGCCGCACCTATATATACATTTCAACTGCAAAGAACACGCAGTATAATTAACGTAAAGAACGACGCTTGTATAGGAGAACATTCCGCGCAAGATGAGGAGGGAGAACGAACAAATGAAAAAATTAGGTACCGTAACGGCATGCGGGAGGTGCCCCTCTCGGGGCATTGGTTTCTGCGCGTATGTAGGAGAATTACGACTTCTGATCGAGTGAGGACCATGGTGTAGTGGTTATCATATCTGACCGGCACTCGGAAGATCCCGGGTTCGATTCCCGGGTGGTTACCTCATTTTTTCATTTGTTCGTTCTCCCTCCTCATCTTGCGCGGGATGTTCTCCTATACAAGCGTCGTTCTTTACGTTAATTATACTGCGTGTTCTTTGCAGTTGAAATATATATATATATATATATATATATATATATATATATAAGTAAATAAATAAATCCATTATACAGGGTGTGTATAAAGTAATGTAAGTGAAGAGACAAATCCGATTTGAACTGATTTAAACTAGTTTCAACTTTACTGTCGAATATACAGTTGTTATAAAGTACATGTAATAAATATTACTTATCCATGTTCACTCGCGTTAATATAATTCAAATCGGATTTGTTTCTTCATTTACGTTACTTTATACACACCCGGTAGTTCTTTCAAGGGAATTTATAACAAGAGGTCTACTCGTGAGACAAATAAATGCAGTCAGTAACTGGACAAACAAAAGCCAGATTGAAGAATATATGTCGTTAAATACAATTTAGTCGAGTAAACCATTCTCTTTTGCCGCAATATTGTAGGTGTTTGTTAAGAATTATAAATGATCGTTACGTACTTCAATATTTATATTCAAACTACTAATTAATTATTTGAGGCTAAGAAGTAATTTTTAAATTAAAAATTCTCCAATAAAAGTTTAAGCATGAATAATTTTAAAATGGTAGATGGGTACTTAAGTACAAAGAACCTGTTTTCAGACCTTAACTGGTTGATATACATGAAGTTATTAAAGGGCGAGAGCATGATCATGCATGATCATGCAAAATTACACTATTATAGCATCTTAATAGGTTCATTTTGTCCTTTAATTGCAGCCATGGTTTCAGTGTATGCTCTTCTTTCCCTTCTGTTGTTGGGGTTATCGAATGGAGCCCCACAAGAAGATCTCATTGTCGACCTTCCTGGCCTAGACTATCCTATAAACTTTAAACATTATAGCGGTTATCTTAATGGAACAGATGGAAGACACCTCCATTATTGGTGAGATTATTAAAATATCATGGGTAAAAATAGAAGAATGACAAAACCAAATTCAAAGGCATTTCGCATGCAGTACGTTCCTCCCCGAATATAAAGTCAACGACTAAAATATTTATAAATTTTACATTTAAAATAAAAGTCAATTCTTTTTATCGATTTACGAATGCTTGAAGTCCAAACAGAAATAATTTAAAATTTTACTCGTACTTAATGAATGATATATGTCTATATTTCTTCCAGGTTCACTGAATCTCAAGATGACCCATCAAAAGATCCATTAGTTCTTTGGCTGAATGGAGGTCCCGGATGTTCTTCTGTATCGGGTCTTCTCACTGAAAATGGACCTTATTTCGTAAAGAAAGATGGATCAGGATTGTATGAGAACCCTTACTCCTGGAACCTGGTACGTACACAAATACATTATCAAAAACTCCTTTCTCATTCTGCACATGGTGAACATTATGCCCGAACGACAGAATGGAGATACTTAAATCAAATACAGCCAACGAACGACTCAAACTTAACCATCACTGGGTATGAAGTGCCATTCCACTGTCGAAAGGTTTACCTAATTTAAGGACTATAATCTGCTTTCCCATAATACTGATCACAAAATTAAAATGGCATAACACTAATTTTTTATACAATTATTTCTTTTCCCAACACGTATGTTCTTTTTTGATTTTGAATTCGCATACCAGGTGATGTAAAACAAATATTTTTTAGTGTGACTACACAGATTATCATACTGAATAACAAATTTCGTTTCAAAGGAATGTTATTAGTCAATCAAATACTTATCGTTTTGATCAGATTGCCAACGTTTTGTACTTGGAGTCTCCTGCTTGCGTTGGGTTTTCCTACGATGATAATTCTGTTTGCAGAACGAATGATGATGAAGTAGCCGAAATGAATTACTTGGCACTGAAACACTTTTATGAAAAGGTAAGCCACAGATACCTCTAATAAAAATCTCATAAAATTATCTTCCGACAAAATATATGAATGTAACATTTTTTAACGTACTGAGATTTACAGTTAGGGGGAATAATTATAAGTATATAAATTAAAGACAATTATCTTTTAGAAAACTTTGCATAAATTAACATTTTTGACGCATTAATTAGAACTAAAAAATGAGAATACAAATTATGAATTACTTAAAATTAGTTTTTAATTTCAGACTTTTTGATCAATGTTCATCATTCAAGAAAATTTATGACGACAAATCATAATCGTCATTTATCTATTATTAATCTATGCTATAAGAAAACTGATATTTAAACAATATTTTCCGTTGATCGCTTTTTTTCTAACAAGACTCAAAATTATTCGTGAACTGAAGATTGTAATTATTTTCCAGAATGTTACAAAGCTTTTTGTAATCCTGAAAACATTAAACTTAATTCTTCGCTCCAAGATTATTTATGTTGTTATAAACGATAACAGAATTGCAGTTTAGGAAGTTCGTGTGTGTGTGTGTGTGTGTGTGTGTAGATTTTTAATTTCGTTTATGCTGCACATACACAGACACAAAAATGCATGGTTGTTTCAGGAATGACGTCAGTATAGTAGTAGTATAGCCGCGTTTGGGGAGACAGACATAGATCAATTTGGACCCCCCCCCCCCCCCCCCCCCCCCCCCCCACCGTCCTTCATGACGGACCCTCCTTTATCAGGTGTTTTTCATGGTCTTTCAAGAGGAAAAAATTAATTAAAATTTTTTTTAAAAATTAAAAAAAAAAGAAGATTCATCTTCACCTTCCTTTAAAAAAAAAATCATCCTAGCCTTCCTTCCTAAGACAAAAATAGAGTTTGACACTCAATTGTGAACCTTCTACCCTTAAGCAATGAAAATGAAAACTTAAAAAACCTCAAAACATATATTATAATTAAATACCACATTACCTCTTCGACTGTAATTCCATTTTCATATGTTATAACTAATGCGAACATCACAAAAAACAAAAGAAGGTAGATAGATGGATGAGACAAGGGGCTGGGTTGTTTTTTCTTTATGGTTGAGATACGAATTAATGCTATTATTGATGGTGAATACAAATTGATGACTAAATTGAAGGTAAAGTCAGGTGAGTAGGTGGCGAAGTTTTTATTGTATTTTGTAACTAATATAGTCATAGTAGGGAAAAGAAAAGTAATGTATATCTTTTTTAACAGTGGGGACTTTAAGGGAGGGCTGATAAATGTTGCTGAGATAATTTCTAGTTAGAGATTGTAATAAATGTTTTGGGAAAGCATTATTAATGCAGAAACTGTTAACGAATTCTATTTCGTTGTGGAAGGATAAGTAGGAGGAGCAAAGTTGATAAGCACGGTTGATTAAGATTTTAATGCTTTAGTTTTATATAGTAAGCGGGTATGGCTTAAGTAGTTTGTATCTAGGTCTGTATATGTAGGTTTACGATATATGGAAGTGCTGAATTTATTATTTTGTTTTGTTATTGTTATATCTAAAAAGGGTAGGGTGTTGTTAGATTCGTCTTCTTTAGTGAATTTGATGATTTGATGCTGGGAATTGAGATAGTTAATAAAAAGAGGGTCATGGTTAGCAATGTGAAAGAGTAGAAAGGTGTCATCGACATATCTTTTATATAAGTGTGTTTGTAATGGGTGGGGCAATGGAGTAGCCAATTATTTTCGTGATAACAGAGAGAGATGTTAGCTAGTGTGGCTCTTAGGGGGATCCCCTAGCTAGTGAATAGGTTTGTTGGTAAAGTTGAAAAGAAGTAGGTGTCTGAAGTGGCAAGGGTTAGCAGTTTGGTAAATTCTTGTTTCGTTAGGTTGAGGTCTATGTTCTGATTATGGAAAATAAATTGTTAGTGCAGATACTGATGGCTTCTCTAATTGGTACGTTGTTGTAGAGGAATACTCTGTCAAAGCTGTGCATATGGAGATTGTTTGAATTGTTCAACGTCAGTATTTCTTCGGTGAATTCGTAGGAATTGGGGATGGAATATTCATTCTGCATTAGGGATTAGGGTGGAGTTGGGGGAATTAGGAATTTTGCTAGGTGGAAATTATGGGTGATGTAGGCAAAAAGGATAGGTCTAATGGGTAAATTTGGTATGTGTATTTTAGGGAGGCCGTAAAGAATGTCTTGGGAGATGGTAGAGCGTATTTGGTTGTAATCATCCTCCAAAATTTTATTTTGATCATATAATTTTTGAGGAAACGGTTGATTTTATCTTTCCCATATATCGCCATAATTTCAATTCGTTGTGTACTTGCATTATGTAATTTCGCTAATGCGTGCCAACAGATTTCATGGTTTGTTAATGAGAAAAGTGAATGTTTTTTATATATGCAGTCATGTACCTTTGCAACGATAAAAATTAGGGGATCTTCCTTCAATACACAAATATGTATATCCAGCAAATTATATTCCAGACGTTTTGATACGTATTATAACGTATTATAATGTAATATAACGTTATGGAAATTTCGCAATCCCTGCCCGTTTGTATAATTCCGGGAAGCTGCTGAAAATGTGGATTAGTAAACTATTGTTAAAAAATTATACTAGCTAACTATGGTGGTTCGAATACCGAAATTTCTGCCATTGCCAAATATTTTTTTATGGAACACAGTTTGAAAGCCAGTGATGTATGTGGTCTATGAAAATAAGCTCTGAGTCAATATGAGTAATCGCCACCGCGAACAAGACACACAAGTTTAAATATATGAAGCTTAAACAAAATAAAAAACATAATTAATTTGGGTATAATTTGTTTCGTTTTCTACTAGGCTGGTAATGATAATGTTTACATTAGCCAAGCAAATTTTTAAAATTATTTTAAAATATCTTTATTTAAATATGGTAATTTGAATTTAGTTCCCCGAATATCGTCAACGCGAATTCTTTGTTACTGGAGAATCTTACGGAGGCATTTACATCCCAACATTATCTGTCAAAATCGTCGAAGGAAATGCGGATTATCCTATCAACTTCCAAGGATACGCCATTGGAAATGGACTTCTCAGCTATGTCTCAAATCAGAACTCCCTTATGTTCTTCGGACACTACCATGGCTTTATTGGAGAAGAGTATGTTGCTATGTATTTGATTTCTATTATAATTATATACTATGGTAACCTGTCCCAAATTCCGTTTCCTTTGATAACACAGCTCAACAAAAAATTTTTTTTGTTTCGTTGCCAAGGAAATTCGTACGAATTTAGGGTATTTTGGGGTTGCTGAATTCCAAAATGAAAGTTTTTTCCGATTTGGCTCTAGTTCTTGAGATAATGAATACCCTCAATTAATAGGAAACGTAACCATAACGCGTGCATATGGGAAACTACCGGAACATTCTAGATGGTGAGACCGAATAAAATGCCATTATGTATTTCCTGTGTTTACTTTTGTATGATTTGAGACAATTTCAATGCGATTTGTAAGTAGGCTCCGCCTGAACATTAATTTTTTGCATTTTTACGTGTTTCAATGGGGTACCAATTATCTCATAAATTAGAGCCAATCTAGCAAAACCGATGTCATATTCGGAATCAGCACCACAAACTTTATTATTATTATTATTAGTAGTAGTAGTAGTAGTAGTAGTAGTTCCGTATAGTTGCACTTTATATTTAATTATTTTATTTTCACTGATTGTAAAATATTAATTTTGTGATATAGTTTATGGAATGATTTGGTTCATCGTTGCTGTGGAGGAATTGAAAGCAGAGATACCTGCGACTTCTTTCTCAATATGACTCTTCCGTGTGAAACATCAGTACGTATATGTAAATATGTAAATTATGTATAATACTTAATGAAAAAAACCGTTTTCTCTTTTACATTATGAAAAACAGGAAGCGGCCGCACTCTACAGTAGATGGAGAGTGCGCAAACAGATTACGAGCACGCTATGTACAGTGCTTACAAGAAGTCTCACGCCTCTGTCTCGTCCCAAGCTAGTCTGTTAGGTATAAAATGGGCGGTCCTCATGGCAGCGGAGGTGTGTTCGGATTGGTGCACATAATTGCTCTAACCTAAAATTGAAGGATGGAAGGAAGGGACAGTAAAAGCGATAATAGGTTTAATGAAGGAAGTGAAATGAGGATAGAGGTAAGCGTTGCTATGTCGAAGGAAACGAGGTTGGGTGGGGAATTACGAAGGGAGGAGGAAAGGGAGAGAGGGGGCTAAAATGAACGCGGGGATGTGTTAAGGGAGAGGAGAGAAATTCATATGAAATGCTAAACACAAACTCAAATATTTATTTTAATGCCCTAGACCTAGAAAGACAAAGGGCAAAATACCTTAAACTAACAATGAATTGACAGAAACAGAAGAATCTGGTCTTAGACGCACTGATAGGTTTAACGTATGTGGCTAGAGGCCGCCACCCAGAATTACCACTACTACCTAAGTCATAATAAGGTTATTTACTATGACAGAGTAGTCATGAGTAGTTATGGAAATAAAATATGATTATACTGTTGGTGGCTGACTATATTCAGTTGGGGTATAAACTATTGCTGACAATCTTTGGATCCTTGGCTTTTAAGACGAATTTTTTATGCATATGTTCAACAAAATAGGAAATTGGCTGATTATTATTACCATTCGAAGGGTTGGTACCCTTCACAACCGAAATCAATTTCAGAAAGGGTGCATGGTATCCTCAATTCCTTTATCGTCCCAGCACGCTTCATATAAGCCATTTACACAAAGATGGAAAGGCCGTCTGTGCACCACGAGACGACCCAGGCAATGCGGGGAGCAATGGTGACATTGCATAAATATGGTGTGCCAATAAGAGAAATATCAAGACGACTAGACGTTCATCGAAGCACTGTGGAACGGTGGATTCATCGGTATGAAGCAGAAAACTCAATCGCTACTTTGCCGAGGTCTGGTCCTCCGCGTTCAACATATCAAGAGGAAGATGCTGCGATTGTTAATCATGCCAGAGAGCATCCGTTTGTTCCAGCGACGCATATTTACAGACACCTGAACCTTCGTTGTAGCGCAAATACAGTGAACAACAGACTTCACGAGGCAGGGTATTTTTCTCGCCGTCCAACTATAAAACCTGCATTGACGATTGAGCATAAAGAGGCGCGGATGGGATTTGCCTTGCAATACTTGCCGCAGGAGGAAGAATTCTGGAGAAAAGTTGTGTACTTTGACGAAAAAACATTTTCAACAGATAGTCATGGTTCCCTGCATTGTTGGAGGCAGCGCGGAAAACGCTATGAAGAAGGAAATGTTTTCTCGAGCAAACGTAGTGGTCACATCAATCTCGGTGTGTGGGGCTGGATGTCTGGCTATGGTGTCGGAGAATTGACTCAAGTAGATGGACGCTTTACTGGACAGCAATATTGCCAGATACTGGAAGAGGTGCTGCTACCCAGTGTTCGTGCGTATCTGGTTCCAGTGCCGGAACCATTTTACTTAATGGAAGATAACACTCCCATTCATAGGAGTAACGTTGTGAGAGCGTGGTACGAAGATCACCCAGAGATTATTAATCTAATTCTGCCACCACGTTCTCCTGATATGAATCCGATTGAAAACCTTTGGGCAATAATGATTAACGAATGGGAGCAACGCAATGAAAGAACATTTGAAGCACTTTTAGCTCACACGAGGAATAGTTGGGAGAGCTTACGCCGAACACCAAACATTCCCTACAATCTGGCCTCTTCTATGCCGCAACGATTACAAGAAATTATTGATGCCGGAGGAAGCTATACGAAATACTGATGTTAAAGCCATGACGTAAATGTGTATCGAATATATATTTATGTTAATATAGAATTTTATTATATTTTTATGTTTGACATCTATAAAAGTATATATTGTGACCATGAAAGAACTTTACTTATCCTTAGTTAGAATCTTTTCTTGCAATGTCTACGCTCGTGGAGATGATAATATATGCATTGTTGAAACAAACTATGAGAAGGTAATAGTTTCAGGAAAAAAATAAAAACTGGCAACATCGAGGCCATCACATGTTTATGGGAATTGTCATATGATATGCTGCCAATAAACTCTTATATACTACTATATACAGTATACTATATTACGTAATAATTACGATGAACAAATCAAATGCAAATTTCTCTGATTCACGGCCCACCAGTCTTGCTTTAGACTAATGACTTTCATAAGATGGAATAGGTTACCACTTAAAACAATGGATAAACTATCTATTAGTGAGACGACCGTGACTTCCTTGAAATGCGAGCGCGTGAGAGGTTCACTGAGGAATTTGGTCATTAGATTCTTCACGTAGGATATATATCACAAACAACAATATTGACAACAATTCCCAACAATTACTCAATATCAATCATTGCATTTGAGCAAATAATTTAGACCTGCGTCAAAATAACTTGTAAGTAAAAATAAAAATATAATATAATATTTACCTTAAATAGAAATATAATGTGAAAAATAGGATCAAGTAAAGATAATCCCTCCCAGGTCACACTAGTAAAGCAAATCCCTCCCAAAAATGACCAAGTAAAGATAATCCCTCCCAGAAAGTAAAGTAAAGTGAAGCAGTCTGACATAAGGATAAAAATTAAGAGAATCTTTTTTTAAAAAATGATTTATTTGAAAACAAAATTTATTAAAATTCATTTATTACAATGGATCAAGTAAAGATAAGCACCCCCAACCTTTTTTAGTTAGCTTTATAAGGCTAACTAACGAAACTATCACGACTTAACCTAACCAATCGTTAGGTCAACTGTACGCCCTTGACGATTGGTTAGGTTAGGTCGTGATATTTTCGTTAGTTAGCCTTATAAAGCTAACTAAAAAAGGTTGGGGTGCTTAACTTTACTTGATCCAAAGACTTTAATTAAAGCGGTATTGCGGTATTGCGGTAAAGCGGTATTACCAACTTTACCAAGTAAAGATGATCCCTCCCAAAAAATGATCAAGTAAAGATAATTCCTCCTTTTTCTGTTGGGAGGGATTATCTTTACTTGATCCGAAAAGGATTTACCTTAATGAGATTTTTGATGTTGCTTCGACTTTACCAACTTCAAAATATTTGGATGTAAGTCTGTTGTAGCAAGCTGCAGTAAATTTTTTAGATTAGAATCAGTGAGTCGGGATCTTTGTTTCGATTTTATCAATTTCATAGACGAAAAGGCTTGTTAACTGCTTAAATCTTTGATTTTTAATATTTAGTGTTAGAAGTGAAAATTTAGCACAATTCATACTAGACCTCGATGCGCCACTTCAAAGTACTGTACTTGATGCGCCACTTCAAAGTACTGTACTTGATGCGCCACCTTTGGCGCAATGCGCCGCGGTTGGCGACCACTGGTCTACAGTATATATTGAGACGGTATAATGTAATGTCCAGCTAATATTATGATGACTAGGATTGCTCCATAACCATCCCAACATCCCGAAACTTGGTCATTCTGCTTCTTAATCATTTGCATTTTAAACACTAAAATGTAGCAGAAGTGACGTAATAATGGACGTCATTGATTGGGTTAGAGCAGTTATGTGCACCAATCCGAACACACCTCCGCTGCCATAAGGACTGCCCATTTTATACCTAACTACCTAACAGACGAGCTTGGGACGAGACAGAGGAGTGAGACTTCTTGTAAGCACTGTACATTATCGCTAGTATGATAATATACTGTAGTTAGTGTAGTAGCTTCATCTGCAGAAATAAATTATTTAAAAAAACAGAATACATTATGGTATTGAGTTAAACTATACATATTTAAGTATTAATAAAACTGATTAATGTATACACCTGTCTTTTTCACTTGATTTCAGGTACTCAGAGCAATGAAGATTTTATATTTATCCGGTATAAATATGTACAATATTTACGAGGACTGCGCAACTCCCAGTATTGCGCAAGAGAATAGATACACTTATGACTTAATGAACATCATGATAAATAATACTTATTTGTGAGTATGATTTTCCAAGGTCTTTTCCAAGGTCTTTCACATAGACATAATTGAGAAATGAAGTATTCTTTATCTATAATTAACAACTACATTTACGGGAAAACGAGAAACTGATAAGTGATAATAAAGTAACATTCTGGGTTGGGTTGAATTAATGTAACCGATAAGCCCAAGACAGATCAGCTGGGTTACCGTAATCCCGTGGTAGGTTAAGGGAGTTGAGGCATTAACCTTTTCTGTAACTTGAGTATAAACACATTCACAAAAGTTAATTTTGACCCCCAGGCGACCAGAACCCTCTATAGAGCCTCCTTGCATTGATGATAGCGCCGCAAGGATCTATATGAACACTCCAGATGTAAGAGAAGCTCTTCATATCCCAACTTATGTCCAGGATTGGGACGTTTGCAGGTAAACATAAAATGTTGAAATTCCGGTTAATATTATGTACAACTCTAATAACAACACTTGAAGCTAATGATTAATATCATTGGCTTAACTGATAATATGGTTCGTTTCTTTTATTCCAGTAATAAAGTTAGCGTACATTACATACGAACAGTTTTCAACGTCTCTTCACGATTGCTTTTCCTTCACAAAAACAAAATTAGAAGTCTCATCTACAATGGTGATGTTGATATGGTTTGCAATTTCCTCGGAAACGAATGGGATGTTGAGGCACTCGGACTTGATGTAAGCTAACGGCATGAATTTCTTCTTTTAAGATCACAGATTTTTCGCTTCTCAAACCATTCCTTCTGAGATTGTCACTTATGTTGCTTTATACTTTTAAATATGAATATTACAGCACCAGGAAACTACATTCAATACCTGAACAGCTAAATAGTCCCTGCATATGATTTCATGGTTTAACGTGAAATTAAAAAAGTAGGTAAAAATTTAGCTTTGAAATCCATCATGGAAGCAAACTTTAGCAACTTTTCTGGCACTCTAAGATGGTACTCTAAGGTACGCTAAGATGTAAAATAGCAATAGTTAATTTAAGATTACTCATGAAGGGAATCAATGCAAAACGATACATTAATTATAAAATTAATAATTTGATTTTTTACTTAAACATCCTGTCTTTACGAAAAGTTTGGATTGAGATTAGTTATATAGTTAATTAATTCATTAGTACTACCTATATTTCTATCAAAACATGTGAAAAGTATGAATGAATGCGAAATAATAACAGAAAGTCTGATGGTTAATATGTTTATTGTTCTATCCTTGTTGTAAAACGTATGACAAGGATGGTGGAAAAAGAAAAAAAAAAAGAGAGAAGTGACATGCAGGCGGGGTGAGGAGTTATAATTTGTCATATCGTAGAAGAGGCCTCTTTGTTATCTTAATGGTTCAAACACCTGGTCTTAATAATCCTACAAGGCTTAGTAGTACCAGGGGTTCTAGTTTAAGATACACTGCCTAGTCGGGGACAAAGTATAACAATGGCACACCGACATATTCTCATGTGAGGGACGAGAAAGTTAGTTATTCTCTAAAAGAGCCCAAAGGTTTAAAGCAATTTCTTCTCAGTTTCATGTAATGAATTTTAATCAAACTTCCAACTTTTTAGAGAGAGTTTTTTCAATTGTCTTCAAGATGAACACAGAAATTAATCAAACTTTATTATTTTCAGGTTGTCGAAAACGGCGAGAATGGACAGAAGGAGGTCAGGTTGCTGGTTTCGTGAAGAAATTTGATTTACTTGACTTTTTAACATTGAGAGGTTCCGGCCACATGGTACCAGAAGACAAACCAGCTCCAGCATTAAAAATGTTCACATCTTTCATCAGAAATGAACCTTATTAGAATTAATGTACACGAATAAACGTGCCGACATGTAACGTCAAACTCTGTACATTCATTTTCCTCAACATCAAAAATTCTTTTAAAAAACGAGATTTTCTGTTTTATTATGCCTAAATGTGTTTATAGCTCACGGCTATAGTATTAATTTAGTGAGGTATTGAAAACAAATACTGCAAGATATATATAGATATAAAAACAGTATTTCTGTTGCCTTTGCCACGAATTTGAAAAAGAGTGACAAAAACAGTTACCAGTAAAATACAAGGCGAAAATAATGTTAATTATATGATTTAATTTTGCTTATGAAAACACAATTTACTGTTTCGTACATCTTTCATTAGCTTCAGTCACTAATAGAACCCTTCTGGTTATACTGTCAACAAACTGCTTACATGTGTCACTGCTGATCCTGTTCCAGTCTTTCAGTACAGTGTAGTGCCAAATGTGCATCATTTGTTGACGAACACTTGCTTTTCCTAACACTTTTGCCCAAAACTCCCTATAGATGTTCAGCAGATTCAGGTTGGGGGATTTTTGTAAAGGGAGGGGGCCAGGGCCAGATTAAGACCTTTAGAGGCCCTAAGCACTTAAAAGATTTTGGTGCCCCATATATATGTAATTCAAAATATAAACAAAAATAAACCATAAAATAAAATTTTATTTTTTGAAATGAAACAAAACTTACAGTAAGATGGAAAATAATGTTTATTTTTGTATACTTCCACTTCATTTATATTTGAAAAGTTTTCTCCTACTTTTTTTAATTGCAAAGTCTTTGATCAGATCCTCAAAACTAATCTTACGTAACACATCTGCTTCTATACTTAGTAGAGATAAGGCATCCAGCCTGCCTTGTTGCATAGTTGTTCTGTTGGTATTTTTAATATACTTCAACTGAGAAAATGAACGCTCAGCTGAGCAATTTGTGACCATTAATGTTAAAAATATACGAAAGGCAATTTCTACATTTGGGAAGGCACACTCAATATTGTCTTCTACAATTATTTTATAAAGTTCAGCATGACTGAATCTTGTTTTTACATTTTTTTTTGCACTGAACTTATGGCACACATATGAGTGAAGCTGAAGCTCAGCAGAGAAATTAGTGTTCAAGTCCTCTGGGTAAGCATCAATCATCTTTTTACAACCCTGAGAATACCTTTCAATTTCAGTAGATTATGAAGTGGTGACATTATGTGGCACATCACTTAGAAAAGAAAAATATCTCTGCTATTTCTTTGTATATCTCTCCTCTTCTTCTCATCTCAGTTTCAAGTTTGTCAACAATTGTGTAAAAGGTGGTGATAAGAAATTTATCTCTGGCATTCAGATATACTTCTGGTGCATCTCCGTCATTGGGTACCTTCTTTCTGATACGTTTGCGAGTTTGAGCTGCCTTGTAATCAACATCTGGTAGCATTTCCTTTGTAGCTGCTTCATATCTTTCAAATTCATCTCGTGAAGTGCACAGTTGGTCAGCTAATGATCCATACAGATCTGCACATGTTTTTAAGTTCACATCCTTATTCTGTAGAACTTTGCTTACTCTATGAAAATTTTGCAAAATCTCATCCCAAAAATTCAACATAAAAACGAATTCTAGCTCTTGCATCTTATTTGCAATATTATTTGCTTCTCTTCTAGTGTCTCCCTTTTGTGACTGGTCTTCAGCTATACATTCTAACGCTTCTAAAATTTTAAGGAAAGATTTCAAAATTGCTGCTGTTGCCATAGCATGTGCCTCCCATCTGGTATCAGAGAGGGATTTTAAGACACTTTCATTTCCAATACAACCTTTAAGAATTTCCCACCTGCTGGTTGAGGCTAAAAAAAAGGTATAGAGCAACTGCACTGTAGAGAAGAAATTAACCGCCTCTTGACAGCAGTCAACAGCACTTCGGCCTACCAGATTTAGTGAATGGGCTGCACAGGGCACATATATAGCAAACTTGTTTGTTTCTAAAAATTTTTGCTGCATCCCCTTATAACGCCCAGACATGTTGGCAGCGTTGTCGTAAGATTGACCCCTACATTTTGAAAAGTTTAGCTTACAAACTTCACATAAGTACTGCAACACCTGATTTGCCATTTCCTCACCAGTATGGCTTTTCATTTTCAGAAAGGTTAAAAAGCGTTCAATAGGCTGTCCATCTTTTAAGTACCTAAGTACAACACTTAACTGATCGATATGTGATAGATCTGGTGTTGAATCAACTGACAAACTAAAATAACCAGAAGATTTTACTTCGTCAACAATGAGTGCGTGGACCTTTTGAGCCATTAGTTGAATGAGTTCCTCACAGGTGGTTTTGGACAGGTAAGAAGGATTTCCTTTGCCAGAATTTCCATATTTCAGAATGTGACCTGCTAAAAATGGATCAAACCGGCTTATGAGCTCAAGCAGCCCTAAAAAATTCCCATTCTGCAATGATCCAAATCTTTCTTCTGTTCCTCGAAAAGACAAGCCACGTTCAGCTAACGTACAAATAACAGCTATGACACGCCTCAAGACATGTTCCCAGTAATCACACTCTTCCTGAATTTGTTTTTCCAACTCTTGTCCCAACCCCGCACCTTGTCTGCGAGTTAAGTATGTTAGCATAGAGTCTCGGTGAGAATTTACAGGCAAAGTGAGATCAGTAGTGAGACATGTGGTAGATGAACCTGCTTGTGACACCTCGGTGATTCCAACGTCATCATATTTTGATTTTGAAGTATCAAAGTGGTATTTGTGTCCACTTCTGATGACGGAGATTGGTTTTGATTCAGAATCGGTATATCATGTTGACGTTGTGGTCGTGAAACTTGTGTGAAGAAATCAGTCAGCTTTGCAGTCTTGGACTCTAAATCCAAAGTCTTCTCTTGTTTCTCTTTTGATAGTTTTCGCTTTTGTGCACCACTTAACTGAACACGTTTCATCTTGGTTCTTGGGGTCTGTAAAATACAGAAATAAAAAGAATATTTTATTTGTATATTATGTGGCAATCAACACAGTTACACATATCACAATCTTGGCTTTGTTCTTTTATTCTCAGAAAGACAAAATGGGAACCGTACACAACCAAAGTGGCAATTTAAATATAAGTGGCAATTAAATATAACTCAACCGAAATATCAACTCGAAATGTTGAATACAAATCAAATCGAAAGAAGGAACCAAAAGAAGGAACCAAAAGAAGGAACCGAAACCTATAAAATAAAAATACTTAACATTAGAATTAATAATACGCAATCTATAAAAATATCAATATTAACATTTCACTATTAACGAGCCACATTTTATATTTACATTTATTTATTTATTTAAAACACAATATTTAATTATAGGAAATATGAACATTTGCTTAGGGACTAAATTGTCCTAACTACGTTTGATGTTATATATACATTACAAATTATTCACTCTGGTTATTACAATCTAAATTCTTTTATACTGTTATGACCATAGATAAATAAATGATAAAATAAAGATACGTGTATGATAAAATATTGTTATATATACAAATAAAGTACACTTCATAGACTTACCCTAGAGAAGAAGAGAGAGCAACAGATAAACTTCTTCAACGCTAATTAACTTAGGTCAGTATATCTTATTATTATAATGGCCGTGATAAACATCACTTGATACAACAGCAATATAGAGAGTTTATAGTTTCTTTTATTTTAATATTAATTTATATTACAATTCTATAAACCTAAATCTTTCTGTAAAACAATACCAAATGATTATGTAAAATATATTTAATATTATATGCACAAATCACACGTTCAGAATAACTTCCTATAGCACACGAAAATATTTAATCTATATGTATTTTTAATATGGCGCTCAAAGATTTGATATAAACAAAATAATAACGCAAAGCGTAAAGTGTGTGATTACAACGAATATATTTATTCTCTCAAAAGGGTTGTTGTTCACTACAAATTCAAACAATGAAAAAAAATAAATACTATATATGAATATATATAATTCAGTTTTCAACAGCTTATAGGCTATAAGCCGCGATTATAATAGTATAATAAATCCATGGTAAATCCGACAATGGAAAATTTCTGTGGTGCCCCCCTTCCCTTGATGCCCTAAGCACGGGCTTATTTTGCTTAATGGTTAATCCGGCCCTGGAGGGGGCAGTTGAGCAGCGATATTCAATTGCAGTGAAGCCGCCACTTGGTAGCACGCGAAGTGTAATATCAAGCATTATCTTGCTGGAATAATACTTCATGATGATTGAGATTACAATGTAATTTTTCCATGGAGGCCTTCAGAAGGATCCTTATATGAGTGTGATAGCGCATTCTGTCGTTACACAAAAACAGTTTCACCACTCCTTCGAATGACACGTAACTCCACATCATGATCCTTCCCCCTTCATATTTTAGCATTATGTAGTCAGAAGAAATTTCCTTTTCGCATAAACGTTCCCAGATATTCCAAACACCTGTAAAATAAACAGTCGAAATGTTTTAATTTCAAAGGTGCATCTGACATTCTCTTAAATTATCTATCACATTAAAATGGCAATAGCTCGCATCGTAATTATCTTTTGTCTTCCTTCAAAGTTGCTTTCACTGGACAAAAAGCACCTTTGCCCATTTGTCGGGATCCAATTTTTGTGGCATTTTGCCCTCTGAAGCCTCTTCTTCCTATAAGTCTCTGAAAGCCAGCAATTCTTCCTGGCTTTGCATCCTTTCAGCGTACCCCTTCATTAGCCTCCCCTAATGGTTCGCTTTGAGTCATTGGTTTCAACTGAATTGTCGTTCGTAGGTAGTTAGAAAGTTTAGACGTTTTTCTACAATTAATTTTCACTGACAGAAGAAACGGTTGTAGTCCTTTTACTTCCATGATTTTGTTTCATAGTACCATTTCAAGTTGGTTTGAACCGCAAGTAGAGAACATTTAAGGTTTTTCGCAATAGCAACTTGAGACCTTAGAAGGAGAGGAGATGATTGTGATGCGCTCTCTCTCCTTTTGTTAGTTTCCAATAGATTTTGGCATGTTTACGTTAAAAAAAAATTTACTTTTATCTGAAAATAATAGACAATCTTCATCATTCACTAGTATCGCCATGGAATGGGATCAACATGGATGAACAGTTCTTACTATTTCTATCTTTTTCCTAACAGAGCATTGCTGACTTATTTTCAAATCATTTAATGTACCTGTAACCAGTGCTCGAAGTGGGGAAAAAAAAGGTAGCGGGATGGTAAACTCGAATCATAATATATATATATATAAACTCGAAATTTTCATAATGTGCAAAGCCTCAGCCTCCGGAAATGGCAGATTTTTATGTAACTAGAATTTTTTTGTATATATATATATATATATATATATATATATATATATACAAAATCGAGAAAAAAAATATTTCGTTACACTGCCATTAAAAAACTCTGTATTTCGCTTTGCGCCTGCGCCGAACGCGTTTCTCCCCCAATTTCAAGTTGGTTTGAACCGCAAGTAGAGAACATTTAAGGTTTTTCGCAATAGCAACTTGAGACCTTAGAAGGAGAGGAGATGATTGTGATGCGCTCTCTCTCCTTTTGTTAGTTTCCAATAGATTTTGGCATGTTTACGTTAAAAAAAATTTTACTTTTATCTGAAAATAATAGACAATCTTCATCATTCACTAGTATCGCCATGGAATGGGATCAACATGGATGAACAGTTCTTACTATTTCTATCTTTTTCCTAACAGAGCATTGCTGACTTATTTTCAAATCATTTAATGTACCTGTAACCAGTGCTCGAAGTGGGGAAAAAAAGGTAGCGGGATGGTAAACTCGAATCATAATATATATATATATAAACTCGAAATTTTCATAATGTGCAAAGCCTCAGCCTCCGGAAATGGCAGATTTTTATGTAACTAGAATTTTTTTTGTATATATATATATATATATATAATACAAAATCGAGAAAAAAAATATTCGTTACACTGCCATTAAAAAACTGTATTTCGCTTTGCGCCTGCGCCGAACGCGTTTCTCCCCCATTCCCTCCCAACTTTGGGAGGGAATGGGGAGAACTATGACCGTAAAGGGAATGAATAATGATTTTATTGGAATTTATGTAAAATATTGTTTTATTTTCAATAAATTTTCGACAAAAACTATATTTTCATCATTTCATGTAATCTTATTTAGCGAAACAAATAAGCTAACAAAAAGCCTGTTCTATTTCTGGAAAATCATATTTAGATTGTAAAGTTCCGGGATGATTTTAAGGTAAATATGTAGTAGTGGGATGATTTTACATTTAATTAAAAGTCGTGAAATGGCATCTCACCCCATCCCGCCTCACTTCGAGCACTGCCTGTAACTCCTAAAATGTTTTTTTTTATAATGAATTATTTCTAGTACGTTTCCAGTATATTTTACACTGGGCCTAAAAATGTTTAGGGTGCCTAATATTTTTGTCCAAGTATATATATATATATATATATATATATATATATATATATATATTCCTTGGATCCTCTCAACAGCGTTCCATTGAATTTTAAGTTTTCTTGTAAATAAATTTTTATCGTAATGTATTGTAATTTGTATTTTAACTAACTAGAATTAATTATTCATCCCATTTTAGCACTGAACATGGAATGATTTATACCGAAACACTGGCATGAATTAAATAATGAAGAATGTTTATTATTTCTTAAGTGCTCCTCTTCATTATCAAACTGTGTTTACTCTGAAATCAAACAGTAGCGCCGATATACGATATATCGGATGGCCCAAAAACAACGCCTTGAGATTTGAACATCAATAACTTTAAAAATATGCAGTTCACACTTCCAAAATTTACATAACTTTTACCTCAATCTATTGATAAGCCATCATACAAATTTCAGACCTCTACATAAAATACTTTTTCCACAGCTGAGGGAACAATGAGGTATGGTAAAAAAAAAGAATATCCTAAATCCTAAATGTGTATAGCTGTACCTGGCAACTATTCTAAGACTTGTAGTAGTTTCCTTAGCCTATGGATAATCTGTTAGTCTCTGAAAAACGTCAGATGATATAGGCTACGCCCATCTTAAGTACTGTTTTTTAAACTTACCCTTCAAATTATGGTTCTAACTAATCGTGAAAAAGCAGTGATTGAAAAGTGTTTCTTGGAAAAAAGGTGAACTAGGGCAAGAATTTTGAGGGAATTCAGGAATAACTTGTAAGTAGAATAATTAAAAAACTTAAAGAAACCGGTTCGACGGCACGGAAGCGTGGAAGTGGTCGGCCTAAAACAGTTTACACTCAAGACAATATAGCAATGATCGAAATGATAAGCCTATCTCAAGAGGATCGACCTGGGTCACACTTGCTCTCAGAGGAAAACTGCAAGAAATTTAGGTATCAGTCGAAGTTGTATACGAAGAATGTAGAGATGGGTAGGACTTAAAGTATTTAAAAGGATCCGTGTTTCAAGACGTGATAGCAGTGTAAGAGCTAAAAGGAAAATTGCTTGATAGATTTTCGTCTAATGATGTTAAAAAAATAATTTTTACAGATGAAAAAGATTTCACCATCGAGATTGCTCAAAACTCCCGGGACGATGTTGTTTATGGTCGGCGTAAGAAAGACATTCCTCCATCGAGACTTTACCACCAGACAAGTTGGTTTTCCAAAAAAATCATGGTATTAGCAGCAGAGGCATACCGAAGGGGAGGGCGACAGGGGCGATCGGCCCCCCTTGAGCTAATAAATTATTATTTTGATTATTTTTCCGCATTTAATTTACATATTCAATTAAATATTTTACATATTTAATTTCATTATTATTTTTATTATTTTATTATTAATTATTATTTTGATTATTTTTGCGCATTTAATTTACATATTCAATTAAATATTTTACATATTTAATTTCATGCGCCAATCGAAAAATGTTAGCTAGCTTTCTAGCGATTTTGTGTTTCATGAATACTGCGTCATTTTGTCATTTTTCATGGCACCTGACAACCACAGTTTATCAATTTTTGTTTACATTCATTTAAATATTTAGTTTGTGAACTTTCTAAATTTTTATAAATTTAAGTATTGATTAAAACTTTGTGTTTATGAATGTGTGTGTGTGATCATGTGTGAAGGCCGCTTGGTCTCAAACATGTAACTAATAAATGAAATGAAACATTAAGTATGTTATTTTTAAAATTTGGTATTCAGTTTTTTACACATTTTAAAATTGTTTCAAAGTTTTCGTTTAATTTACAATTTTTCACATTGTATTGCACACACAAAATTGTGTGTGGATTTTGTTTGGATTTTTTTATTTCATTATAATGGACTTTAATGTTATGGTTAGTAATAATTCCTATTTCTATTTGTAACTTTGTAGAGTACTATTTGCGGGTGTCACAGGACTAAAGATAATGGACCTTTATAAATTTTTCAAAAGAAAAAATGTCCAAACTGACAGTGGTTCTACAGAGCATGATGATGAAAATACTGCTAATCCCAGTAAAATTGCTAGGTTACAACAGGATGAGAATGAAAGTGAAAAAAATTCGGCGCCTTCGGCGCTATCTCTTGCCTCCCCTACTACTAAAAATTTAAAATGGCTTAGGATCCCGAAAACTTAGTCCGGCCCTGAGACTAATTTTCTTTTATAAAGGTAACAGTCCAAGGAAATGCTTAATCTCGAAATTAGCACTTTTTTATTCTTATGTTAATACAAATCTGAGCATCCTAATTGCGGTTTGCATTGAATATTATGTTACTAATCAGACTTTTATCATAATTTTTTATATTTTTTATAATATAATTTTTTATATATTTATTCATAATGTGTCTTAGCAGTAGCTAGTTAATCATCTCTAACTGAACGATAAGCTCATCATGAACGTACATAAAAATTATTTATCTCTATTTCAATTATACTTCTACGATTAGTTCCAAGTTCGCCCACCCCCTTGGCAAATTTCTAGGTACGCCCCTGATTAGCAGGTGTATCGTGGAATGGAAAGACGAAAATTCATTTCATTTCAGAAAATAAAAAAATTAATTCAGAAACCGGATCTTTTCCAAATGGACGACCCCGCGGGATTTAGTTGAAAATTTGTGTATTAATAAATTTTGATATTCTAATAAAGAAAATGACATTGTTTTCCTGGAGAAATATGCGCAACATACGAAAAAAATTGCATTCATATGCGCACTAGTTTGCATGGCGCATGAACGTTATTCAAATTATGTAGTGTTATGTAGTGGGTCTTACAAACTAAAACGCAGATAATATCCTTTATTTATTAAAATTTGCAATATTTAATAATATTTTAATAAATAAATCTTCATTTTCATACGATTTTCTCCATACGAACTCGCATAAACAATAATTTTTGTTGTTGTTATTAATGTTTATTTGTTGCCTGCTTAGACCTAGTTTAGTCTGAATATTATTGTTGTAGTGTGAGTGTATGATAATGCAGTGCTGTGATCTACCTACCTGCGAGTTGCCCCCGGTCAACTGAATGCCCAGTTAGGTCAATTGAATGCCCAGTTAGGTCAATTGAATGGCCGGTTAGGTCAATTGAATGCCCGGTTAGGTCAACTGTGCGCCCTTGACGATTGGTTAGGTTAAGTCATGATATTTTCGTTAGTTTTAACGAAAATATCACTACTTAACCTAACCAATCGTCAAGGGCGTACAGTTGACCTTACCGGCCATTCAATTGACCTAACCAGGCATTCAATTAACCGGGGCCACACAGCAACCTCGTATCCGGGCGTCATGGGCGGTGTAAACTAGATAACAGTCATGCGCAATGCAAAGTAGTCAAAGTACTCGCGATGCTTTCGTACGTGGTTCATCACCAGTAAAAGCATCTATACTCCATGTTCGCCTAGTCCAAAGAAGATCCAAATCCGCATTTGCCTTCGCGCAATTTTCGTTAGTTTGTATCACAGACACCTCCAGTTATTATCATTCCTGGTGCATGATTCTTCAGGAGCAAGATGCACCGCAAGTGTGTGTTTCCTCTCCAAGGCAGTACAAATTTACCTGCATCAATCACAGTCACACTCGTACTACTTTAGACTTGTTCTACACAAACTGGACAAAAACCACAAGTATTAGCAATTGCAAACCGAACCGTCCGTATACAAGCCTATATTTATTTTAAAATAATATTTCTTACATATCTGTCGACTCAACATGGACATACACTCACACTGTATTTATAAACACTCTCTCTCTCTCTCTCTCTCTCTCTCTCTCTCTCTCTCTCTATATATATATATATATACACACACACACGAACCGAATGTTCAAATATATGGGAGGTCTACAAAGTCTGATCGAGTAAATATTAAATTAATTCTGTGTTTGCGTTCACTATTAAAGAAGGAAAGAGGATTTTGTCTGGCGCGGCTCACAGCGAACAAAGAATGATGGGAGGTACTTGGCTCAACTAAACTGTTCGAATTGAGATCTTTCTCTTTCTTCTGCTCTAAAAAATATCAACTGGACTCCTTTGGCTGAATTTTAAAGACTCGTTTGAAACGTTCCGTGAAACTGAGTTCTTTTTCAAAGTAAATAAATATAATAAATTTCTCTCACAACGCGCTAATACGCAAGATCGGTTGCACAGAAAAGCAAAACAAGTATTAGATATCCCCTTAGCAACGGTGTGCATCCGTTGCTAAGGAGGAGGTAAACAACGATTCGTTTACTCTATTTTAGCTCTCTCTCTCTCTCTCTCTCTCTCTCTCTCTCTCTCTCTCTCTCTCTCTCTCTCTCGGAATTCCATGAATGGTAGTTGATTTTACTGATTCACTTTGCAAATAGAATGATTTGTATTCAGAAACATTTATCGACTATAATTTGATTTGATTTTAAAATAGTTTTTATTATTTTAAAATGTCGTTTATGTTATTATGAGAATCAATTTGGTGATTTTTTGTGTCTAAATATATTAAACTGACAGATGATTTGATATCTGCGCTTTATATAACTGTGAAATTAAATTTAATAAAGTTTTTGCATGTTTTTTATTTCTATTCACACACACACACACACACACACACAACACACACACACACACACACACACACACACGGAACGATTCGATGAGAACCAGCACGGATTCCGATCCGGAAGATCATGCCTATCACGACTAATAAAGCACTATAACATAACAATGAAAGCAATGAAAACTACGATGTCATGTACACAGATTTTGCTAAAGCGTTCGACAAATGTGATCATTGTATGATAGCACATAAAATGAAATATTTGGAAATAATAGGCAAAGTGGGGAAATGGCTCTACAATTTCCTCAGAGAACGTCTACAGGTCGTAAAAATTCAAGGTATATCATCATCAAAATCGGAAGTATGCAGCTCGGTACTACAAGGAACAGGATTGGCCCCACTCCTATTCATTATCATGCTAACAGACATAGACAATGGAGTAAACAGCAACAGTATAGTAACATCCTTTGCTGACGATACGAAGATGAGCAGAAAAATCAGTGATGCAAAGGAGGTGGAAGCCCTACAGGTCACGAACAGAATAAACATTATACAATATAAGAGTATATGTTGTCAGAAGACAGCATCACGAAATTCATGGAAGAAATGAAGAGGTAAAACAGACAGCATATATGCCCCACACAGACAGGGGAATTCGGAGAAGCACGAAAGCAATGGATTTAGGGGTTATAATGACCGACGATACGAAATTTGAGACGCAAAATTAGATACTGAGAACCTTTAAATGAACGGACAAGAAAGTGATGATTCCATTGTTGAAAACACTGATCATACCAAAACTTGAATACTGCTCAGTCTTGACGTTCCCATAAAAAAAGGAAGAAATTAGTAAACTCGAAGAAATTCAAAGAACTTTCACAGTCAAGATTGATGGCTGCAAAGAACTCAACTACTGGGAAAGACTACATAAATTAGATTTGTATTCGCGGGAAAGAAGAGAGATATACACCATAATTTACATATGGAAAATGATCGAAAAACTGGTATCAAACCTCAAACTAAATCCAATTACCATCCAAACAACACTGGAAAATAGGAAAGGCAGAATGTGTAGTGTTCCCGAACTAAAGGCCCGACAAAGGACACCCACCACTAAAGGAAAATAGCTTTGTTGCAAAGGGGACAAAACTTTTTAGCAAGCTTCCAAAGGACCTCAGAAACGTCACAGGTGTCAAAATTGAAATCTTCAAAAGAAGACTAGATGCCTGGCTCAGGACGGTACCAGATGAGCCGAGTGTACCTGGCTGTGTGTGATGGAGAGCGCAAGAGAGCAACTCGCTCCTCCACCAAGCCAGGCCTAGAGGCGGGACCACCAGCTTGACCTTCGTGTGAAAAACGAACGCACGGAACTGTTTCGAGGTTACAAAGTGTATACAGTATATATATATATATGGAATGAACTTCACAATCAAACACGTGAAATGAATGAATTATGTAAACCCACAAGGGGGATGTAAATCCACCCATATATATATATATATATATATATATATAAGAATCAAAGAGCATAACATTCCTTTGAAGTCATATACAGTAGCTTTATTTGCAACATCATGAATACATAAGTTCGGTCTCATAGGAAAATTTATTTTAAATTAAATTTACAAAAAGTAATAAATTACTAATGTAATAGTACTAATATAATACTAAGCTAATGTATTACTTTTGTAGATTTAATTAAAAAAAAAAAAAAAATTCCTGCGAAACCGGACTTATGGAGCACCCTGTATATATACATATAGTATGTATATTTGTCCGGTACTTAAGTATTATCGCGACTGCCAAACTGTTTATTATGTATTTTTGCTCTCGTCATTTTCATTTAAACTAACGAAAATATCACAACTTAACCTAACCAATCATCAAGGGCGTACAGTTGACCCTAAACCGGCATTCAATTAACCTAACGGGCATTCAATTAACTGAATGCCCAGTTAGGTCAACTGAATGCCCGGTTAGGTCAACTGAATGCCCGGTTAGGTCAACTGTAGGCCCTTGATGATTGGTTAGGTTAAGTTGTGATATTTTTGTTAGTTAAATGAAAATGACGAGAGCAAAAATACATAATAAACAGTTTGGTAGTCCCGATAAATAATACGTAAGTACATTTGTCCTTCACGGAATCACCATCATAAAGTTGTACATTCTAGGAATTTTTATTTTTATACTTTATATTTTGTATTTTGTATTTAATAATTCAAGTTAATTTTATTTTAATGTGAATGCTACTTTTAATATTGTAATTTAATATTAATGGTTTTATTTCAGTGCATTAATGTCGTAACGCTTCTAAATAACATTTGCCGAAGATTTACGTGACCTGAAAAGTTTTTAAATACTCGTTGTATTCATGTTTTTGATTAAAAGGTACGACCAGTTATTGAAAATTTCGGATGTTGCTTTTCACCTTAAAGAAAACGGAGCAATTCAGGAAACTATAAGAAACGAGTGACTTATGAAAAATCATTTCGACAAAATATTTATTCTGAAATGAAAAAAAAATTGATGTTGGAAGAGAAAGACGTCATGAAAAACTCAATGTACGCGCATTTCCCAGTTATAAATTATTGTCATAACATTCTTGGCGGGCAAAAGATTGACAAAAGGTCAAAACTCGTGAATTCACCAGTTCGTTTGAAAAATTATTTTAATTATCGAATGATAATTATTTAATGGAGTTCAAAGACTGTTGAGTTAAAGTAGGAGGGTCCAGATTAAGTGAGGTTATGTTAGGTTAGTTTAATTCAACCAATTGGTCTTACATATAGGTTTTCAAAAGCGAGTCCTCTTTTGGTGGGACGTTCCACGCGTAAATGACTTGTAATTTTAATTTTAGTTGCTTATATCAAATTTCTTCGAGGGTTGAAATGAAACCATAACTTTTATTCTATCATTAAACATAATAAAATAGTATATCAAAGTAAAGCTTTCGTTCCTGTGATGACCAAATTCACATTATTTGACAAACACCACGCACACACACACACATATATATATATATATATATATATATGAAAATTATTTCCTTTCCTTTGTGGTTTTTTCATCACATATATATATATATATATATATATATATATATATACAAAGGTGGGCAGTTGCGCCGCAAAAAGTTGCGGCGCAACTTGCGGCGCAACATTTTTGGTTGCGCTTGCGCTTGCGGCGCAACTTTTTGAAAAGGGTTGCGCTTGCGCGTGCGGCGCAACTATTTCAGCAGAGTTGCGGTTGCGGTTGCGGCGCTACAAAAATTGTTGCGCGTGCCCACCACTGTATATATATATATATATATATATATATATATATGTAAAGAACGACGCTTTGTATAGGAGAATTATCCGCGCAAGATGAGAGCGAAAGAACGAAACAAATGAAAAAATGAGGTACCCACCCGGGAATCGAACCCGGGATTTTCCGATTGCCGGTCAGATATGATAACCACTTGCGCGGATAATTCTCCTATACAAAGCGTCGTTCTTTACGTTAATTATACTGCGTGTTTGCAGTTATAATGTATATAATGTTACGGCATGCGGGAGGTGCCCCTTTGGGGCATTGGTTTCTGCGCGTATGTAGAGGAATTACGACATTTGTTTGGGTGAGGCCTGTGGTGTAGTGGTTATCATATCTGACCGGCAATCGGAAGATCCCGGGTTCGATTCCCGGGTGGGTACCTCATTTTTTCATTTGTTTCGTTCTTTCGCTCTCATCTTGCGCGGAATATTCTCCTATACAAAGCGTCGTTCTTTACGTTAATTATACTGCGTGTTTGCAGTTATAATGTATATAATGTTACGGCATGCGGAAGGTGCCCCTTTGGGGCATTGGTTTCTGCGCGTATGTAAAGGAATTACGACATTTGTTTGGGTGAGGCCTGTGGTGTAGTGGTTATCATATCTGACCGGCAATCGGAAGATCCCGGGTTCGATTCCCGGGTGGTTACCTCATTTTTTCATTTGTTTCGTTCTTTCGCTCTCATCTTGCGCGGAATATTCTCCTATACAAAGCGTCGTTCTTTACGTTAATTATACTGCGTGTTTGCAGTTATAATGTATATAATGTTACGGCATGCGGGAGGTGCCCCTTTGGGGCATTGGTTTCTGCGCGTATGTAGAGGAATTACGACACTTGTTTGGGTGAGGCCTGTGGTGTAGTGGTTATCATATCTGACCGGCAATCGGAAGATCCCGGGTTCGATTCCCGGGTGGGTACCTCATTTTTTTCATTTGTTTCGTTCTTTCGCTCTCATCTTGCGCGGATAATTCTCCTATACAAAGCGTCGTTCTTTACGTTAATTATACTGCGTGTTTGCAGTTATAATGTATATAATGTTACGGCATGCGGGAGGTGCCCCTTTGGGGCATTGGTTTCTGCGCGTATGTAAAGGAATTACGATATTTGTTTGGGTGAGGCCTGTGGTGTAGTGGTTATCATATCTGACCGGCAATCGGAAGATCCCGGGTTCGATTCCCGGGTGGGTACCTCATTTTTTCATTTGTTTCGTTCTTTCGCTCTCATCTTGCGCGGATAATTCTCCTATACAAAGCGTCGTTCTTTACGTTAATTATACTGCGTGTTTGCAGTTATAATGTATATATATATATATATATATATATATATATATATATATATATATGTGTGTGTGTGTGTGTGTGTGTGTAGTGTTTGTCAAATCATGTGAATTTGGTCATCACAGGAACGAAAGCTTTACTTTGATATACTATTTTATTATGTTTAATGATAGAATAAAAGTTATGGTTTCATTTCAACCCTCGAATAAATTTGATATGAGCAACTAAAATTAAAATTACGTCATTTACGCGTGGAACGTCCCACCAAAAGAGGACTCGCTTTTGAAAACAAATTATTTCACGAAAGTAACACGTGAATAATATTTATTATGAAAATAACCACGAAGGAAAAAGAAAACACAGAATGGTGCTCAAGCGCTTTCGTCTAATGAGATCCTCAGGAACAATGAAATAAATAAGTCCGAGACTACATATACTGTAGGTATTTTTTTGTTTGTGACATATATGTACATATATGTATAGTCTCGAATTTGTTATTTATTTCAGTGTTTCTGAGGATGCCATTAGACGAAAGCGCATGAGCACCATTCTGTGTTTTCTTTTTCCTTCGTGGTTATTTTCATTATTTATATATATATATATATATATATATATATATATATATATATATATATATAAAACTCATTTTTAAATATGAACTGATGATGTTTTTTCAGTTCGTATGATATTGATGTTAAGATGTTTATATATCAATCACAAAAATATTATAGAACGTCATTTGAAGCTGAATTTACATTTCATCTCCTTTCCTCACTGAACATATAAACATGGAAAAAGACGACATCAGACACGCATATACATGTCATTTTGAAAAGGAAATTGACGTCTCTTTCGCCAGATAACATCCTTTATGGGTGTTAGTTGTGAATTGTTTGATTTCCGAGTTGGAGAAAATGTGTGTTTATGGAGGTTTCTGTATGTATGCAGAAATTTCAGCCCTTTGTTACTTCAAAGGAAGACTGTGAAAGAACTCAAACTATTTCCATATTCGAATTGTCCGTTCATTGTTCGAAGTTCGCAAATATTTTATTACCAATGTAGAAAATTATTCTTTTCTTTATTTGATGATAAATTATTTAACTAAATCGATGTTGATTTGTTTAGAAGTTTTTGAACTTTGAATTAATGTAATTGGATTATCTATCTATCTATATATATATATATATATATATATATATATTTTTTTTTTTTTTTTGTAGACATTGTAGATGTTCATAAAATCTGTGAGAGTGCAGATTTGATACTCCTGCAAGCACGGGTTACCTAAGCAAGAGCTAAAATTTCTTTCTACCATCCATGATGACTTTACAGTATGTACCATGCATCATCAGCAGTAGACTTATCAAATGAGTTAATGTATGGTAGGCCTTTTGGTGGTGTTGCTTTCTTAATAAGAAAAAATTTGTCAAAACATAGAAAATTTTTAACAAGCGATAATGTAAGGGTGTCAGGCATTAAATTACAATTGAACAATGATTGTATATTAATTGCAAACTGCTATTCACCACACAACAACGGCAGTAATCTAGATGAATACATTGATTTGCTGAACAAAATTAAGTCACTATCAGACAACCCCCAAATATTCTCACTGTATAATAATGGGGGACTTTAATGCGCATCTGAACTCGGATTTTTTTTTGTAGAATTGGGTAACATGTGCGAGTCGGCTAAATTAAGTGTAAGTGATGTAGATCTACTAGGCATAACTAGTAGTAATTTCACATACGTTAGTGATATGAGTGGTACCACCAGGTAGATTGATCATTGTCTCACTAGTAATAATCTAAAGAATCGAATTGTTAGAGTTCATATTCTGCATGATTTCCTTCTTTCTGATCATAGACCATTAGAACTACTATTTAATTTTACCAACGTATGTGCAGTGCGACATAACAAGAACTCAATAGGTAAGAATAGTCGCGTCGATTGGTCTAATGTTAATATGCAACAGAGAATACAGTAGAATATAAAGACAAAACAGTAGTAATCCTTGCTCAAATGATTCTCACTGTAAACTCAGAGATAGGTATTATAATACTTTAGTATCCCTGTTAAGAGAAGCAGGAAGACCCCTGATTAAATCTTACAACTATTATACTAAGATTATTCCTGGTTGAAATGATTTTATTGCCCCGCTGAAGAGGGAATCAAAAGACGCCTACGATGTGTAGTGCTTTCATGGTAGACCCAGATTAGGACTAGTATACATGAATATGTGTAGAAGTAGGGGTCAGTATAAGGCAGCCATAAGGCGATGTAAACAGGAAGAAGATTCTATACGAGCATCAAAAGCCTATGAAGCTCACTTAAATAATGATAATAACAAATTTTGGGAATTCGTTAAGAATCAAACGGGTGTCAAAAATGCCCTCCCTCGGACAATCGATGGGTGTCGGGGTAAGATGAAATTGCAAGGCTGTGGAAAAACCACCACGCAAACATTCTTAATAGTGTGAGTATGGATAATCTTAAGATTCGTGAAGTAAAGAGGTTAATTAAAGAGAAAAAGATTGGTTCTGCGTCAGGGGTAAATGACCTATCGAACGAGCACCTAAAATATGCCAATGATTTAGTGTGTCTGCATAGATCATTGTTCTTTTCAGCCATGCTTGCTCATGGCTATATCCCTGCAGAGTTCATGAGGGAATATATTTTTCCCCTGGTCAAAAATAAGTATGGGGACATTCTGTCCAGCAATAATTACAGGCCTATTGCTGTCGCCTCCTACTTCTCGAAACTATTAGAGAAACTCTTGTTACACAGATTAAATGACTACTTATGGACATCTAATTAGTTTGGTTTTAAAAGTTCCCACTCAACTGATCTGTGTATCTATGTATTGAAAGAAATTATATTTAAATACATTGACAGTAAGTCAACTATCTATAGCTGTTTCCTAGATATAAGTAAGGCATATGATAGAGTGAACCACAATATTTTATTTAAAAAATTAGAAGACAAGAAAGTTCGCATGTATTGTACATATTAAATTTATTGAAATTTTGGTATTCCCACCAATCTTTTACTGTTAGGTGGGGCAATGTACTATCCGAATGTTTCGTTTCCTCTTTCCTCTTGCGGGGTGAGGCAAGGTTCCTTTCTCTCCTCTACTGTTTAATGTGTATATTGATGGATTAATTGCTTCACTTAATGAGGCAACAGTACGATGTTGTACAGATAGCCCAAGGATAAATAACTTAGTTTATACCGATGATAATGAGGGGTCCCGCGTCTTACGGTACCTAAGCGCCAAAATTAAAATTCGTCAGAAATCGCCTCTAAAGTTCAGCAATATTCTGGCAATAGTATCTCTGTTATTAATTGAGCTAGAACGTTCATTTTTGACTAAATTAGAGTTATAAGTATGCTAATGATGTTGATGAGTTTTTGGAATAGATTTTCATATTTTATATTTTATATATATGGTTTTTAATTTTTTTATTTTCTTATTATGCCGAACTTTGGGTGAACTTCTGGCTGGCGATAGAGGTGAAAAAAGTAGTTCGCTTCATATGGTTTTCAACCATACTTCTAGTGTCGTAAGGTCATTATAACCCAAACCACGCGATAGAGGAAGGGTGAAAATAGTGATATCCATCAAAAACACGTTTTCGCCTGTGGTGGCGCTTAGGTACCCTAAGACGCGCGACCCCTCATTACGGTGTTAATAAGTCCCTCTGTTAAAGGTCTGGATCGGCTGCTAAAAGTCTGTGAATTATATTCGCAGAAACATGATATTCTTTTTAATATTACAAAAACTAAGGTTATACAATTCCATTCTAAAAGCTCTAATCAGCCAACTGATATTAGGTTTAAAATGAGAGGCGAATAATTATTGAAGAAGTACAAAAATTTAAATATTTGGGTCAAACTATCACCAGCTCCTTGAGTGATGACTCAGATATAAGAGAACAATATCGAAACCTTTGTGCTAAAGCGAACATGACTATAAAGAACTTCCGGGCTGGATCTGCTACCGCCCATTCGAGATGGTCTGAGCCTTTGTCTGATTCACTTTTCTTAAACTTTTGCAACATTCTTGGCCTTTTCTCAAATTTTCAATCTGTTGAACACCACCTCTCCTCTAAACCTCATCTTCTTTTTCTCACTGAAACTCAGGTGTCTGGGACGACTGACAGCAACTCCTTTTCTGTACCCTCTTACTTTCTCTCTACTAATTTTCACTCCAAAGGTGGATGTTGCGTATATGTACGCAATGACCTAACTTGTTCTCGTATTCCCGAACTCGAATCTTCCGAATTCTGTACCCCGTGGCTACGGCTGTTTACCTTTCCCCTAATTCTACTGACTATCCAAAATTATTTGACTACCTCACTTCCAAAGTGGAACACATTCTATCCCGCTCTCTCTTTGATGAAATCTCCATTTTAGGAGATTTCAATGTTCACCACCACCTTTCGCTTTCCCCCCGATTTCACTGACATCCCTGGTGAACTAGCTCAGGGGCGTGTTTAGCTACCGCGGGGTCCAGGGCACCAGATGAGTTGCGGGGCCCATTGGTTCCGTGAACACACATGGAAATTAATAATATATGAATATAAATGCATACTACAATTTACAGGGTTAATCATGGCATACAGTGTGGTGGACTCATCTGTTTTAAATATCTCCTCCCTACAAAAAATAAGGTTCACAATACAAAAAATATGTGAAAAAAATTGTAAAAATTATACTAATAGTATACTGTATATATTTTCGTTACAATAACATGGCAGAATATAAGAAATAGTTGGTAATATGAATAAATGCAAGGTTTCTTGTACCAAACAATTGACATATTTAGCGATTTATTACAAAATAATTTTACATTTGACAGTTTGACGACAATAATGTTCTGCAAATTATAACACTTACAGTTAAGTAAAAAAATCAACCTTTTTTTTAACAAACATAGCAAAACAAAGACGAAAGGCGATCTTGCCATCTTAAAAGCACCCAGCGTATGTAGATGTACCATATTTATCAAGCTTTTTATGTTGTCATTCAATAGAAAAACACACACACACACACACATACAAAAACACTATACGTACGACGTACCTTCCCCTCACAGCGACAAATCAAAAACTGAACGCTGGAAGCATTCGGCATCTTTCGGCCTCCTTCTCTTTGGCGCTTCGGGCGAGACTCGGAGTTGCCAAATGGCAGTTAACTTGTTAGAAAAATTCCGCGCCAATATAAATATACAAAAGGCAGTAATACTGTACGTTATACGTAAGAAATAGTGTTGAAACTTGAAAGGATAATCAAGTAAGGAAAATAAAAAAAACATGGAGGAAATCAGTGTAAAGTGTAAAAACAGCAATTCATCAGCAGGATCAGCTATTGCCTATGTGTGAAAATTAAAGTGCAATACAATGTTATTTTCCAACCATTTTCAGTTTTTTCTTGATGTGTTTCCATTTTCCAAATACCTATATCTAATGACACAAAATCTGATTTAATTTTATACAATAAGCAGAGTCTCTTCTCTAGAGTGCGGGGCCCATTAAAGCGCGGGGCCCAGGGCACATGCGCTAAGTGCCCTGCCCTTAACATGCCCCTGAACTAGCTTACAACTTTTCTATCTTAAATGACCTGGAGCAGATTGTACAGCACCCTGCTCGTATCCCCGATCGCCTTGGAGATAGACCCAACATTCTGGATTTACTTCTTACCTCTCATCCTTCTTCTTTGTGAAATGTTTTTCTCCGTCGGGCTCCTCCGATCACAATCTTATATCTGTTTCCTGTCCTAGCGGTCCAATTCGGCCTTTGGATCCTCCCAAGAGGAGGCACCTTTGGCACTTCGGCGCCGCTGATTCGGAGGCCCTTAGGCAGTACTTCTGTGATTTCCCATGGAATGATTACTACTTCCGTGGCCGGGGCCCTTCCGAGTATGCTGAGCGCATCACGGAGGTGATTCTTTCGGGCATGGAGGCCTACATTCCATGTTCTATTCCCACTACTAATGCAAAAAACCTTGGTTTAGTTTTACTTGTTCTAATGCTATCCGCAACAGAGAGGCTTTCAGAAGTTGCGGTCGTTATCCAACTCCTGACTCTCACTCAGCTTGTATTTCTGCCAGGAATCGTGCAAAATCTGTTCTTCGATTACCTAAAAATTCCTTCATCCAACAAAAATGTGAAAATCTATCCAATTCTAATTCTTCTCTCTCTTTCTGGCATCTAACTAAGAACCTCTTCAACAGCTTTACTACTTCTTCTTTCCCTCCTCTTTTCCATTCTGACGGCTGTTATTGTCTCTTCTCCTGACAAAGCTGAACTCTTCGCTCAAACTTTCACTTACAATTCAACCATGGACGATTCCGGTGCTGTTCCTCCATCTTCTTCCCCCTCTGACTTTATTATGTCTCAAATTAAAATCTTTTCTAAAGATGTTCTTTCTGCCCTATCTGGTCTCAACTCTAGGAAGGCGTCCGGTCCTGATGGTGTTCCTCCTGTTGTTCTTAAGAACTGTGCTTCTGTGCTGACACCCTGCCTAGGCAAACTCTTTCGTCTTTGTCTTTCATCTAGTACTTTTCCTTCCTGTTGGAAGTTCGCTTTCATTCAGCCTGTCCCAAAGAAGGGTGACTGCACTTAACCCTCCAACTAGCGTCCAACTGCTTTGATTTCTTGCCTTTCTAAAGTTTTTGGAATCTATCCTTAATAGGAAGATTCTTAAACACCTTTCTTCTCACAATCTTCTTTCGGATCGTCAGCATGGATTCCGCAAAGGACGCTCTACTGGCGATCTTCTTGCATATCTCTCTGACTCTTGGTCACCCTCCTTTCGGAATTTCGGTGAAACTTTTGATATTGTGCTAGACATATCAAAAGCTTTTGATAGAGTCTGGCACAAATCTTTAATTTCGAAACTGCCCTCCTTCGGTTTCTATACTTCTATTTGTGCCCTCATCTCTAATTTTCTTTCTGGCCGATCTATAACTGTAGTTGTAGATGGCCACTGTTCTTCTCTTAAAGCTATTAACAGTGGTGTTCCTCAGGGTTCTGTCCTGTCACCCACTCTTTTCCTTTTATTTATTAATGATCTTTTAATTCGCACTTCCTGTCCTATTCACTCCTATGCCGATGATTTCACTCTTCACTTCTCCACCCGCTTCCTAAAGGTCCCTCACAGCAGTCACTTCATGATTCGCGTAGGACAGTTATGGGACACCTGACCTCTGATCTTTCTGCTATATCTGATTGGGGCAGAGAAAACCTTGTGGCTTTCAATGCCTCAAAATCTTCCACACAACTATCTCCTTACCTGCAACAACACACAACTCAATCCTTCCTCTTCTCTTAACATTCTTGGGGTTTCTTTTTCTCGTGATCTTTCCTGAAAAGATCACATATACTCTCTTTCTAAAACAGCTTCTAAGAGGTTAGGTGTGATGTACCGCCTCCGTGGTTTCTTCACCTTCACTCAGTTGTTGTCTCTGTACAGGGGTCTTGTTCACCCCTGTATGACGTACGCTTCTCGTGTGTGGGATGGCTCAACCCACACAGCTGTACTTGACCGGGTGGAATCAAAGGCTTTTCGTCTCATTAGTTCCCCGCCTCTTACTGATTGCCTTCAATCTCTCTCTCTTTGCCGCACTGTTACCTCACTCTCTCTTTACTATCGCTATTATAACGGACATTACTCTTCTGAACTCTCTAACTGCATGCCTCCTCCTTTAAGGAGAGCACGCAGCACCAGACTTTCTACACTTTCTCATTCCTTATCTGGCCAACTCTGTAACGCAAGAGTTAATCGATATTTTCAATCTTTCATCTACTCAACCGGTCAACTATGGAACAATCTTCCTCAATCCAGCTTTCCTCTTGTCTATGACCTCCCATCTTTCAAACGCAGTGTGTCTCGAAAACCCGGGACCTTGATTTTGGCTCTTTTCTTCCATGGGGGGGGGGGGGGTGCGCTTTTGCGGATATTTGCCCTTGGCCCCTCCTTCCTGTATAAAAAAAAGAATCCTGCCACATTCAATGAATGTGTCTGCATAATCTAATAAAATTTAGGGATGAGGGTTAGATGCAAGATAACAATAATTAATTATAATAAATTTTATATGGGAAATATTCTGATGGAAATATAAAACGATCTAAACCGTCGATTGTCTTGTTTTTACTGTAAGGGAATAAAATTAAGGGACATTCGCTTCGCAGAGCGAACTTCTAATGGCACAAACATGGATACCGCTCAACGAGAGAAATGGTAGGTCACATGGTTGTAACATATATATATATATATATATATATATATATAATAAAAACGAAGATATAGAGCAAAAAAGTCATTATATTTGGCTGCAGCCGACGTTTCTGGCAACTCTACCCATTTTCAAGGCCTAATAAATAAAAGCTAAAATTAATACATGACAAACAATATAAATGAGAGTTAAAACTAATCTAGTGCATAAGATTAAAACTGTTCAAAAATAAAAATAAAAATTGGTTGTCCGTTTGAAAAAGAGCAAACGTATCGTCAACATAACGTCTGTACAATTTGGGCTTAAGGTGAGAGGACACTCATAGAAGACCCTTTCCTGAAGATGCGACATCAAAATATTTGCAAAAACTGGACCCAAGGGGCTCCCCATCCCCACTCCATCCAGCTGACGGTAAACCACTCCTTGAAAACTGAAAAAAATTATCCTTGACTGCCAAATTCAGAAGCTGCTCAAACTGTGCTCTGCCAAAGCCATGAAAAAGTGAGTCCGGCTGTGGAAATGCTTTATTCAAAATAATTTTAGTGGTCTCATCAAAGGAAACATTTGTAAAGAGGGAAGATACATCAAAACTAGACCTCTTGGTTCCCGTTTATGCAAATATTTTCATGTCGCATCTTGAGGAAAGGGTCTTCTGTGAGTGCCCCTTCACCTTAAGCCCAAATTGTACAGACGTTATGTTGACGATACGTTTGTTCTTTTCCAAACGGACAACCAATCAGTTCATTTTCTGAGTTTTCTGAACACACTGCATAAGAACATTGTATTTACATAGGAAAAGGAAGTTGAAGGTTCTATTCCTTTCCTCGATGTTTTGGTCTCCAAATCTTGCTCGACCGTTTTAACTTCTACGTAACGGAAGCCTACGTTTACGGGTTTGGGTCTTAATTTTTATAGCTTTTGCGACTTTAATTACAAATTGAGTTCCATTCGCACACTTGTGCATAGAGCTTATAATATTTGCTCGAACTTTGCTCTGCTTCATAATGAGTTTGAATTCCTTACTGATTTCTTCTTTAAAAATGGTTTTCCACGGGATCTTGTAGGAGGTGTTTTTGGTAAGTTTCTTAATAATGTATATTCCACCAACATTGTCCCATCGTATGATATTCCTAAGAATTGTAAATATCTTATTTTATCTGATATCTACAATTTTAACTCTTTTGTGAAGAAGCAATTGTTGAGTGTTGTGAGGAAATTTTATTTTCACACTGATTTTAAGATTGCCTTTGAATGTTTTTCCCGATGTAAGGAGAAAATCCTCCCTGCGATGAGCAGTTCTGTCGTTTATTTGTTTACCTGCCCTGGGTGTTCCCAGGGGAACTACGTTGGCAGTACAATTCGTTCTTTGCAGACGAGATTTTGCTCCCATACGGTTATTAGTCATAGGACAGGGAAGGTTTTGTCGAGAAAAGAACAGTCTGCTATTAGAAGTCATTCTATCAAGTGTAAGGTTGACGTTTCTGTTGACAATTTTAAAATTCTTAAATCATTAAAATGCTCGTCCTCCCTTCGTATTTACGAATCTTTGTGTATTAAGTTTTTGAACTCTAATTTAAACATTGATTCTGGCTGTTACCCCCTTTACATAAAATTAGAATAACTACCTACTAAATTTTCCCTCGCGACCCTGTCTCCTTTTCGCTTCAGATTCTTGTGGTTGTCAAGTGAGCATAGGTATGTCGGTTTACTTTTGAGGTTTTTCGTTTAACTTTTTATTCCGTTTAACTTTTTATTTGTAAAGTTTTTTAACAATTTTACGTTTGAATGTCTTTAGTTTTAAGTTTTATTTTTATCATTCCTATATCTTTTGTCATTTATATATTTTTTACTTTTGATTTTGATTTTGGCTTATGCCTGTTTCCACTTTGTAATTTTAATTTTTATTTTTGAACAGTTTTAATCTTGTACACTAGACTAGTTTTTAACTCTCGTCATTTATATTGTTTGTCATGTATTAATTTTAGCTTTATTTATTAGGCCTTGAAAATGTGTAGAGTTGCTCGAAACGTCGTGCTGCAGCCAAATATAATGACTTTTGCCCTACGTCTTCGTTTTTATCCTAAATGTAAAACTACGTCTCCGTAGGAGGGATCATATATATATATATATATATATATATATATATATATATATATATATATAACGTAAAGAACGACGCTTGTATAGGAGATATTTCGCGCAAGACGAGAGAGAGAGAACGAAACAAATGAAAAAATTTATTTATACTGCGTGTTCTTTGCAGTTGAATGTATATAATGTTACGGCATGCGAGGGGTGCCCCTTGGGGCATTGGTTTCTGCGAGTATGTAGAAGAATTACGGCATTTGGAAGAGTGAGGCCCATGGTGTAATGGTATCGCATCTGACCGGCAATCGGAAGATCCCGGGTTCGATTCCCGGGTGGTTACCTCATTTTTTCATTTGTTTCGTTCTCTCTCTCTCGTCTTGCGCGGAATATCTCCTATACAAGCGTCGTTCTTTACGTTATTTATACTGCGTGTTCTTTGCAGTTGAATGTATATAATGTTACGGCATGCGGAAGGTGCCCCCTTGGGGCATTGGTTTCTGCGAGTATGTAGAAGAATTACGGCATTTGGAAGAGTGAGGCCCATGGTGTAATGGTATCGCATCTGACCGGCAATCGGAAGATCCCGGGTTCGATTCCCGGGTGGTTACCTCATTTTTTCATTTGTTTCGTTCTCTCTCTCTCGTCTTGCGCGGAATATCTCCTTTACAAGCGTCGTTCTTTACGTTATTTATACTGCGTGTTCTTTGCAGTTGAATATATATATATATATATATATATATATATATATATATATACCATAGAACGTCGATTGTCCGGAATAATAAATGTCACCCCTATTCCGAATAATCAAATTTTCCGGATAATTGATCAGTACACAACAGGGCCTACTGCGTAGCATTTTATGAACAGTACATACATATGTACATAAGAAACTATGGACGAGAATAGAAACAGAAACCATTGCTAAATTACGTACAGGGAGATAAAAAACGAAGGTTTGTGTGTTTGGCATGTAAAACTGCATTTCATTGCAGAACACTGTACGACGTAACGAACGAAAATCTAATTATTTAGTATGAGTTCAAAAACTGTACATATCAGTCAGTCAAACTTTGTCATGAAAAATAAATTTTGATTACATATTTTAAGACTGAAAGAAGTCTTTGACCGTCTTTTGTTTCATCACATTTGATTTTTTCCTTGCTGCTAAGTCACGAAGGTTTTCAGGTATCATTCCGGTTAATTGACGTTCTGGATAATCAGCGTTCGGGTAATCGACTTTCTACTACAAATACTGAGGAACCTCCAGTACACCACCTGAAGAATCATTTCGACAGGTTCTTGTGTAAAGTCCCTGATCAGCCATTACGTAGTTGGTTGGGGCAGGATGAGAATAGAAAGCAACTTCTCCAAAGTCATCCCTCAAATGAGGCGGAATGATATATATATAATATATATATATATATATATATATATATATATATACACGGTGAACCAAAGTAGGTGGACAGTAGGTTGAATACGGTTGTGTTATATTATATTATAACTATGGTGTTCATTATAACTATGGTGTTTGTGTTTTATTATATTAATATTATAATATAACTAATTTATTTAAATTTTATTTTGTATTATAGTATACAAAAAAATTAAATATATATTCTCAAAATAAACGTTATCATTTACTGTCCACCTACATTTGGTTCACCCTATATATATCCTCCAAAGGAGGAGATTGTACATACCAATCGACCAGGAAGGTACTCCAGGGGGGACGTTAGGCAGCAGACAGGGAGTGCTGTAAGTCCCATTTATCCTATCACTGTCCTCCTTAGCTGTTCTTTTCCATGTCTCATCTATTTAGCAGTCATGTACTTATTTACCAGAAACTTGCTCGCTCCTTGAACATCCGGTCAGAATTGGCAAACAACAGCAATTTGCTAGTTCTCATGCACAATATGAGCTAACGTTACAACTGTATAATAATGAAACTGGAAACATGTACTGTATGATAATAAAAATATTTAAAATAATAATAATACTCAATAGAAATATACATATATATTTTTTTAATTGGTGTTGTTTAACCTCCTTCGCAACATCTAAGGTCATATGACGGAAGGGACCTACAGCTTTACGTGGAATCCGAACCACGGGTCGCTACATAATCTGGACGCGGAGGACGGTCTCCCATCCAACTACTACCCAGACCCAATGTCGCTTAACTTCGCTGATCTCCGGGAAGCGGTGTTACGACATCGGCCACGACGTACCCCATATATATATATAATATATATATGTGTGTGTGTGTGTGTGTGTGTGTGTAGGGAGAGGTATAGGTATATAGATATGGGCAGGTTTTTGCCAATCCTCGTTGTCCTTTTACCATAATCCACGTAAAGTTTCTCGGGTCCCAAAAGTTCATTGGAGTAAATGAGGTTGTACAAAGGGAGAGTCACTTGGAACGAGAGCAGGGGTCACAGGTAATTGTGAATCAGAGAAATTCATGCCTCATATTAGGAAGAATTTATAGAGGATGTGCAATGTAAAAAGAGAGTTAGAAGCAGGTAGAAGGATATAGGGTACGACGTACCCTAAAAACTGAGTTATTCGCCATTACTGTGGCTGAACTTTGTTTGTGGGTGATGTTATTGTCCCTTTCGCTGTTTGCCACGACACGAAGCCGCTGGATTTCGTGGGATGGATACAAATGGAGTGTTCTTCACCAGGCAGGGAACGCTCATTCCAAGTTGACCCACTTACGTGTTCTTGGTCAGAGGAAAATGGAAACACTTTAGAAAGAGCGCGACAATGTGTGGCGCTCGTACGGGACGAAAGAAAACAACAGATGGATCGTGTCGGAATTACACTTCATCGGAAGAACCGTCGACAATTTACACGGACATTTGGAAGAGGCTCAAAAGGAAATATGTCCCTTCCTGGATATCCTTCCAAGGGAGGACGACGATAGTCGCAGCCAGCGAGGGCTCATAAATGCCGTCGGCTGTTTCTTTTAATCCGCTTTCGGAGTTGCGAGAGATGCCACGATGGAGGAGCTTCTACAGCACGTACAGGTAATCGAGCGAAACTAGAAGATAGCATCGGCATCGAATCACCATCAAAGCAGAAATCCTTACTGTGACCCCAAAGACATAGCCAATTTATTAAACAACTTGTTTACAAATCGGCTCCACCACTGCACCCTCGATCCCAATTAAAGACACTCACTACCGACAATACAGGCCACAACCAAATCCAAACTAGTTTTTCTTTCATCCACTCTTACCATACAATATCTCTGGCAATAAAAATCTTAAAAAAAATAAAGATTTGGATGTCAATACGATCCCTTGTAAAAATATACAAATTAGTATCCGATGAAATTGCAATATCACTCAGTAAGCCAATGAATGAATCAGTAACACTAAGTACAATTGCCCGCATACGTAATATTCCTCGCCTCACAGACGACTCCGTACATGTGGCAACGCCGCAACGATAGTCAAGGTACCCGAACTGGGGGAAGGTGGGGTGGAAGGGGGACAACCGAGTCCAACAACATATACGAGTAACGTTGATATACAGGTAAGACGCCGTTCAAAAATTACGTAACGTTATTTTTGCTAAAACCGGACACCCTCCCCCCCGTAACGTTCCGTAACGTGTGGGGTGTGGGATGGGGGAAATGTTACATAACATCTTAGAGGGTGCCTGGTCTGGCGTTACAAAACGTTCCTGGGGGATCTAGGGTGTCAAGTTTTAGCAAAAATAGCGTTACGTAATTTTTGAACGGCCCCTAATTATAATGTAATGCAGGGGTCGGCAACCATAGGCACGCGTGCCAGAGTTGGCGCGCGAGGTGGTTGTCCAAGGCACACCAAGTGATTCCCCAAAAATTGCAATTTCAAAAAAAATTTGAAATTATAAAATTATATTAAATTGTTATATTGAATATTATATATTATATATTGTATATATTATTATATATTGAAATTAAAAAATTATAAAGGACAGTATCAAACTGTCTGTGTGTATTTTTGCTTAAAATACAAATCAAAAGCGCTTTGATTTGTTTGTTGGAATTGAAATAGAGCGGACTGTTCTACGAAATATGCATATGAAAATTATAGTTGGCACGCAGGGCCGTAAAAATGTTGGCATTAATTGTAAACTGGCACACAGCGTTCAAAAGGTTGTCGACCCCCGATTGTAATGTCTGTGTTCATAAAGATAAACGATTAATATGCTCATAAATAGTGTTGAACTTCATGTTTACTAGTCTTAGACAGTAATAAGATTCCAGTATGATTACTGCAAGTCTTTATGAACAGATACCACAATACATCTTTTTATATACTAGTGAATTTGAACCAAACATAGACATTACACAACCATCCTCCACACTCCCTCATTCCCCCTCCCCACCCTCCAGTCTCGCGTATATTAAATCATTATGTAACAATAGCAATAAAGCTGTTTGTAGAGTCCGTGTGCAGTTTTAAACCTTTACTAACTTACGAATCTACACGATTTTATATATATATATTAGGGGTGGTCGAAGTTGGTACCAGAAAGCGAATAAACATCCAGTAGTTGTCGTTTCATCTATGAAATGTGAAAATCACAAAGAAATGCATTTTGATAAAAGATCAGAATGCGAATTTAGCTTTTAAGTTTTTAATTTTTTCTGTTGTCGCTTCATGCGTAAAATCCCGTATGCGACATACGCGCAACCAAAACAAAGCAAACCCAAAATTATTAACTTGTTTCTATAAGCATAAATATCAACGTTATGCTTGTATTTTTATATAATTATTAATTATGCATCTTTATTAAAAAATAATGGTAAAATATCATATTTCCTGTGACCATTCACGCTTATTTCTTACATATTGCTATTCGCATTAACACTTTTCATCATGTTTCAGATTTTCCGGTGTAAATAATGCCGAAAGCGAAAACAAGACACCTGACCCGAAAGAAAAGTGAAGAAAAGTATGGAGGTGGTCCTTGTGAATTATTATTAATGACCGAACCAAGCACTTACAGGCAGCTGATTCAATACTATTATGACCTTAATCATGCTAATCCTGGAGCAGATTTTTGGGCCCTAGTGCAGCAAGTTAGCAAGGATTTAAAATCCATTTGGTTTTCAGTGAATCCAAGGCTGCCTTTGATTAATGACAAATCCATTGACGGAAAGGTTAAAGATCTACTCACTCTTGTGAAAGACATTAATCGCAAGCATGCTAAGGCAAGTGTCAAGCGAAATCTGGATGCTAACTTGGCCAAACTTTTTGATATTTCTGCCTGTTCCTGTTCTTTGGATATTTTGCCTTGCAGTGATTCAAGAGTATACTGTAAGAAGGACAAGTGTACACAAGACACATCATCTGTGTTTGCCCTCGAAATGCAAAGGTGCCACTTGAAGAAAGAGCATACCTTCGTGATCAGCGATCCAAAACAGGTCCTAAGGGTGCATACCAGCTGTCTTCAGTGGACACAGCTGCTGCCAAAAGAGACAGGAAGGCCAAACAAGGACAGCAGCATGTACTACCTCAGGAGGAAGTTGAGCTAGTAGGATCTTTCATACAGCCTACAGAGTTGCCTGGACTTACAAGCAGTTCATCTGGTGTCGAGGTTAGTTTCCTTTTATTTATATTAATTATATATAATTATAAATAAATAAATAAATTAAATATAAATAAATAAATAAATAAATAAACAAACAGAAAACGCATTGATATTTTCCATTTATTTTCAGGAAGGAGAAGATAGGAGAGATGAATGGCAGCCTAGGAAGAGGCCTTTAGGAGACTACAGCCTTTTAAAGTTTCCCAGATATGCTATGGAACTTGTCAGAGGTGAATGTTCATCAAATCTGGGCGCAGCTCTTGGGAATGCCTTGCTCCATGACATCAAACACCTACTGAGACCTGAAGTTGACATCAATCACATCATGATTGACAAGTGCAAATTAGACAGGGCCAAAGCCCAAATTAGGGTAGTCAGTGAGGGTGTGGAATCAGAGAAAAAGAGACAGCTCATTTGTGTTGGTGTGGATGGGAAGGTTGACGAGAATACCATGACTTACAAAGAAATAGAGTGGTTTAGTGGTAAAACTTGAAGAAACTCTGGGGAGGAAACTGCACACTATTGGTTGCGCACTGCCTCAGAATGAACTCCCACTAAAAGCTCTTCAAAAAAATGGATGGAGTGACAACTGGCCCAAGAAGTTTCAGCGGGCCCCTTCGGCAAAGGTGCGCAGAAGATATCCAGGATGAACTTCAGGTACAGTTTGAAGCTGTGGAAACTCCAATCATTGAAGGGTACATTCCAGAGGAAGTACTGAAAGACCTCAGTCATGATCAAAGGCTTCTGTATGAGTATTGCAGAGGGATCGGATCAGGAAGAATAGATGACAGATGGGCTGCTTGGAAGATTGGTCCACTTAACCATGCAAGATGGTTAGCTCTTGCGATGCGACTTCTTTGTTTGTACACAAGAGACAACAGACCAAACCTGAATTTAAAAAAGTTGGTCCATTACATTGTTCGAGTTTATGCTCCTGCATGGTTTGAGATAAAGGCATACTCTAAGCTGCATGATTCTCCTCGCATCCTCTTCTCTGCTATCAGCCGACTGAGGCTGATTCCATTTGATGATGTGAAACGCGTTGTAAAGCAGAACATCCAGGATAATGTTTTCTGCCTCCGACCTGAGAACATCCTCTATGCCATGATGAAAGATGATGAAGACAGAATCAGGAATCTTGGGCTTCAGACTATACTCACTCTCAGACACAGGTAAAGTTTGCGCTTCTTGTAATTTTTTTTTTTTTTGCCAAAGCTGAGTTATTCTCCAAAAAATATGGAAAAAATATTATAATTGTCACTTTAAGTGGGTAATTTGTATTATTGAAACGGCAATATTTGAGTATTATTTTTCATTTATATTTATATTTTTATTTATATTTATATTTTCATTCATATTTTCATTTTCATTTTTCATTTATAGAATGGAGAGCAACCAGGAAGCAGGGAAGAAAATTACCCAGGTGAATTGGAATGCAAATCACTGGCATGAGCTCATCGATCTCACTGACCCTGATGTCATGGAACCACCTACCACACAGCACCTCTCTGATGAAGAAATCCAGTCATTCATGGACACTAACACTAAGCCAGACATTCCAGACTTGCCTTCTTACTCTCAGAGTGTTGAGAGGAGTGTGAAATTAGTGACAGAGGCTTCCCATACCGTGTACGGGTTCGAAACTCGTCACAGATGTATCCTTACTAAAGTACTGAGCAGGAAGATGCGTCCTGCATTTATGTCAAAAGGACATTATTCTCAATCTTATGATGATTTATATGAATAGTTTTTCTTTTTACATGAGAACATGTGATTTTTTTTGATTTATCACCTTTTGAAAGTATTTTTTAAAGTTTTGTAGCCAAAATATGTGAATAAATTAGCAAAAATGCATGTTTTTTCAACGAAATTTTATCATTTTACACTTAAAACACATGATATACATTAGGCATTGTCTCCTCTTGGGATAGAAAATGATAATGAGTTGCTACATCTATAATTAGTTAATATTATGTCTTCAAAAATGACGAGTTTACTTATTGCGTATGACGAAAATTGGGTCAAAAACCATAACAAACTTTAATTGCAAATCCGCAACCAAACCTAACTACTGGGCACTTATTCACCTTGCGATTTCAAAACATGTGGAAAATCGACCCGCCCTAAATTTTATATATAATATATAAATATATATAATATATATATATATAGTGAGGAAAAGATTGAGACAGTGTGAGAGAGAGCAAAGTAGAGGAGCAGAGAGAGTCAGTGGGAAATGGCTTATCGATTGTTACACAAAGAACTTGTTAACAGTTTCGATCTGAATAACAGCAACTGATTATCAAAATCACATAAGAATAATCCACGGTTATACTAGCATAAATATATTTTTATGTATTTATAAATTCATACAATATTATACTAATGTTTGTGAAATGACATTGATGGGCCAAACCGTGGTGTTGGCATGGTTACTTGCTGTCGCCGTCCAGGAGAGACTACATTTGGGCGTGTCAGTGGAAACTATAAGGTGCCGGTTGCATGAAGCAGGATATCACCACCGGTTTGTGGCTGATACCTATTATATTAATGGTGGGGCTACGTCGTAGCCAATGTCGTGACACCGATTCTCGTTGATCAGCGAAGTTAAGCGACATTGGGTCTGGGTAGTAGTTGGATGGGAGACCGTCCTCCGCGTCCAGATTATGTAGCAACCCGTGGTTCGGATCCCACGTAAACCTGTAGGTCCCCTCCGTCATATGACCTTAGATGTTGTGGAGGAGGTTAAACAGCCCCAATCATTATTATTATTATATTAATAGTGTTTTCTAACGTAAATGAATCTCTCGGTAAGATAGATTTGACGCTCTCCACACTGAAACCTATTCATGCTAAATGGATTGTCTCTGCATGGGATAACCTACATAAAATGAGAGACCATTTGGAAGGGTTGGGAAATTAGTGGCATTCAGGACATTCTTGTTATACAGTAATAATACAGTATAATTTAAAATATTTTTACTGCTTTTACTTTACAATGTTTTATTACAATATACTGAATTATTTTTCAAATAAAGTATTTTAATGATCTAAGTTTTATTTTCTTACTATCTTCCAAAGATTAGTTTAAATTGTCAAATTTTCGCCTGCTGTATATTTTCGCGTAAACTATAGCCAACGCGAAAAACGCGAAAATTTCCTGCAGGTGAACATTTTGCATCCACTAGTATATAAAAAGTTCTATTGTAGTAGCTGTTCATATAGATTTGCAGTAATCATAATGGAACCTTATTATTGTATAAGACTAGTAAACTACATGGAGTTCAACGCTGTTCACGATCATATTAATTGTTTATCTTTATGAACACAGACATTACATTATAATTACCTGTATGTCAATGACTGCACGTTCAATTGTCCGGATCTTTTCCAAATGGACGACCTCACGGGATTTAGCTGAAAATTTGTATACTAATAAATTTTTATATTCGGATTACTTTAACATATTGCTTCCCAAAGCATTCGGGAAGCAATATGTTAAAGTGATCCCTCCTGGGAAGCAATATGTTAAAGTGATTAACACTGGGAAGCAATATGTTAAAAAGAGAAAGGTTGGTTGGTTAGAAAGAGGTTGGTAATCTAGGCTGGGGGGAAAGATCTTCAGGTGGATCCTATATATATATGTGCCCGGTTAGGTTAAATGAAGGTACTTGTAGGTTATCTCCCCCCCCCCCCCCCCCCCCAACCAATTTTGACAGAATATTTTCGTTAAAACTAACGAAAATATCACGACTTAACCTAACCAATTATCAAGGGCGTACAGTTGACCTATTATTAATTATAACATTGTTTGTTTCTGGAATAGTATTTGCTATTTACTAATAGATCAACTGTACGCCCTTGATAATTGGTTAGGTTAAGTCGTGATATTTTCGTTAGTTTTAACGAAAATATTCTGTCAAAATTGGTGGGGGGGAGATAACCTACAGGTACCTAAATGAATGCCCGGTTAGGTCAACTGTACGCCCTTGATGATTGGTTAGGTTAAGTCGTGATATTTTCGTTAGTTTACTGTCAAAACTAACGAGAATATCACACTTAACCTAACCAATCGTTAAGGGCGTACAGTTGACCTAACCGGGCATTCAGTTGACCTAACCGGGCATTCAGTTGACCTAACGGGGCATTCAATTAACCTAACCGGGCATATATATATATATATATTATATATATATATAATTTTAAATGATTTTGGTAATTTTTTACTATCAGTCCGGTCTCTTCAATTCCCATAATTTGTAGATCAATGGATTCGTTATTACACCAGGAATGCGATTTGGATAGTCTCAAGTGAGGGAACTGGCCCAAAACTAAGTTAGGACACGAAATTTGTTTTGGAGTATAAGTGTGAAAAAATACCCTAAAATGGGGTAATTCCTTCAGTAGAGACTATCTAGGGCGCATTCGCGATGTAAAAACGAATCCATTGATATATAAATTATGGAAATTGTAGAAACAGCCAACATGAGTGACCTAAAAGGTATATATATACATTTATATATATGTAATAAAACGAACACTGTATATATTATATATACCGTAAAACTATACTAACCTAACCTACCTAACCTAACCTAATTTTAGGTACTACTCTTACCTATGGCAACGAAATGCTTTTCTGTTTTTATCGAACACACACTTATTACCACAAACAATACCTTCCTTGTTTTTCTTAGGGCAAATAAATTCTTTTAGCAATACACCGTGTTCTACATAAAAATTAAATGCAGCCTCTTCATCATCAAAAAATTTGCATGAAGTTAAACACAGTGAATAATTACAACCATCGCAAACCGACGCCATCGTGACACTAAAATCTTATGATTTCAGGTCAAACCCCGCAATTTTGTTAGCGGTACCTTCCTAACCTTTGTCGGATCAGCCATTTTATCACTCCCAAAAACATGATCCTCGATTTTATCGCTCAAAAAAATAATTTCTTAACATTAATTTTATAGCTTTAATCGGCATTTGCCTTCATATTGTACTTAATAAAAGTTGTTTAAAAAATGTAAAGAGTCTTATGGTAAACTTTATTTTCAGTTTCCAGAGGCTGGACTGATAGTAAAAAATTACCATGATTTTCAATACCTAAAAAATCGTGAAACTGGACTTCATACCCAGACTATTGAATCTTGCTGGCACAAATATAAATACCATTTAAAGAAAATGAAAGGATGCAAAAAAGAGCTACTCAACTCGTACTTGTGGCAAATGATGTGGCGTGACCGATTCTTCCGAAATCCATTTTTTACTTTGTGTGACCAGAAAGCGCAACAATTTTAATAAATTTACTTTCAATCTAATATTTTAACATGTTATGATTTACTTTTTATGCCTTTACTTTATTAAAGCGAACATTTTTTATCGTACTCCTTATCCTAAATATTGGGAAGCAATATGTTAAAGTGATTAACACTGGGAAGCAATATGTTAAAGTGATCAACACTGGGAAGCAATATGTTAAAGTGATCAACACTGGGAAGCAATATGTTAAAGTGATATACACTGGGAAGCAACATGTTAGAGAGAGGTTCCTGGGAAGCAATATGTTAAAGTGATCCTTATATTCTAATAACGAAAATGACATTATTTTCTGGAGAAATATGCGCAACATACGAAAAAAATTGTATTATATGCGCACTAGTTTGCATGGCGCATTACCGTTATCTAAATTATGTAGTGTTATGTAGTGGGTTTTACAAAATAAAACGCAGATAATATCCTTTATTTATTAAAATTTGTAATATTTAATAATATTTTAATAAATAAATCTTCATTTTCATACGATTTTCTCCATACGAACTCGCATAAACAGTAATCTTTGTTGTTGTTATTAATGTTTATTTGTTGCCTGCTTAGACCTAGTTTAGTCTGAATATTATTGTTGTAGTGTGACCGTATGATAATGCAGTGCTGTGATCTATCTACTTGCGAGTTGCCCCCAGTCAATTGAATGCCAGGTTAGGTCAATTGAATGCTCGGTTAGGTTAATTGAATGCTCGGTTAGGTTAATTGAATGCCCGGTTAGGTCAACTGTACGCCCTTGACGATTGGTTAGGTTAAGTCATGATATTTTCGTTAGTTTTAACGAAAATATCACTACTTAACCTAACCAATCGTCAAAGGCGTACAGGTGACCTAACCGGCCATTCAATTGATCTAACCGGGCATTCAATTAACCGAGGGCCACACAGCAACCTCGTATCCGGGCGTCATGAGCGGTGTAAACTAAATAACGGTCATGCGCCATGCAAAGTAGTGCGCATATAAATGCAATTTTTTTCGTATGTTGCGCATATTTCTTCAGGAAAATAATGTCATTTTCGTTATTAAAATATAAAAATTTATTATTATACAAATTTTCAGCTAAATCCCGTGGGGTCGTCCATTTGGAAAATATCTAATTATCCTTTAGATATATATGTCTGTGTTTATGTTGTTGGACTCGGTTGTCCCCCCTCTACCCCACCTTCCCCAAGTTGAAGTACCTTGACTAACACTGCGGTGTTGCCACATGTACGGAGTCGCCTGTGAGGCGAGGAATATTACATATGCAAACAACTGTACATTCCTTGACAGTCTAAAGGAAGCCAGTATGTGCCCTGTATTTAAGTTGGGAAACCCAAACACTCCATGCAATTATCGCCCTATTTCCGTATTGCCAACTTTAAGTAAAATATTTAAAAAATTGTGTACAATAAACTTATAAAATTCTTAATCAAATACGATATTTGAACTAAAACACAATTTGGATTTAGAATTGAATAAAAGTGAATAAACTTCACATATATGGAATAAGAGGAAATATCCTCGATTGGTTTAAATCATACGTGTCAAATCGTCATCAGTATATATCAAATTAAAAGATAATTTATCGGACAAGGCGATGCTAATTAGTGGAGTCCCACAAGGATCTACTCTTAGCCCATTACTATTTCTAATTCACGTCAACGATTTTCATTTCTCAACCTTCGCAACTGATATCACACTTGCTTTTTCCCATCATAACGCGGACTTTCTGATTAATGTAACGAACAAACAATTAGAAAATGTGTATAAATGAATGTGCGTTAATAAACTTTTATCGAACCTGACAAAGTCATCTTATATGATTATTATCAAAAATCGTATGAATACAAACCGTCAAATAAAAATTGAGAATACCATTCTCGCAAGAATGACTGAAATTAAAGTACTTTTGGCATCAATTTAGACGAAAAGCAAATTTCAAAAATTATGTATCAAATCCAAAATACGGAGATTTCTCTTCATATTATTTAAACTAAAAAAAGACCCTTCCTCAAAACGCACTCCTTACCCTTATTTCTTCATCCATCCGCATTTATTATATTGCATTACAACATAAGGTAAATAAAAGAAATACATAAAACATTCTTGGAAGTAATTCCTAAAAAAATGTCTGAGAACTCTCTCGAATAACGAGAACGGACAAAGTGACACTTCCCCAATGTTTAAAGAGTTAAATATTTTAAAACTAAATGACTTATACAAATTCACTGTTGATGTCAATATGGTCAAATTTATCAATAAAAATCAACATACATCACTCATTCAAAGAGCAATCACTCCCCATCAAATACACTATCGTTATAACACCGGACTGTCCAGGGATTTTACGCACAGACTTAACTATACAATAGAAACTGCGGGAAATGCACTCTCTTTCAAAGGAGCAGATGTATGGAGTACAATTGCCATGCATATCAGACAGGCTTCATCACTAAATGTATTTGGAAATCACTAAAAATATCACTTCATTAGCTCTTACTTATGTATAAGTTCACTACTGCCATATTTACTATAGTAATGAAGTTCCCATTTTGTAATCATCTATTTAAAATATGGAAATTTCATTAAGCACCTTTAATTTCGTGATGCTCTTTTTTATACTTTTTTATTAAACATCATTTATTTTCTAGTAAATATACTAAATATATCATTTAATTTAAAATTATGTAACATTTTGTAAACTTTATATTGTATTTATTATTATTATTATTATTATTATTATTATTACTATTATTATTATTATTTGTTATCTCTATTACTGTCACCTGTCACTTTCACTATTTTTATGTAATAAATAAACTAAATGGCTTTAATTTTGTCTAAAAATACCACGTTTCCAACGGCATATTCAGATGAGGATACTGTGAATAAATTAATGTCATCAAATATCAAAAATTTGTAAAACTCTGTCACTTGTATTCATTTCTGAATAAAGTTTTTTGAATTTTGAATTTTTGAATCATGGAAGAAATAATGCCAGTCATTTCATTTGATATAAAGTCATAAGTGGATCTCATTTCTTTCCGTAATAAAGTTCAGACACTTAAAAATGAAAACATTTCAATTAGAAGTTAAATTCCAAACGTCAGTAACTTATATTACACTAGGCAACAAAGATTTTGTTACAGAAGACCAAATAGGTGCTCCTAGCTAATTTCGGTATGCTGATTTCAAATCTATAATTAGATTTTTTCTATCACGTCTAGATTTTGTGTAAAATGCAAATCACTTTTAGTAAAATTTTCTACCACGTCCAGATTTTGGTTTTAATCGGCTTAATGCCAGTAATATGAAACTTGCTTTTCAAGGTTAAAGCAATTTTTTTTGCCAACTATATACAAATTCGAACAATTTTGATAAATAAAATTTATCCAGAGTTGGCAACACTGAGTCAAGAGCATAGTAACGGGCAACGGCCCAACGGTCAGTCGCTACGTGACAGTCAAGCAGAACGGTTGTTGAAGCTCTCTGCTGATGAGCAAGTGACAGGTTGTGGTGACTTGTGTGTTTTTATAGCATTTGTTTTGTACTACGGTGTGTATTTCTTTTTATTTTGCACATCGTAATAATTACTTTCTACGTTTTTTCAGATATTGTATGGTAATTCAAAATGGCATCAAATAGACGTGCTTGTGTAAATCACCCAGACAACTTCTGCTTTGTCTGTGGACAATATACACCTAAGCCACAACGTAGAAACATAACAACAAAGATTAAACTTGCCTACAAGTGTTATTTTGACTGTAAGTTAGGAGACCAACAGAGGGACTGGGCACCACATATTTGCTGTGCACAGTGCAATGCAATGTTAATAGCTTGGATGAATGGTAAAAGAAAAGCTATGCCGTTCTCAGTCCCCATGGTTTGGCGTGAGCCGAAAAATCACTTCAATGATTGTTATTTTTGTTTGACAAAGATTGCTGGTTTCACAAAGAAAAACAAATCAAAGATCACGTACCCAAACTGCGAATCAGCAATGAAACCAGTACCACATGATGAAACAAATCCACCACCAGTTCCACCAGCAACGATAACAGACAGCAGTTCATCTGAAGATTCTGCTAGTGATATAGAAACAGGGAAAGATGGCATATATGTTCCAGATGCAAATATTTCCCCACATTTGTTAAGTCAAGCGGAGTTAAATGACTTAGTGCGCGATTTGGAATTACCAAAAGAAAAGGCAGAGTTGCTTGGTTCAAGACTTCAAGAATTTAATCTTCTCCAACCAAACACCAAAGTTTCCCATTTCCGCCATCGCCATTTGCAGTTTTCATCATTTTACTTACAGGAAGAAAACGTTTGTTTCTGCCACGATATCAGTGGTCTGATGCAAGGGATTGGCTGTCGCTATGATCCAAAAGAATGGAGACTGTTCATTGACTCTAGTAAAGCTAGCCTTAAAGCTGTATTACTGCACAACGTCAATGAAAAACCTTCAATACCTGTAGCACATGCCACTGGCCTTAATGAGACTTATGAATCGATGAAACTGCTGCTAAGACTCATCAAATATAAGGACCACACATGGAATATTTGTGGCGACCTTAAAGTTGTATCATTACTTCTTGGGTTACAGTTGGGCTACACAAAGCATATGTGCTTTTTGTGTCTATGGAACAGCAGAGATGACAAGAACCACTACAAAAAACATGATTGGCCATCTAGAACTGAACATGTTGTTGGTAAATACAATGTGAAACACCCAGCACTTATTGACCCTCAGAAAGTACATCTTCCACCACTTCACATTAAACTTGGCCTTATGAAAAATTTCGTGAAGGGTATGGATCATCAAGGTAGTGGTTTCCAATATTTAAAGGATAAATTCAAAGGAATATTGACAGATGCTAAGCTAGAAGCTGGAGTTTTCACTGGACCACAGATCCGCAGTGTCATCCACGACTCATCGTTTCCATCTAACCTAAATGAGAATGAACTAGGAGCATGGACATCTTTCGTTGAAGTTGTCAAAAATTTTCTTGGAAACCACAAAGCTGAAAACCACCGTAAACTCGTAGAAAACATGCTTAAATCTTATGAAATAATGGGATGCAGAATGTATGTCTTTGAAAATTCATTTTTTACATTCTCATCTTGACTTCTTCCCGGCCAACCTTGGGGCTGTAAGTGACGAGCATGGTGAGCGCTTCCACCAACAGATCTCAGTTATGGAAAACAGATACCAAGGTAATTTCAACCCAAATATGATGGGAGATTATTGTTGGTTCCTGCAGAAGGAGAGCTCGTCATCCTACAAGCGACAAAGGAAGAGGACACACCAAAGTTTCACTTAAGAACAGGAATTTGCCTTTCAGTAGTAACAACAAAATACTAACGCGCTTTGGGTGGATGGTTGGGCGCAGGGGTGGTAACTCCGCCAGCGGAATTCCGCTGTCTGTCTTAAGCCAGAATAAAGGAGGAAAGACATCCCTGTTCACTAATTATTTAAGTATGCTTAACATAAAACGTGGCACGGAAAAGTAGCTTAGACGGCTTTCGTAATAGAAGCGGGTGAGAAAAAAAATGAAAAATAGGGGTTTTCGGTTACACAAAATCTGGACGTGATAGAAAAATTTTGATATCAGATCTGAAATCAGCATCAGCGCTTTAGTAGGAATCAGTAGTTCACGTGTCTGTAACAAAAAAAAAGTTGAAATTTGTTGCCTAGTGTTATCAAATAAAGTAACCTTTTTAGCAATTTACTAAAAATGAAACTAAAAGAAGTTGGTGGCAAGACTTTTATTTTACCTCTAATTAAGAAAAACAGTATAAACCTGTTAAAACAATCTTTCTAAAAAAAAAACCTTTGCTCTACTGTACATGTATGCGTATCATTAATCTGATGCTAAAGCTATTCTGAAATTAATGAAGTTACTCAAGTTCTCTCGCTCTCTCTCTCTCTCTCTCTCTCTCTCTCTCTCTCTCTCTCTCTCATTATAATAAAACGCATAATTACGCTCTGAAGGGCCCATGGTTAGAAAATATAGCGGTTTAATATATATATGTGTGTAACATTTTAAGAAGTTATGAACAGTATTTCCATTAAGGGATAATTGCATCTCCACTTGTAGGAACCCAAATAAAGCCTTTATCACGCGGAACTGAATCTCCAAGTAGGAAGGAAGGATCGCTCTCCTAAATAAAAACGCTTTTAAGAACTCTCTTTCATGAGGAAAAAGAGCCTAAAACCACCATTAGAAGGCCAGGAAGGAATCATAAGGATATTCCGAGCGCTGTGATGAAGATTTACCAGCTTTTCAGCTCCATTTATAAAGGATTCATCAGACGAACATTTATAATGGTTTCAAGGGCTTTTGCTCGAATTTGGCTTGTGTACAATGGCAATGGGCGTTCGTAATATCGTGTTTAACTTTTACAAGATTAACAATAATGAGGGCGTGTGTGTGTATATATATATATATTATATATATATATATATATATATATATGTGTGGGAATGAACTCAGAATATATATATATATATAGAGAGAGGAGGGGCGACACGCTTGACCTTCGCGAAATGAGAAATCATTTCGTGGAACCTTTGTAAGGTTGTAAGGTTATATATAAAGGGTGATCCAGAGAAATGGGACCCAAAAGAAACCCTGTAACTCTTAAAGTATAAGTCCTTTTATAAAATCATACGCATCATTCGAAAGAGGATAGTCACAAGTTTGTACAGGATTGTATAGGTTTTGAAAATACAAGACAAGATAAGATACAAAACAAAATAAAAGTGTGTTAAAACTAACCCTTCAAGATGACTGCATGGACTGTGGAACAGCTGCGTTTCATAACTGAGCAATATTATGAGCATGGAAGAAGTGTAGTTTCAGCTCAAAGATCTTTCAAGACAAATTTTCAGATGTCAAAATCACCTTCTAAGAGCTGAAACTACACTTCTTCCATGCTCATAATATTGCTCAGTTATGAAACGCAGCTGTTCCACAGTCCATGCAGTCATCTTGAAGGGTTAGTTTTAACTAACACTTTTATTTTGTTTTGTATCTTATCTTGTCTTGTATTGTCAAAACCTATACAATCCTGTACAAACTTGTAACTATCCTCTTTCGAATGATGCGTATGATTTTATAAAAGGACTTATACTTTAAGAGTTACAGGGGTTTCTTTTGGGTCCCATTTCTCTGGATCACCCTTTATATATGTATATATATATATATATATATATTATATATATATATATATATAATATATATATATGGTGATTCAAAAGTCCTGCCTGAAAAATAGCTATACTGTAAACACCGTTGAGGCAGGAATTTTGTATCACCTTATAATATATATATATATATTATATATATATATATATATATATATATATGTGTGTGTGTGTGTGTGTGTGTGTGTGTGTGTGTGTGTGTTATAACAGACTAATATAAATATATTGAATGGTACTGAAGAGGATAATTTGTTTGCTGAAAAATCTTCGAATGTATTTTCGAACCTAGTGTATACCCCTTTCGACGACAACACCAAACAATCGACACTAAAAAAATTAACTTAACCTTACTTAACCTATCCAAACCTAATAATCTAACCTACAATAAACTGGCGACTGTTTGGCTTGTCGATCAGATGTCGTTAGTCGGTATTTTCTTTCTGGATACATTTTCATATTAAACTTAGTTACCTCATTTTCATTAATTCATTTACTGCCTTTCGAAAACCAATCGCGAACGGTACACAGGATGAGAGCAGGTAGTTGACGACATACCATATTTAAAAGAACGACAAAATAGGTGCATTAATGAGAATGTTTTTATTCCATCGCGAAAATTTCTTCAAATGAGTCAATAATATTTTTTAAAAGAAAGTTTAAATATAAATAATAATTAAATATAAACATACTTAAAAAAAAAAAAAAGTTTCTTCTTTTTTAATTGAATTCAAATATGAGAAAGAAGCAAAGATTAAAAATTAGAATGACATTGTGAATTTTCGTCCAAAATAAATAAATACTATACTAATTATGCATTATCATTTACCAGCGTTCGAGATTCGATTGTTTGGCGTTTTTAATGTTGTCCTCTATAAATAACTATTTATCATGGCGAGAACAGGGGTGAACAGGTGTGTGTGTGTGTACACATCTTGCGAATGTAAATATAAAAAAAAATTACGATGTATTTTCTATCGTCATGAAATGAATGATGAAAATAAATCAATAATTAAGGCAAATAAATTATATAATTTTCATAATTTCTGACTAATTAATAAACGCAACTGACAATGTTATTTTTATTATTTTTTTTATTTTTTTTTTTACAGTATTCATTTTGAAAGGTTGACTTATTTATTTTCGCTTCTGACAGTTTAAATTACGTTTTTCATCTGTCGGGGTCATACATCCTGCTGTTAACTTAATAGGACAAAAGTATTTCTTGTTTACTTGTATTGGAATAAAGTAAACGTTTTGTTTTAGTATATATATATATATATATATATATATATATATATATAAAATGTAAATCTTCGCTCATCCGACTTAATACAGCAGTTGGAGTCTAAACTATCTAATATTACTATTATAATAAAAAAAATATAATATATATAAAATGTATGAAATAAGTACTTATAAAATAAGAATTGAGGGGGGTGAGGGGGATGGCATCCCCCTTGTTAACTACCCTACCCACCCTCACCACCATCCCTCTTGTTAAAATTTTACAATTCGACGACTCTATATATATATATATATGTGTGTGTGGAGGGGGGGTTCGGGAAGAAACGAGAATATAGTATCTTCGACCGTTCTATAATTGAGTTAATCTTCAATTTCATTTCGGAAAATGTCTTTTCCTCCTCAAATAAGAATCGAAATAAGAAAAGTAATTTTAGATTATCAAATGCCCGATTTGGGGGGGGGGGGGGGTCTTTGTTTTTCCTGAAAAGTAGTGAATTTTCGAGACCTTCATAATTGGTTTTGAGGGTTTTGATATGAAGACAAACTTTAGTACAGATTCAGTTAACTTTAAATGATTTTTAAGCGCAATCAATTACCGCACTTAAATAAAGTGTAAAGTGGGAAGCTAGGACCTAGTGGGGCTCGAACTCGGGTCGCTCGGTTTCAGAGACAACACTCCCTCCGATCACGCCATCCAGAATCTACGAGTAGAATCCAAAAAAACGAAGGTAGTTTAATGGAGCATTGTGAAACAGCGTAAATATTGGCCTCCCTTAAATTAACCTTTTTTTTAGGGGGTTCTGGATCGCGTGATCGGTATGAGCGCTGACTCTGAAACAATGTGACGCGGGTTCGAGCACCACTAGGTTCTATTTTCTCACTTGACTACAGTTTCCAGTTAACCATAATGCAAAAAATATTACGCGTACATGAAAACCTACTAATATATATATATATATATATATATATATATATATATATATATATATATATATATATATATATACACACACAGGGTGTCCCATAAGTCCGGCATCATAGGAAAAATAATAAAAAAAAGCAAAACAAAAGCTTTATTTACAGAACGTGCTCAATATGTATTGTTCCGTAGCCCATTCACAAAATTCCATCCGCTTGTCGGGATCATCTTCGCTTAATTTCTGTAGGATCTGAAGTTTATATGGATGCCATTTGTGAGCCTGAAGAATGCGATGGATGCTACTTTTCGACACTCCTGTCTCGGCGGACAATCGCCGAAGAGACTTATTGGGACTTCTGTTAAAATGAGCCAGGATAGCAGTCGCTGTATCATCGTCAGTGGACCTCCTTGAAGGTCCACTGCGTGGTTTATCTTCTATGGATCCTGTTTCCTTAAACTTTGCAACAAGTCTGCTAACACAACTCTGTGTTATTGGCTCGCGGTCTGGATGCAGTCTGTTAAATTCAGCAGCGGCCTCTCTTTGACTCCGATTTCCTATGAGTAGAATTATCTGGATTCGTTCTTCCTTGCTCACAGACATTATGGCCTGTAGAAAGAGAAAAATATGAATTATGGTTTGTAGAAATAGAAAAATATGAATTTCTTCTATGATGCCGGACTTATGGGACACCCTGTATATATATATATATATATATATATATATATATATATATATATATATATATATATATATATATATATATATATATATATATGCACTAAAATCACAAATAACACGTGACCTTATTAATATTATTATATACTTATTATATACCTTATTATATACATTGGCCAAACTGGTAAGACCCTTGAGTTACGTATTAAACAGCATCAATACAGTATAAGAAGCGGCCAGGAATCTAACGCCATTTTCATTCACGTAAGAGATACTAATCATCCCATTGATTGGAAAAATGCTTCCAAATTAAGGTTTAGTAAATCTATTGTTAGCAGAAATATACTGGAATCAAGTGTGATCAAGAATAATGCGGATTTGGTCCTTAATATTAGCCCTGGGTTGTACAAATTAGATTCGTGCATTGTCAGAAAGCTGGCGAAGGGCCTACTGTTTTCTTAACTGCATTCTTGCCCCTTAATGGTTTGCCCTGGTTAAATAAATAAATATTATTGTAAGAACTGTTAACATTCTTATGTGTCTATTTTAATTGTAATATTTCTTTCGTGTATAATCTTTGGTTGCTGGGGGTTTATTGGACTTTTGAACTGGGTTGCTTTTGGGAAAACAATTTTTTTCCAGATTGTTTGTAGAAATTTTGTAATAATCTGTAAGACGATGGCAACATTCCCTTTGTTTTCATTAATTTCGGGCCACTTAATTTCCTACTTCAATTAAATATTAGTGCTAATAACCATTATAATAATTTTTGTTTTCTGTACTGGTGTTTTGTCTAATTTCATCTATATAGTAATTTAGCAGCCTACAGATTATGTTATCTATTTGTTATCTACGTTATCTATTCGTTTTTCATTAAATTCTTGCCAATTAATTGCCTGCTTTAATTAAATATTAGTGTTAATGACCATTATAATAATTTTTGTTCTCTGTATTGTTTTTTTTTTTGTCTAATTTCATCTATACAGTATACTTCTTTTATATTTAGTAATTTAGCAGTCTACAGATTATGTTATCAATTGAAAAAATCTTTAGAGGGCTTTAAGGCCTTTAATTTGAGGTGCCGATTGTGAATTTTTTGCTTGTCTATTTAACTCATTTACTTTGTAATCTTCGTCTATTTTCTGTTCCTCCTTGATAATGTGAATATATCACGAAAGCGCTCGGACTTTGTGTTTCCTTTTCCCTGTGGTTGTTTGCTATATATATATATATATATATATATATATATATATATATATTGGAGTGGTTGTATAAACATAATCTTTAAAACGTTAAGTGCGGAACCCATAATATTGTCCTTATTCCCTAAAAACTCAGAATACCAATTTGTATAAAAATTGGAAATGTTTTAGAGGTGCCGCAAGAGTCCCGAATATTTTAGCTTACAGTCTTTTTTGAGTTCAGCTCCAGGTCCCCTTCACCCATAAGGGTGAGTATTATCCTCTCAATGGAGGGGGTTTCGTTGGTGCTAGCAACTCATTGTCGCCTGGTTGAACTTTGGAGACTTCAACTAATGTTTTCTTTTTTGCATCTGGGAATGTTTTACGATGTTCCTCAACGACCTGAAGCAAAACTGTCTGTTCCTCATTTCTCGTTACAGAGGCGTTAAAGTCCTTTATCAATGCTACTCCCATTTCTGCTATATCAGTGACAACCTTCATGCTTTTAAGAATCTTGGAAGCGTTTTGATAATCTGGAATCTGTTCCCATTGAGCTGGATCTACAGAAGTTAGAAAGTTATCTTCCAACCCTAAAATTGAGAACAGTTGTCTAGAGTTTGCTGTGACAAATGATGACAGATCTTTTCATTCAGCAATCGTTGGACAAATTCTGTTTGAAAGGCATTTATCTCCTTCATATTTTGGAGATGCGATCATCAATCTCTTCATTTCTAAAGGTACACGATCATCAAAGAAAGAGAGCCCAATCAGACGTTCACTGAAATACCACAAATGATTACCGAATGCCTTGCCTGCAGATTTGGAGACGACAGTGTCTGGGTAAGTTTTTAATTGCTGAAGGAGCTCAAGGTCATTTGCAGAAGCTAAAGTTGCTTGGGGCATTGGAACCATGCTTCTACATAAATCTTTGTAGTGAATAAATTGAATCTTCTTAAAGATAATATTTCTTTTGATGTTAGACGAACCTGTGAACGGAGGAGATAAATCTTTATAGAATAAATTACGTTTGCTAGCCAACGTGCACGATGTAGAGCACCTGGTCGCATCAGTCTTCTTCCTCGTGGGGTACTTCTCCAAGAAACAACAATGTTAATTCTAAGGTTTCTCGGTAATCATCTCTTGGTTGACGTCCTTCTAGGTTAGTTTTACAGAATTAAATTATTTCCTTCCATTCAGATATGTCTAAGGTCACTTCTTTATCACCAATCACTGGTTCAAGCTTACTCTTATCAATGTTACCCCATTTTAGCTGTAATCGCTTAAATAAAACAATATCAGGTCCTGATGAGGGACCAAAAAGGACACCAAATACATTTCCAACTATAATCTCATGGATATGATGACGACAGGCTAGGTGCAAAAGATTTTTGTCCAACACTTGTTCAATCAGAATGCATGCACCTCCTCTCTTTCCTGTATTACTTGCCGTGGTATCAAATAACAGCTTTGATCTGGTTGGTTAAATTCCATTCTTTTACAGTTTCAACAACAGCCTTTGCAATTGCTTTTGCACTTTCGGAGGTAAGTTTAGGGATTGCAAGAAGCTTGACGATATCTTTACCAGTCACTACCACAGTACCACAGGCAAGCAACCGACAGACTTTTTTCCTGTGACATCAGAGCATTTTCAGATCCCAGTGAACTGCTAGGGGAGTTTCTGAAGCAAAGTGTTCAATAATATTAGCTGAAGTTTCTTTTCTAATTTTCATCCTTTTAGTGGGAATAGAATCTTTGTTGAGCGATAGTGACTCTATATCATATCCTAAACTTTTTACCGTAGCAGCAACGATATGAGCTGCTGCTCGGTTGCTGGTCTTTGTACGGTCTAGAGCTTGAGCTAATTCGGGAATCATTATGTTTTGAGGTCTTGCTTTCTTCAATTGTGGTTGAAAAACTTTTTAATTTTTGAGATGTACTATTTTCCGAATGGATCGACTCGTTATTACTACTGGTACTTGAATCTATTGTTGCAACTTTGCTTAGTTATATTTCTTTTTCATGTTTTCTCTTGCGGCTAATAAAATTTTGCTTTCTAATTATCTTATTTCTTTCCTTGATTGTTGTCACTTTATCAATGCCAGCTATGTGACCTTTCCTTCCACTGCGCTGAGCAATAAGAAATTTCTTATCTTCTTCTATTTTCATCATAGACAGAGCGTTCTCGTGTGCAATGTCAAATAGTTCATTAAGTCGTGATGTGAAGTGTGTTTCATTGGAAATTTGCTTTTGAGATCGACGGGACTTACTTTTTTGTAATGCTTTCCATTCAGAATGAAGTTTGAGCAACCGCTTAATAAGATCATGTTCATGCGTAGTTGGAATACTGGCTTTCTTCCAGAAACCTATAACACTGATCAAAGTGTTCTTAGCACTATCTTTCAAAGGGAGCTTCATCTCTGAATGATGGTAAAAAAAAATGTGCCAAAACTTGCTGCTGAGAAGGGAGTTTATCGACCAATATTTTTGGTAAAGTTGGACCAACAAGCCATATATCTGTTTTAGAACGAGTACTATAACTAGTACTAGCCATGATTGCAAAAAAATTAAAAATTTTAGGGCGTGAAACTCCTAACCGTGAAATAAATGGGGCACGAATTACTACCACATACGCCCTTCCTCAGCATGTAGTTAACTGAGGATTTGAGTTGTAGCTTGCTCCTTGCCAGTTTTTCAGATGCCAAAAGTCACAAGAAGTAGTTACATATATTGATATTATGTCATAAATACAGCTATATATCTGAAAACATGAATATTTCATATAAACATTTCAATAATAATTTCTGCAAATTTTGCAAAGAAATAAATGGGGTATTTTACTACTGATTAAAAGTACATAACTCTACATTTTTATACTGCCGTGCGCCACCCCTAAATATGATTTGATTGCTTTAAAAAGTGGTATGCTAAATTTTCTCATGATAAAGAACAAAATTCGACCTTGCGAACGTTAAAGTTAAAAAATAATTTTTGTCCCTACAGTATATATACGCTGATAGCCACCCTAAATTATATATATTGTATTTTCACTTTGTCTTCTTCCATAAACAAACTTGTAGATGGCCAGTAATAATAATAATAATAATAATAATATTGAGTAATTTTGCATTTTCATTATCGAAGAATTTAACAGTTTATTACATAAGCAATATTCGCTCACTTTTTCTCTCATTTTCTCACATTTTTTTTACATTTAATGGGCAATTTTGCGTGTTAAATTAACTTAACAGGAAAAGAGAAAAGTAAAAAATTTGTTGAATTTTTAAAGATATTTTGATTCGGTAAAATTTCTCTCTCTCTCTCTCTCTCTCTCTCTCTCTCTCTCTCTCTCTCTCTCTCTCTCTCTCTCTTCTCACCGGCACTGGGATGAAACGTTATGGGGCTTAATTTAATCTTTTGCTGCGAACGTTTTCCGCATATAATGCCTAGGTGGGGGAGGGGGAAGAGATGAGGGAAGGGAGAGAGAGATTCTTTTCAGTGGAAAAATTATTCAAAAGAAAAGGTTAGAATAAATTTTTAAAAATGAACTGACCTTATTTACATACCTTATTAACTAAATAATAGTGAACAAATATTATTAATAATTTAAAGTATCAAACACACACACACACACACACATACACACACGCATGTAGTGACGGTCGCCATGTACACACACACACACATATATATATATATATATATATATATATATATATATATATATATATATATATATAAATATATATACTTGTTTATTTATTTATTAATCTCATAAATTTATTTCTATTTTAATTTTAATTTTTAATTGAATTAAATATTCTTACCTCTTATTTTACCTTTAATTTTTTTTCATTGTTTTCAGTAAATTAATTTAATTATGTAATGTTAATTTAATATTTTTAATGAGTTCATTAATTAATTTATTATAAAAAAAAAAGGCGTCGATTTTGCACTTGAAGAGAAAAGATAAAATAAAGAGAGAAGACATGAAACAAGTTTAAGATCTTGTAATGAATGAAAATGGGGTTGGTTAGGGCGTAGATTATTCATATTTTAATTCTCTCTCTCTCTCTCTCTCTCTCTCTCTTTATATATATATATATATATATATATATATATATATATATATATATATATATATGGGATGAATTTCACAATTAAACACGTGAAATGAATGAATGATGCAAACCCACAAGGAAAAAGAAAAATGATTCCAAGGCCTTTTGTGTATTCAGAAGTATATTCAGAAGTTCATTCCCCTGACGAGGTGTACTTCTGAATACACGAAAGGCCTTGGAATCATTTTTCTTTTTCCTTGTTGGTTTGCATCATATATATATATATATATATATATATATATATATACAGGGTGTCCCATAAGTCCGGTCTCATTCACTTTTATTCGCCTCGATTTCTTTGCAAATTGAATATTTGTAAAGAGTTTTCTAGGAAACTCATTTGAATGAGTAATTACCTCAAGTTCTGTTCTTAGACGAGTTGCATAAAAAAAAATTGGCCATAAATATGTTTGAGTGTTGGAAATTAAGTAGGAACCGAGTTATTATAATCTTCAAACATTTTAAGATGAAGTAATTGAACAAAGTTAATTTTATTTAATACAATGTATCGTGTTTTAATTCCCAAAGTGATAGCATTAAAAAGTTTAAAATACATACCCCTAAAGTCATTTTTAACATCTTAACTCTTTTGTTAGACAGAGGTGATTTTTCTTCGTCCGCAACGTGGCTCACTCGTCTCTTATGCGTACTTCCAAACTTTAATGAAATAACCCTATTTTTCTTAAAGTATTTTTTTTTAGGAGACTTCACTTCCAAACGGCAAACAAATGTGTTGTTGAACAATACGTTATTTTGGGCAAAAATAGAATGAAGTATGTTTAAAGGAAAGCTAAATTTGGACTGATGTAAAAATAAGCCTTGTTCAGTGTATCTGCATACCAAAACATAGGATTTGTATTGCATTCAAATAAGCCCATCAATACATCTCTCTCCTCAAATACCGTACACACAAGTCGAGATGTAATCTAGTCTTTACATCCAAAGCTTTCATTCTCTTAAACGAATGTCCAAAAAATGCTGAAAAAATGTTTAATGTCAACAAAATTAATTTGCGTTTACTGATCTTACTCGAAGATAGCGAGAAAACTATATCCTTAATTTTGATTGGTTTGTTTAACCTTCTTCGCAATATCTAAGGTCGTGTGACGGAGAGGACCTACAGCTTTACGGTCCTTACATACTCTAATCTAAACGCGGAGAACGGTCACCCATCCAATTACTGCCCAGACTCACTGTTGTTTAACTTCGTTGATCTACGGGAATGTTTTGCCATGTCTGAACATAGACCCGTTGCGCAGCGAGTCAATTATAAGTACGAATGGTTCCCTCCGATGCGTCAACTTTAGGCGACATTGACGAACGCCAATTCTCCTTATGCCTTTGAAACATCCTTTATAAAGGCAAGACAATACAATGTACACACACCCGCACTGACCATGTTCCAGCCGTTCGCGGACACGACCATTCTGGAAACTTTTAGATATATATATATATATATATATACGAGGGTGAGCTGAAAAGTAATGCCTCCACTCAAATAAATTTTAAACGGATTGAAGGATTTTATGGAAAACAAAAGTAGAGATATACCTTAGAGTTTATTCTTCAAAACGATACATTTACTTTTCTATAAAATCACCCTCTACCTCGATACATTTACGCCAACGTTAAATGAGTTTTTGAAATCCATCCGTAAAACTCGGATTAGGTTATAACACAAAATTGGTTTTATCTGGTTACCTCTACACAATCCAGAATTATTCAAGTGGAGGCATTACTTTTCAGCCCACCCTCGTGTTTATATATATATATTTTTTTTAATTGGGATTGTTTAACCTCCTTCGCAACATCTAAGGTTATATGGCGGAGGGGATCTACAGCTTTACGTGGGATCCGAACCACGGGTCGCTACATAATCTGGGCGCAGAGGACGGTCTCCCATCTACCTACTACCCAGACCCAATGTCGCTTAACTTCGCTGATCTCTGGGAAGCGGTGTTATGACATTGGCCACGACGTAGCCCGATATATATATATATATATATATATATGTATAGAAACGACGCGGTCATTGCAGTTAAATGTGTGTGTGTATATATATATATATATAGAGAGAGAGAGAGAGAGGAAAGGGGTGTAACAGAATTCGCGGACCATAGGGTAATTAATATTTCATTTTCAGATGTCTGATTTTGAGATATTTGTGGGAAGTTAACGAGAACGCGATAGACTTTATTTAATTATCAAAATTATCTCAAAATACCTTCGTCTTTCGTTAATTTCCCAGACATATCTAAAAAAAGAAATATGAGTTAGTCTGCGGTGCGCAAATTCTGTTACACCCTCTATATATATATATATATATATATATTATATATATATATATATATATATATACACACAGAGGTTGGGACACTTGCCTGACGTCCGTGTGTTGAGGGATCGACGCATAAAACGTCTACGGGGGTTACCATATATGGTATATACGTATATATGGACCAAGTTTACAGATGGCGAGCAAAAGAGATCCGTTATTCGCAACAAAAGCACTTGTGCGCGTACCCCATAAGCCAGAAACCAGAAACTCCTAACTTAGGCAAAACTTAAAAATAAGTAAAAACTTCACCGCAAGTTGAAGAAACTTCATAATAACAGTAAGAGGAGCTTCGATTGATGGTTGAAAAAAAAAAGACCGAACTTCTCCCGAACGAAGTGAGCCCAAAACTTTAATACCAAACGTAAGAAGTTAGTTAGTTCCACCACAAAAAAGAACATCAATAATGCGGGAAGTTGAAAACCGGTTTTGGAACCTCATTTATGATTTATGTGACCGACAGAAGATTTTCCACACAAAAAGTAAACTTCAATCCTCGACCAAAGAAGGACTGAAAATTTTCATTATTTCTCATTTATGAAATTTTTTTTTTTTTTATTATTATTTTGTAAAAGTTATATATATATATATATATATATATATATATATATATATATATATATATATATATATATATATATATATATATATATATATATATATATTATATATTAGTAGGACTACTAAGTAAAATAATACTAATACTAATAATAATAATAGCAGAAATATTAATGACAATAGAAAGTACAGTATAATAATATACAATTACATTCTGAATGTAAATTATTAAAAAAAATTATTAATTCTTTTCTTTTTTTACTGTATTTCAATGACATATACTTACCGAGTAAGATACAGGGTGTCTCGGAAGTCGCGCACAATAGTGTAATATAATTTTATTTGAATCTGAATAAGGCCTATGGTGCGCGACTTCTGAAACACCTTGTAGAATATTAATCCTACTAGTAAAACTGATTCCTTAATATTAACATATGTGCGGCTGCGATTTTGTATGGTTAATGACGCCAAACAGTTTAATATAATTTAACATTTTCTCTTTAAATTTAATGAATAATATAATTGAGTTAACTTTCAAAATATGAAATACAAAACTACGATAGCAAAACGTACTCTAATTTATCAGGAGCCCTACAAAATACTTCGATGATGATAATAATAATAATGGTCGAAAAGGGCCACAAACTGGCACAGCGCTCAGGCCAGACTAATGCGGCCCACTAGGAGTTGAGCGCCCGACTTCAGCTTCTTCATTTCGCTTACAGGGAGACTATTTCGATAAGTGATTGGTTGTTCCGTTTTTTACGTGCTTCGTCCAGCAGAGAGGTCACTAAGACGGGCGGTAATGCCACCCAACTGGGAAAATTGGGTCTCCTTTAAAAGGGGAACTGGGTAGCAATATTAGTTCACTCATTCACATAATATACAGGCCTGTATAAGTATTCCGAGTGCTTGGTCCAGTTTATGCAGAGCAAAACTAAGGCGATAGGGGTTCATTTGTGTTTAGAACGGGCGCAACTGTGTTACCTTGATGAGGAAACACAAACTTACGGTGCATCTTGCTCCTGATGAATTATGCACCCGAACCTATAGAGCCAGGCGTGTCTTCAATGCCAATTAACGACACGAGCAAAAAAATCACTATGAATTTGAGCGCCCATTGGACTATGGTAACATAAAGCATTGTTGCTTTCAGTGGTGATGAACCACGTACCGAAGCTTCGTTAGTACGTTGACCCTCTGTAGACTTAGCAGTAATGCTGTGCGCTGCTCGTACCCTGAATGGGTATATGGGCGGAGCGGTGCTTTCTGGGATATTAAACCTTTGCTTTCTATCTGAGATTTAATTTATGAACAGTCTGTGTCATATATACAGGGTGAATAAAAAGTTGCACCCGATTTTGGGTCAATTGTGGAAACCCAAAATCGGGCGCAACTTTTTATTCACCCTATATATATATATTATATATATATATATACTCTACAACAAATTATGTCAGCATGGTGTCACATTGCAGTCTTACTGTTGTCATTCTGAATCATGTTAGTGCCATATTGGCATTATTAGTAAAATTCCCAGCATCGTGACAACAGTAAGAGGGCACGAAGACGTCATTATGACATCAATACGAGTCACTTTCTAGATTATTTATATATATATATATATATATATATATATATATATATATAGTGTGTGTGTGTGTGTGTGTGAAAGAATAAAAAACTAGAAAATGCAGATTTCTTTTTTATTAATTTGTACAATGAACAGAAATTAAAATTCTGCTTTTGTCGTTCATAAACTTTAATTAGAGAGAAAGTGACAACTCGAATTTCTTCGAGATTCATTTGTTTTGCACTCTCTCTCTCTCTCTCTCTCTCTCTCTCTCTCTCTCTCTCTCTCTCTCTCTCTCTCTCTCTTCATTCCTTGTGTTATTTATAAAAATATGTCACAAACTCCAACCGGTGATTAATTAGATGTAATCCATTTCTGCTTTTTTTAAATGACACTAACGTTAAAGCGTGGGAATATGTACGAGTACGTGGTTATTCTGAGTCGAACCTTCGCTTATTTAATACAGAAACTATTACGATCTTTACTTAAGCAAGAAGTTTTAAGCCGTCTAAATCTTTCTTTCATAATCTCTCGCGGCATTTCAGAAATTACTATGAAAAATATTAATGGTAGATGAAGAAATAGACAGTAAATGCCAAACACTGAATATATTGTAACCATTAGGACTATTATCTTAATGTAAAACAATGAGTGCCAAACGGTCAGTGTCAGTCATTTAATGCCTATTCGCAAAGTGGCAGTCAATGAATGCCAACTGTTGAGTGTAAAAGTATTAGCCGTTGCTTTTCTGGGCCGTCGGGAAGGAATATCTTTATTGAGTTAAAGATCCACCGATCGGACCATGGTATGCAAAGATTCATATCAGTAAAGTTATGTATAATACACATTCATAAACAGTTTATTTTGATTTCACGAGTTTGTTAAGTATACTTTGGTTGACTGTACGAACGCAATTTCGGCTCAGACTTCAAGTTTCAGAGATTATGCCTTTCACTACGTCTTCCTTGGTGGAATATTGGTTCGGATTCCCCATAAAGTTGTAGGTCTCCTCCGTTATATGACCTCAAATGTTACGAAGGAAGGTAAACTCAGAACATTACTATAATTATTATTATTATTATGACTTTACAGTTGTATATTTAATTAATGGTGTGATTAATTTTGTTGCTCCATTGCTATTACACTATAAAAATTGTGTTCAAAATTTAAAAGCAGTTCTAAACACGTTTTGCGTACACTTTTTAAACACGTTTTGCTTACACTTTTTAAACGTTTTGTTTACACTTTTTAAGCACGTTTCGTTTACACTTTTTAAGCACGTTTTGTTTACACTTTTTAAAGACGTTTGAGTCTAAACATGTTTTTTATTTTCAATTTTTACTTTTGAACATGTTTAGAGATGCAGAATGTTTGATGGAATGTTGCATTATGATCAACATATGATATAAGTATATTTTTCAAAGAAACTTTAAAAATATTGAAAAAGCTTATTTGACTAAATTTAACGATAGCTCATCAGACATTTCCAAACTTAAGTCCTAAATGGAACCTTTAACCCGCTTAGGTAAAAAAATAACGTGCTTTGCAATGTTAGACGAATAATTATCACATAGGCCATAATTAACCTGCTTTAAATTGATATCTAGAGAGCAATTATCGGCGCACCTCTCCACGCAAACAGAAATATTTAAAATTAAATATAAACAAGACTAGCGCGCATGCGCAGACACTGCAAATTTCAATAAAGAAACCTTCTAACGTATTTCCATTCACAACAAAAATAATACAAGTGCTTTCGTTTTGAAGAAAAATAAATCGTATCATGTAACGTTTAAATAAATGCTTTTTACTGCATGCTTTTTTTTTGACGATGCGAAACATCTGGCAGTTCAGTACAACCGGGCCACGTCGTAACACCGCTTCCAGTTGGATCAGCGCGGTTAAGCAACGTTGGGTGTGTTCAGTACTTTAGTCCTCCGCGCTCAGATGACGTAGCGACCCATAGATACTTCATATATCACGTAAACCGTAAGCCTTCTCAGTCACATGACCTTTGCCGTTACGAAAGAGGGTAAAAAAGTCAAAACATTATTATTATAATTGAATACAACAACACTTAATAACATTTTTGTCGAGTCACGAGTAATAAACAGTTATATAAATAACATATTTAATACCCAAACATGTTTCGTAAAAATACATTTAAATACAAACCATAAGACTAGAAGCATGTTTTTATTATACATATTTCATGATGGAACAGAAAAAAAGATTCTTGGTAAATAAATAAATAAAATAAATAAATATATATTTCAGGTTACAAAAAATGTGTTTCAACAAAACCTGTTTAAAAATGTTACGCAGGTTTTTAAATGTTAAATAAATTTAATAATTAAATACATTTAAGTGTTAAATAAATTTAATAATTGGATACATTTAAATGTTAAATACAAGATCTTTATAGCGAAAAGACATTTTCCCCGAGGACCAAAAGCGGTATTTCGTAACCGGAACGTCGCAAAATTTCATGAAAATGACAAAAATAAATAACTTAAAATTGAAAAGATACAAAATATAAGCGAATTTGAAATGAAGCAAAGCATTTGTGATTTATTACATTCAGTACGGAAACTGCATAAGCTCAGTTTGAAGTTGCTTGGTGTTGGGGTGGGGGGACCTGATGTTGAACAATGGGAAACGAAACTTCTGAGGGGTGCCTTGAGGCAGAAAAGTCTGAGAAACACCGACCTAGAGAAACGCAATCTCATATGTTTACACTCAATGACTGACATCCATTGACTGCCAGTCGGGATAAGCATTAAATGATTGGCACTCACTATTTGGCATCCATTACTTGATATTAAGGTAATGGCACTAAATTGATTGACATTCAATGTCTGGCACTCACTGTTTATATTTTTATCTGTAATTAACATTTTTGTGGTCAATTTTATAGCTTCATGGTTTATTACGTTACTTTTGTTGTTATATGGTTAGATTAGTGGTTGACAAACCATGTTAATATATATATTATATATATATATATATATATATATATATATATATATATATATATATATATATAATATATATATATATATATATATATATATACAGTGTGTCCGTAAAGTCATGGTGGGATTTTAAATAGCTATATTATTCTAAAACAATAACTTTATTTAACGTAGTTCGATATGGGCTCCTCTGGTAGCCCTGCAGACATCTAGGCGGTGATGTGTCCGTAAAGTCATGGTGGGATTTTAATAGCTATATTATTGCAACGAAACATGATAATGAGATGAAACAATGCCAAATTTAAGAACAACTCTCAAAGTTGTATCTTGTAGTTAGTCTAGGCTAAGCTTAACCTTTATCTCGTAGTTAGTCTAGGCTGTCCACATGCCTTGTTGAACATGAGCGTAATAGCCCGAAAGTTAATGTGTGGTGTGCTCTAGCACGAGATCGAGTGATTGGCCCATTTTTCTTCGCGGAACCCACTGTGACGTCACACAACTATCTCGCTATGTTGGAACATTTTGCAGTACCCCAATTTATTGACAATAATGTCATCTTTCAGCAAGATGGTGCTCCTCCGCACTATGCCAACGTTGTTCGAGAATTCCTTAATGAAAAATTTCCACAGAGATGGATAGGAAGAGGAGGATGGAAGCCATGGCCTCCACGCTCTCCGGACCTGACACCTTTGGACTTTTATTTGTGGGGTTACGTCAAGCAAAGCGTGTACAGTGTACCCATTAGGGATATTCATCACTTGCACGAGCGAATCACGGAAGCTATCGCATCCGTCACTCCTGATGTTCTTGGGCGTGTGTGGCTGGAATTGAATCACCGCCTAGATGTCTGCAGGGCTACCAGAGGAGCCCATATCGAACTACGTTAAATAAAGTTATTCTTTTAGAGTTGTTCTTCAATTTCCCTTTTTTTCATCTCATTATCATGTTTCGTTGCAATAATATAGCTATTTAAAATCCCACCATGACTTTACGGACACACTATAATATATATATATATATATATATATATATATATATTAGTGATGTAGGTCACATCCGCATCCGCATCCGCGGAACATCCGCACATTTTCTCGCATCCGCATCCGCGTCCGCATCCGCACTTTGGACTGCGGATGTCGTGCGGATGTGGACCGTTGAGATAAAACGTCATTAATAAGCGGAAATTATCAAATTCTACTATATTAATAGAACTAGTTCATTGTGCGCAAAAGTGATGCAAGCGACAAGACGAGAGGCTGTTCTTGTATGAAGTTACTCTCTTGCAACCTACTTAGATCCACGTTACAAAGCTAAGTTATTTTCACCTAGTACATTAGAACGAGTTAAATCATCACTTGGCAAAGCAGTTGAAGAGCTTCAATCTCTTGAATCTGTCGCTTCGCCACCCACCAAAAGAATAAAAGTTTCAGTGACAGAACCAACACCTTCAACAAGCAAATCTATCACAGAATCTGTCTCTCAGTTTCTTGAGTCAAGCAGCAATGACGAGACCTACGCGATGTCAAAAGATGTAGTGAAAATGATCGAGAGCTATCACCAAGAAAAACGCCTGGCTGCATGTGACAATCCTATTAGTTGGTGGAAAAATACGCAGAATATCTATCCATACTTGAGTAAACTTGCGAGGAAACATTTAGCCTGTCCTCCAACAAACGTACAAAGCGAGAGATTATTTAGCAGTGCTGGATTAATATATGATGAAAAGAGAAACAGACTGGCAGCAGAAAAGGCAGAAAAATTAATGTTCCTTAAGCATAACCTTCCTATAATTAAGTTTGAACATTAAACGATGAACATCTTAGTTTACTTTATTTTAATTACTCATTTATAAATATGCCTAATAAAACTTTAAACTATAAAATAAATAGTTATCAAGCTAATTAAAGATCTCTTTCTATAAGGTGGAGGTTGGGGAAAGAGGTCGGTGGGGGTGCATTTGAGTTGGGTTCACGTCCCGCATCCTGGTAACACAATTGTGGTTTCTAATTGTGGCTGAAACTCAACAAAATATAACGAATTTATTTGCAGACGAATTCACTAATTGATTTCTATATTAGTTAGATGCTTGATATTATTTTATATGTTCAGAGAAAAGTACAGCAATTATTGTACAATTAATCAATTATACTACATTATAGCTACAGCTCTCTCTATATAATAACTTATTATATACGTTAAACACAACAAATCTCGAATATATCCTAAAAAATAACGAAAATGTAGACATCCGCATCCGCATCCGCATCCGCGGATGTTGAAATCAAACATCCTCATCCGCATCCGCATCCGCGGATGTGAAAAAAATGACATCCGCTACATCACTATATATATATATATATATATGAATACATAGGATACCAAACGGCGACAAAGCGGCTGATCCCTACAAGGTGGCTGTCTGTTTCAGAATGAAGGTTAAAAGATGAGAAAATTAAAGACAAGTAAAAGTTTTAAAGAAACAAAAAGAGAGAAGAGAGGTTGAAAGTAAGGAAAGAAATTTAAAAATAAAGTGAAAATTTTAAAGTAAAATCGAACGAAACCATACGATACTTTTATGCGCTAACAAATGCCTCTAACTCGGGTTTTAAGACAAGATAAGCATCTCGTCTCCTTTTAGACGATTCGACCGAATTACTTTGAACTGCCCTGGCTGACAATCCTTTCCACAAATTAACTATACGATTGAAGAATAAATGTTTAGCTTCATTAGAATTAAAATGTTTACTTACTAATTTGAGACTATTACCTAAAGTGACCAGATTTTTTGAAGTTAAAAGCGGGACATATCCTCACCCCCCCCCCACTTGCCCCCATATGACATACATATATGCTCCATTTTCTGTTGTACCAAATATATATACAATACTAACAATAAAAATCAAATAAGAGAATAACGAAACAGAATCAGAGTCAAATTACTACTTTTCCACCAGTGCAAACTGACAACTTTCGTCTTGCATTACGTAATGCCTGAAAACACCAATGAAAATATTAATTATTGGTAGTAATTTTAATAAAGCGGGACATTTTTGCTCAATATCTCCAAAAGCGGGACAATTTCGGGACACCATACGTCAGCGGGACACAATTCTCCAAAGTGGGACTGTCCCGCCGAAAATCGGGGCTCTGGTCACCTTACTATTACCGCGAGCTCTATCTGTATTTCTGAAGGCGAAATATGTTTCGGCGTCGACATTATCAAAACCTATGATCATTTTAAACATCTAGATTAACTCTAGATTAACTCTCCCTGAACACGCCTTTTTACGAGTGGGAATAAATTTAATGTTTCTAAACGGGCATCGTATAATTTGTTTCTAAGTCTGTGAATCATCTTAGTAGCCCGTCGCTACATTATCTCCATTCTGTCTATGTCATGTCGTAAGTATGGGGGCGGGACCACAACTGAACGCAGTATTCCAGGTCGGGGCGTACTAAGGAATTATAGGAGTATAACGTTAGCACTATTTTCTCCGACTTAAATTCAAATAATATGCCAATAAATTGTAAGTCAAAGGATTCGGGATTTCCGGGGTTGAGGTTGTGGTTCCACTTTAACTTTACTCATCTTTTGTCCCGTTCGTTGGGTGGTGTGTGACGACACACACGCACTCGGGATGGTAACGTGACCAATGATACTTTTCTATTAATGCAATTTTTACTACTAGACCACAACTAAGTAAATTAAAATTATTTATCGAACCTTATTATTAAACTCAGGAATTTAATTTTGACCAGTAATAAAAATTGTTTTCTTACGAAACACCAAAACTGTTGTACTTTTAATCTTATGTTCACAGATTACTTTAATTTTACACTTAACGTTATATAATTCAAGAGACAAGGTTAAGCCTTGACCGAAAATCAAGTAGGCCTTTAAAAACGATGTAGCCTCGCGCATGACATGAATAAAAAGCCTAGGGGGCCGCGGATAGAAAATTCTATGTCGTTGGCCCAAGTCGAAAATGAAATTAATTTTCTGTTATTAACTCATCTTAATATAGGCCATACTTCCCACGGGCTCTGATCGAAATGTTGAAAACAAATTAATAAGGGCAGGCAAAACAATCTTAAGATGGACAAACTACTTCCGACGACAGGGATTAATACATGATTTCGATAGTTTTTAGAATTTCCCACCAATTCTACAGTATTCAACTAACTTTATTGACCTAGTTTCTGATATTAAATCTATTACTTATATAGATCTGGTATTATTTAAAAACTAATTTGTCTTTAAGAACATGATTGGACAAGACTAGAGGTGGGTATCACGTGACAAAAAAACTATGCTGTTTATGACTATGAGTGTCGGCAACAATAATATGATAATTAATTAATAATAAAAGAGAAATACTGTACTAATACAGTAATAAACGGTACCAAATTGTGCACTCACATGCAACGATAAATGATAACTTTCACGCTAAATACTTCCGTAATTAAAATATTAATATAAAATAATTTAAATCACTAATGAGCAAAATATTAATAAAATGACAAATTAGACACCAAACACTTCAATCAATCAGATACACACAAAAGGTAGACTTAAATCGCTTTTAAGGAGCTGTGAAAAATGCGTCCAGTCTTGGCAAAGGCCAGACGACGAATATATGAAAATGAAAATGAAAATGAAAAGGTTTATTGCAGACTATAGTCTATATGACAAATATTATTAATACAATGACAGTTCATATACTAAGGATAAAAATATATACAATTGATTAGAAATAATACTGCACTGTCGATATTAAGTGGAGCTCCAGACAGACGTTTTCGTACCAAGAAGTCCATAGCTTAGAGGATAAATGGCAGGACTCATGGATAGCTTGGATGATCGGGTTGGTTGATTTTTTAATTCTTTGCATTAGACTGTGTTGAGCACGTCTTGTTACCTCCGGGAAGCTCGGGACATTGCGGGTAGCAAACATTTGCGAAGCTGAGCATCTCGGGGGTAATTTATGTAAGAGTCTAAAAGATCTGTTGTACAGCAAATTTAGAGTTCTGCCAGAACCTTTTTTATAATTCACCCACAGTCGCTGTCCGTATATATTACTGCAGAAAGTACGAAAGAGAGTGTCTTTAGCTTCACTTGTACAGAATCGAAAGTTCCTTATGGTCATATTCCGCTTTAGCACACAGGCTTCGAGATTGTTTTCTTATATCCGAGTCATCACTCAAGGAGCTGGTAATAGTTTGACCCAAATACTTAAACTCTTGTACTTCCTCAATTACTTCACCATTCATTTTAAACCTTATATCAGCTGGGTGATTACAGCTTTTAGGATGAAATTGCATAACCTTAGTTTTTGTAGCATTACAAAGAATATCATGTTTCTGCGAATACACTTCGCAGACTTTTAATAGCCGATCCAGACCTTTAACAGAGGGACTTATTAACACCATATCATCGGCATAAACTAAGTTATTTATCCTTGTGTTATCTATACAACATCCCACTGTTGCCTCATTAAGTGAAGCAATTAATCCGTCGATATACACATTAAACAGCATAGGGGAGAGCAAGGAGCCTTGTCTCACCCCGCAAGAGGAGCCAAAACACTCGGCTATACTCTGCAGGAATATAGCTATGAGCCAGCATGGCTGATAGGAGCAATGATATATGCAGACATACTACGTCATTTGCATGTTTTAAGTGCTCATTTTATATATATATATATATATATATATATATATATATATATATATATATATATATATATATATGTGTGTGGTGTGTGCTGTGTGTGTGTATATATATATTACTAGTATTCTTTTATTATTCATTATTCGTTCCAACATAATTATACTCTCTCTCTCTCTCTCTCTCTCTCTCTCTCTCTCTCTCTCTCTCTCTCTCTCTCTCTCTCAAAGAACCAGCTGGTGTCGCATGAAGACACAAATGGAAGAAAGCAAAGAAGCGAGAAACTTCAAATGGAACACGCAGCTTCGATGCATATGAAAGCAAAAGGAATCAAGCATGCGTCAAATTAAATCAAATACAGTTGACTGCAAGTGTAAGCTCAAACTGAGAGCCAGAAAGGTTTTGACGTCCTTCTAACCTTTGTTCAGAAATTCAAATCGATCGAGTACAGATGTCCACTTAGAGTTTGTTGTCTCATATATATATATATATATATTGTTCGTTATATTAATTTGAACTTTACTTTATTTATTATTACAATCACATACCCACAAACGTGGGTCCTGTCCTTTTCTAAACATGTATTGCAAATTCCGCAGGGGAATCTCTACTATTCGCCTCTAGTTAGAACGCCATCCACAACTGCTATACGATATACCATGCAGGACCGAGTAGATCGGATCGGCGCATCTCAAGTAACTGCTATGCGGATGTTTTTTTTTTTTAAGTTCGGGAAGAACCGATTCGCCTCTATTTAAAAGGGCATATCTCAGCGGAAAAACAAAGAAAAAGTGAGAGGAAAGACAGAGGAAAAAGAAAGGGTGGAGGGGACAGTCGAAGTGGAAAAAGACCAAGGATGAGAAAGACTGCAGGGTCGAGCCCCATCATCCTTGGGTGCTAGGGCCGGGAGGGCGCACGTGAAACCTCCAGGAACAAGCACGTACAAACGAGCACAAAGAGCACTCAAAAGCACGAGCTTAGAACCCCCTTGCGGGGACTATGCGGATGTGTATAACTCGCCTCTTACTTTTCAGATTTGTCGTATTAAGATGAACACGTTTCAAGGTTTTCTGCTTTATTTTTACTTATCACGGTTGTTTTTAAAGTCTTTTTTCGCTGTAATAAGTTTATGTATTGCCGTGCCCACCATGTTCGTTTCTATTTCAAGGGTATGTTCTTTCCGATCTTATTATTTTATTTCTCTCTCTGACTCTCGATGCTCCGCTTGAGCTTAAGTACTCACTCCATTGTTTAGTAATTTTCCCTGCCTACTATATACTTGCGCTGTAAAGGGGAAAGTTCCTATAAAGCCTTCAGGTCGAAGTACATGAATGCGATTTGTAACTTTAACGATCCAAGAAATAATCTGTTCCTAACGATGACAGTATAAGTTTCCTTTTTTTTGGCATATACGGTCAAAAGGAGAACCATACAGTAAGTTCCCGGATAACGTCTATGCGGTCTCCAATTTGGGATCTCATTATGAGGGGAACTTTTCGGTTTAAAATTTTCGTGGCATACGGAACTTTACTGTTTTCTACCTTTTACATACTTTTTATCCTGCGTATTTGAATTGTATACCTGTCCATACCTATCCAGTATATATACTCGTTTCATTCATGCGTGGTAACATTTTCTCTCTCTCTCTCTCTCTCTCTCTCTCTCTCTCTCTCTCTCTCTCTCTCTCTCTCTACGAGTATATATAATTAAATCTCTTAAACTTAAAATCTACACTTTCATCCATGATGAGTGAACTGCAACATCAGATTAAATGGATGAAACTGATGAAAAACTATTTTTTAATGTGTAAATTTAAATTCAAATTTAAATTTAAATTTTTTCCCCTCAGAATAAATATGGTTCAGTTTTCGTCCTCATTTTAACAACGAAACAGAGTAAACAGAAAATGTAAATATGTAAAATATTATTTATGCGTTACAGAAACGACGTTAGATCTGTTTAATAGTTGGCTGGGTGACCGTCTTCTGCGCCCAGATGATGTAGCGACCCGTGGTTCGGATCGCGCGTAAAGCTGTGTAGGTCCCCTTCGTCACATGACCTTTGCCGTTACGAAGGAGGTTAAATAACCCCAATTATTATTATTATTATTATTATTATTATTATATGTGTTAGAGTGAAATGATAATCCCAAATTTTCTTTGGGTAGCACACGCAGGGATGTCAAGATCATGTTTTACGTGAGATGACTGATCCGATAATGCGGGCCGAATAGGGGCTACATTCGGCAATTATTAAAATAGAACTAAAGAGAAACTATATTTTTATTTGTTTTATATTTTATTTATATTGTCGTAACGCCAAAGTAATTATGCTTCCCTATGATTTCCACATGCGGTAACGACTACAATTTAAGTTATCCTTTTGTCTGTCCAAGAATTTATCACAGTGCAAGATGCGATTAGATGCGTGCTAGTGACAATTAATATCGAGTTCTAACATTATATATTACTAAATCTCAGTCAAATTTGGTGTAGACGAAGAAGTCTGTGAATGTGAGAAGTCCGCCTGCCGGGCCGGATTCGTCCCACTACGATCCTTTTATAACATTTTACATCCCTGATTCGCATGCACATTGCACAATTGCGCATAAGATAGCTGCCACAGTGTATGGAATAGACGAGCAAGAACCTCTATAGTCTCTATACACTCTATTTATATACAAACTCGCTCGCTCCACATTTAACGTCACTAGACGAATGTACACTACGACCATTTTCTGATGGTCTTTGGTAATGATTCTTTTTAGTTTCTCTTTTCCCTCTAAAGAAGATGAGAAAACACACCAACTAACCAAAACAATGCTCAAGTTAATTTATGAGGAATTCTCTACTGTGGCGCATCGTCATTTGTTTTAAATTCCTCGTGTGACGTATTTTATTGATAAGAACATCTAGTCTCTTCTCATGCATCTTCCTAAACACACATTTTAAGCCCAAATCTCGATAAAAGAACGAAAAATGAAAGTAGAGAAAAAATTTATATTTTTAACCAAAAGAAAAAATTTGTTAAAGTAAATCAGACCATCTTTTACTGATTAACTTGGTTTTGTTTGTAATATATAACACACTGCAGGAGGAAAAGGCTTTTGATGTTATTTCTTTAAGAGTGTTATATATAGAGATATATATATATATATATATATATATATATATTATATATATATATATATATATTATATATATATAAATTACATCTCTTTGTTTTGATATCTATTTTAATTATATCTAATTTTCTATTCTAATTTAATATATAGTTCAGTGTGGAAAAATATTTAATTAAATTCTTATTTGGAAAGATAAGTTTTTATAAATTTGGGCCATTAAATCTAAGTAATTTTTAGTGCACAATTTTAGTGCAAAATTTAACTTTTTAGACAATTCAATTTTTAACGAATGAATTTCGCTAAAAACTTAATCTTAGTAATAATGAAATGAGGTCTTGCAGGCAATTTACAGTTTGTTTCGTGTTTTTTTTAACTTCCTTCGCTACATCTAAGATCATATGGCGGAGGGGACCTACAGCTTTACGTAGAATCCGAACCACGGGTCGCTACATCATCTGGACGCGGAGGAAGCTCCCCCATCCAACTAAACTTCGCTGATCGACGGGAAGCGGCGTTACGACATTGGCCACGGCGTAACCCGGCCAATTTACAGGGTGAACAAATAATGAATTTTGTTATAACGAAGAATAACTATATATATTATATATATATATATATATATATATAGTGTAAATAATATTTTTAATGTTAAGTGAGGATTCTCAAATAATGGAAGCGATAGTATCGGAAATAAGGCACAATAAGAAATGGATTTATTAGAAGCAAAAACTTTCGGCCTATTTTAACGTGTTCATCAGGTGTGAGTGACCTGTTGAAGACCTGTTCAAGACCTGACCAAAAACTTATGAAGATCTGATCAAGGCCTAATAAAGATCTGACAAAGAACTGATGAAGATCTGATCTAGAACTGATGAAGATCTGATGAAGGGCTGATCAAGACCCGATCAAGTCCTGATCAAGGCCTAATCAAAACCTTAGTATAAGCCGGAAGCTTATGGTTCTATTAAATTAATTGCTTATTGTGTCTTTATTCCTTAACATTTTTTATTTAATTATTTAATAATTAAAATAATAACTCCATAAATAGGAGTAGATGTATTGGTCACGTCTTTGGGTTTGTTCAGTAATAGTATACCGCGTTCAGGTGATGTATACCGACATTCAGTGATGTTTTCTACGAGTGACCGTGATTTTTTTAGTTATGGTTCAAGTATCATGAATGTATGGGGAGTTATGGGGTTACAGAGTTACAGAGTTACAGGCTAACAAAGACCCTAAGATCCGCTCTAGTCTAGCCTAAGAAAGAAGTAGAGGAGAAAATAGAAAAAGTAAATGAAATTGAAGAATACTAAAAACTTATACCATGCTTACACTTATAGACGTATAACGCTTTTACACAGGAACAGTAGTAGTAGTAGTAAAAACAAGGCTTTTCCTCCTCCACCAACCACTGCTAACAGAAAATTGTTGTGAAAGAAGATTTAGGGGAAAGTAGGAAAAAGTATAATGAACAGTACGCATTTGAGAATACTGGAAAATGCTCGTAAATATAGTATAAAACACTAAACTACTTAATCTAATCTACATCGTGTATTTTTTTAAGGAATTTGTTTATTTGTTTATTTATTATATTTAAGAGGTAATCACTTTATCGCCGCATCATTTCTCGTGCTGATGGACTTAATTTTTTTTTAAAATTGTTTCATTGCCATTTTTCGCTCTAAAATTACTTAGTGGAGCACTGATCTAGAGGCACCTTCAGCCGATCAGCACATCCCATTTTAAAAATTCTCACGAAAATGTACACCATGTATGTGATTTCACCCCTTTTTTCAGGGAAAGATTTATCATAATGTAAGTTATATTCCATCTTTTGCATAGGAATTACTTAGACAAGGAAGCACTGATCCAGACGCAACTCCGACTGCCCAGCACCTCCAATTTCAGAATTCTCCCGACAGTGTACACTGTACAGGTTTAATTTTTCTTGTTTTTGACGAAATTTTGTTACACACTATTTGAAACTAAAGTTCTACTCTAGCTAAGTAGTTTCCCTGAAGTTAAATAGGCCTATTCGGAGGTTTTGACTGCCGAGAATTCCCATCAAATTTCCCATCATCAAGGAACTCTCAGTGTTCTGAAACCAGACCAGACCAGCGCCTCCTACCGCATTTTTTACAGAAGGGAATATCACTACTGCTATACAAAACTATGAAGATTTCTCTCGCTAGCTAAGATAAATATACCGCAATTATTCCTAAAAGTACAAACAGTCCTACTCCGTATACCCAAGTAGCATCCCTGAAATTGAGAACGTCTATTCAGAGGCTTTGATTCTCGAAAGATCCCATCAAGCTTCCCTTCTTTACCAATGGGTGTATCATCTAGGAGCTCCCAGTGTTCTGAAACCAGACCAGACCAGCGCCTCCTATTACATTTACATCTAAAGGGATATCATTGCTTCTGTCTGTATACATAAACACAATGTATCAAAAGAGTAGCCATACTTTAAACTTAATTAGTTATTCGGGGGTTTTGACTCCCGAGAATTCCCATCAAGCTTTCTGTCTCTACCAGTTTATAGTAATATGGGAAGACAGATTTTTATTTTAATTTCGGTAACTTTAATTGACAAGAAAGATATATATGAAAATAATCCTTTTCACTAATTTCATTTAGAAGTGATTATATATATATAATATATATATATTATATATATATATTTTTTTTTTAAGTTCGGGAAGAACCGATTCGCCTCTATTTAAAAGGGCATATCTCAGCGGAAAAACAAAGAAAAAGTGAGAGGAAAGACAGAGGAAAAAGAAAGGGTGGAGGGGACAGTCGAAGTGGAAAAAGACCAAGGATGAGAAAGACTGCAGGGTCGAGCCCCATCATCCTTGGGTGCTAGGGCCGGGAGGGCGCACGTGAAACCTCCAGGAACAAGCACGTACAAACGAGCACAAAGAGCACTCAAAAGCACGAGCTTAGAACCCCCTTGCGGGGATATATATATATATATATATATATATATATATAGAGAGAGAGAGAGAGAGAGAGAGAGAGAGAGAGAGTTCTTTTCTCTGGCAGAAATGTTAATTAAAAGCTTATTAGAATCTAAGAAGAGCTAAAAAAGAAAAAAAATGGAGGCAGCTGCTTTTAACAGCCTTTGCGTTCTTTTTAGCTCTTAAAAATTCATCCATAGAAAATATATAAAATTCTTTATTAAAGATATTAACACAAGAGTGTAGATACATCATTTATTTGTAGGCTAAAAGATGTATAGATAATGAAACCAAGTTTATAGGACCAAAATACGTATATCTCTTTATATAATATGTACTCCTGTTCATATATATGTATAAAATCCAACTTGATTTCTTTTCTTTTATCAAATATGTCTTTATGACTTTGACATTTGATTTTCAGGTTTTATATTTCGGTATTTCAGTCGACAGTCATTTACACTTTCTCTCTCTCTCTCTCTCTCTCTCGTTCTCTCTCTTACACACACACACACACACACATTGAAAATCAAGTGCAATTATTGAAACGCTGAAAAATGTACTGTATGTGAAAGGAAAGACTGAAAAATGGATGATTTTTACACGCATTAAAAAAAGACGAAAAATAGACATTTTTAGAATTTAAGTGGAATTGCATCTGGGCGGTTGCATGAACTTCTAAATTGATGGTTGCATAATAGGAGATCTGACTGGTCGACCGTTAAAGCGATTTGCAGTAACTGGATGTAACAGCTTCGCGGAAGATACGAATGGAAAGGCCGTACACTTAAAATTCCGCGACTTCTCCGCAAAAAATATGTAAAGTGAATGCAAGGAGAATTTGATGGTGTTTGGGGAGTTAAACAAGAAACAGGAATCTCAGTGATGGAAGAAGTAAAGCGTAAACAATTCTCAAAGGATTCGATTTATCCTCGTATTATTTCCGGTATTAAGAAACAAAACCAAAACGGAGAAAAAACAAAAACTATAAAGGAAGAAACGAAACTATATATTGTATATACGCAAATATCATAAAACCCATGTAACTCTTTTAACATTTCTTTTGAGTGTATGAAAGAGTTATAGCCTTTTATTATTGCTGATATGTATAATCAGTCTGCATGCGGCAATATGAGAACAGCAGTATCGTATTATGACAGGAATAAATTGGAGATATTCTTTATAAATACATACATTAAATATATATTTAGTAATAATTACACTTGTTACAGTAACATTTCATACTGTATATGCAAAATAATAATACCTTCATAAATATAAAATTTATGACCTTATGTTTACTATATAAATGCATTGTTATTATATTTTCAAAAATAAATTTGATCCATATAACGTGTCACAGCCCAGGCCCCCACTCACTTTTATAACAGGAACTTCTTATGAAAGCAAATATATTAGATAACCCAAATAAATAACGTTAATTATATACTTATTTATAACATTATTTAAATTTAAAATAAAAGTTTTCCCTCTGACAATTGTGTACTTGGCGGAATCTGGCATCTGTTTGAGGCGATGTTTGGGACTTTGGCCCTATTTTATTTTGAATTCAGTTTAAAATAGTCTCCCACTTGAGAGGGGAAACTGAGGTTGGATATATTGTACGATTTTTATGGAAAGTTTTGCACCACAATTCAAAAACGTGTTTGTGTTTCAGATTTTATGGGGGTCATGTGTATACAAATTTCCAAATATTTAGTCATTAGTGAGTAACTTTTATATGTATAAAATATATATATGTAGTCGAAGAGGAATATTGGATGGTAAGATACATACGAGTATATTTTAAAAAAGCTATAAAATTTTGAGAATCTATTCTCAATTTTACATAAAAGTGACTGCAATTAACATAGACCCTAAACCTATTAAATCTGAAGTTTTTATAGTTTCTAATTAAAGGTTTGATTTTTCTTTTATCATAAAAGACACCTTCAGAATTTAGGGCAAAAAAAAAAAAAAATAGTTCTTTGAAGTTGAAAAGAGAACTATAGTATATTATTTTAATGATGAAATGAAAAATAATTAGGCCTAGGACTTAGTTTATTTCTTAGATTACTTTTTATAATTTATATTTATAATTTTACTAGGCCTAGGACAGAAGGTCCGGCAAATATTAAGTTTTACGGAGACCAGAGTACACTAGGTTAGGTGGTCGTTTTAGAGTGGTTAGTTATTTCCCATGTGACCAATTTTGACCAATCAGGACTTCGTAACAAGTTTCAAAGAACTGACCTTCATGAAACTTATAATTTATCAATTATATTTTGAGTTATCATAAGTTTCCTTTAGCCTTAGGAGCTAGAACGCCTTTGTAGTAGTGGAGATCTATCTATTAGGCCTATGTCTTTAGATAAACTTTATGGGATCCTGACTGCATGAATATAAATATATAAATTTACGACCCTGTATGATAGATCTCTATATATATTTTCTTTATATTCCAACCGAATGTCCATTGAACAAATAGGCTAGTAGTATTAAATTACCACGGCCTAGGTTAATTTCGTATTGTTTATATACTGAATCCGTTACTGATTTCAGTTCTTTTTGCCATTTTGCTATTAATATTGACAGTTACAAATTACAAATACGATTTTTACAAATATTGAAATAATAATAATTATAAAAAACAAAAATTAGAACTAACCCCCAGAGGTAAACTGGTTGATAGCTTGATGCATTGAGTTAACTAGCTAAACAGGGCCCTACGGGCCTGCGGTGCTGGGGCCCTTCGGGCCCAGTAATTTGGGGAGCTGGAGCACATTGACCTATGTGCTTCAGCATCTCTCTCACTTTCCCGATTTCTGAATTCTGGATCTTGTCGCTTGTTTCTTTTCCTCTGGGAAATCTTGACACAATGTGAAGCTCAAGATTTTGATGGCTGCGTTCTTTTCTATAGTTTATTGCGGTGCTGGGGCCTTTGGGCCAGTAATTGGGTGGGGGTGCTGGTCACACATATATTTTTGTACATTACTCATCACCCCAATCCACCATACGAAGTTTGGTCGAAATTGGTTCAGAAACGTAAAAGTTTTTCTGCGGACAGACAGACAGACAGACAGACACATTTTTGGTGAATTATAGTAGTAATTAGGACCTAGGGTTTTAATGGACAAGTTTCAGAGGTAAGATGATGTTAGATTAGGTCAGATTAAGTTAAGCTTAGGTTAGTTAGTTTAAGTTAGTTTTGGTAAGGTTAGTTTAGCTTATTAGAGGATCGAGGAAAGTTCCCGTTCACGAAATCTGCATTGATTCGTCTTTTCCTGGTTGCGATATTTCGTCAAGACAACTTGTCGACAATTTTTTGGAATGGTTACAACAAGGTTAGGCGAGGCTTGGTAAGGTTAGATTACATCACATAAGGTTAGATTAAGTTATTAGAGTGTTGCTGAATTTCCCGCTAACGAAGTATACATAAGTCTGTTTGTTCGGAGGTTTCGTTAAACTTGACCTTGGGTAGTATTTTAAAATGAAATTATAATATCGTACGTATAATATATTTAATGGCACTCTGGTATTTTAGTGTTGTTATTCAGGAAGTTTTTGGTCCGTTCATGTGATAAAAAAAACTTAGCTAATAACTAGGCTAGGCGCTTAGTAAGTCAAATAGTATATGCTTAACACTTCAAAATGCTTTTAATTATATACAGTACATCTAAATTCTAAGTCGTGGCCGTATTGGTGTTCAGTAAGGAAAGAGCATAACATTGCCATTATCTAATGACACTTTGTAAAAATGCATTCGTAACTTACGGTTAAAAGAGAGGCCTAATTTTCTTTAAGGCTTATCATTTTTTTCCTTGATCAAGTATTTTTGTACTATTTTTCTGCGCGCATTTCAGCCCATTCGAAATCACTGCGAGAGCACTTGGTAATTTTTCAAGTACGTTTATTATTATTATTATTATTATTATTATTATTATTATTATTAAGATCAGCTTCTAATTTAATGTACTTTTGAGAAATCTCCGGTTTCGTGAAAGAATTTCTCGTACATTGAGAAATTTTCTTTAAAACACTTCTTGAAAAAAAAAGAAACTATCGCTTTATATATATATATATATATATATATAGTGAAGAAAGAAGCAAATATGACATTTTTAATCTAAATCTAAGACTATAATTTGGGAAGAAATCAGATCTTATGTGGTACAAATAAAGTGGAAAACAGTTTTAAAACAACCGAAGAAATGCTAATAACCTTGGGAAAAAGGCGCTTGAAATCTTAGGAAAATATGTTCCGAAATTACAGCCAAAGGAAAAGAGGAACTATTTCGAAAGGCAAAACCGAACACTATTTCGCGAGAGACGAGAAGTAGCTACGAAATTAATTAATTGCAAGGAAAATAACACCGAAAACGTGATACAAGGAAAATCGGAAAGTACAAACAGGGAAATACGAGCCCTAATTAAGAGCTATTCAGAGAAAGAAGAGGAAGATACGGTGAAAACAATAAAAGATAACCCACAATACTTCTGTACCTTCGCGAAAAGAAAAAGAAAAATACAGACCACTATCGCGCTCTTAAGGCGAGCTAACCGATGATCTAAAAGAAGTATCTGAAATATTGAGAGGCTCATTATGAATCAGTTTCAGTACCCTAAATAGAGACAAAGCAGTACCTGACAGAAATACCGTTTTGAAGAGGAATTAAATGGAGAATGTATAAATGATTTTGAATTTACCGCAAAAGATATAGCGAAAGGTATAGGACAAATGAAATAACATTCAGCTGCGGGTTCGGACAAATGGAATGCCTTAATGATTAAAAACTGTAAGAACGAAATAGGTACACCCCTTTATTGGGACACGAGGGGAAATACCGAGCATACTAAGGAGAGCGAACATTGTCCCTATATATAAAAGAGGGCGATAAGTCTCAAGCAAAGAACTATAGACCGGTGTCACTGACATTTCGTCTCAACAAAATATTTAAAAGAATCGTCAGGAAGAATTTATATGACATTTTGGAGACACGGGAAAGATTCAGTGAGAACCAGCGTGGATTCCGCTCAGGAAGATCGTGCCTATCACAACTAATAGAGCACTATAAAATATCATAGGCGCACTTGAAAGCAATGATAACTACGATGTAATATACAAATATTTTGTTAAAGCATTCGGTAAGTGTGATTGTAACATAATAGCGCATAAAATCAAACGCATGAGAATAACTGGCAAATGAATTTACAACTTCTTCAGGGAACTTCCTCAGCATGCCGTAAAAATCCAAGGTGTATCCTCATCAGGATCGGAACTGCGCAGTTCAGTACCACAAGTACTAGCCCCACTCCTATTCATTATCATGCTGACAGATATAGAAAATGAAGCAGATGACAACAATATGGTAAAATCCTTCGCTGACGATACAAAGCTCGGCAGAAAATTCGGCAATGCAGAAGAGGTGGAAGCCTTACAGAGGGTCACAAACAGAATATACAAATGGTCAGAAGACAACAACATGAATTTTAACACCGAAAAATTTCAGTTCTTGAGATATGGAAGAAATAAAGAACTTCAACAGACAGCATACTATGCCCCAGATAGACAGGAAATTCATAGAAGCAAGAAAGCAAAAGATTTAGGGGTAATAATGACCGATGGTGCAAAATTTGAAACACAGCATCGGAGAGCGATAACCAAAGCAAAAAGAGTTACTGGACAGTACTGAGAAGGTTCAAAAGAAGAGATGAAAATATAATGATTCCCTTGCTGAAAATACTGATCATACCAAAACCTGAATACTGCTCAGTCTTGACGTCCCTGTATAGAAAGGAAGAAATTAATAAACTAGAAGAAAGTCAAAGAAACTCCACAGCCAAGAATGATGGCTGCAAAGAACCCAAGTACTGGGAAAGACTACGTAAATTAAATCTGTATTCGCTGGAAAGTAGAGAGAGATACACCATAATTTACATATGGAAATGATCGAAAAACTGGTACCTAACTTCAAACTAAACCCAGTTAACATCCAAACAATACTGGAAATCAGGAATGGTACGTACAATGTAGAGTTCCCAAACTAAAGAGCCGACAAGGGACACCCTCAACACTAGTGATGGGACGATTAATCGGAATCGGAATCGAGAATCGGAAGAATCGAGCATTTTCAGGAATCGGAATCGGAATTGGAATCGAGAGAATTGTACCATGATTTCCGATTCTTAAAACGATTCTTTAACTTGCTTTTGATTTCTTTTTGAGTAAAAGGATTTTTTAAACTTTTAATTGAACCAGTTTTGCAATGTAAACTTTAAAATTTAAATGAAAGAGGATAAAATTTTTTTTTTTATTGTATTGTAGCTATACATTAAAACATGTATATCCATGATGTGTAATCAAGAAGATTAAAATGAATTGTTACAACTTACAGTTGATTTTTATTTTTAAACCAATCTATTATAATTTATAATTTATTTACCATACTCATAATGTAAATAGTAGTTAATCTTACCAGAGTAAAATATGACAATTTCCAGAAAAACAAGTATAGAATTATATTTAAAAATATTGAGAATCGGAATCGAGAATCGTATCGGAATCGAGACTTTTTAGTGGTATCGGAATCGGAATCGGAATCGTTAAAAATTTTGGTATCGTCCCATCACTACTCAACACTGAAGGAAAAGAGCTTGTTTGTTGTCAGGGGGCCGAGACTTTTTAACCAGCGTCCGAAATACCTTAGGAACATCACAGATGTCAAAGTTAAAATCTTCAGAAGAAGACTAGATGCCTGGCTCAGAACCGGTACCATGTGAGCCGGGTGTACTGATGTGGATGGATGGGTGTACTCCATGTGCGATGGAGATCGCGAGAAAGTAACTCGCTCCTCCATCAGGTCAGGCGTAAAGGTGGAGCACTGACATGACTTTCGTGTGAAGAGACCGACACACGGATCTTTTACCATATATATATATATATATAATATATATATATATATATATATATATATATATATATATATATATATATATATATATATATATATATATATAATGGATCCTCAGTTTGAGACTGAAATAAGCCAGAAATAAATATGAAATAGAACGAAATGAAATGTTTCTTCAGTATATTTAGATGATAAAATTGAAATAAATGTGGATCCACAATTCCGCATAACAAGGAAAGAACATTGAACTTTCGGAAAAATCTTGTAAATTTATAAAATTTGTAATATTGGATTTCACATTCGTTTCATCCTTTTGTACTTTTTTCATGTTTTTAATCAGTTTTTTAAAGATGCGTGACGTAATATATGGGCAAAAAATTTAAAAAAATATATACAGGGTGTCCACATTGAAAGGTATCAACTTTGAAGCATCATAATTATTATATATGTGTGAATGTTGAAACTTGCGCGGATACCACATCATATAATTAAGTTTCTGTCTCTCGTGTTTCAGATTGAATGTGTGAATGTTGAAGCTCAAGTAGCGCATCACAACGGCGGTGGCCTCCGTCACACCTGCGATGTTAGACAATGCTTGATGTGAGCTGTGATGCGCTCCTTCAGCTTCAACATTCACGCATTCAATCTGCAACACAAGAGACAGAAACTTAATTATATGATGTGGTATCTGTGCAAGTTTCAACATTCACACATTCATACATATATAATTACGATACTTCAAAGTTGTTACCTTTCAATGTGGACACCCTGTATATATATATATATATATAATATATATATATATATAAGCGATAGTTTTGTTTTTTCGAGAACTTTTAAGAAAATGTCTCAAAAATACATATTATTATATATTATTATATTATTATTATTATTATAATAATATAATATTAGTATTATTAATAATAATAATAATAAAATAATAATAATATTAAAATAATAATAATATTATTATTATTATTAATAATATTAATAATAATAATAATAATATTATTATTATTAATAATATTAATAATAATGATAATAATATTATTATTATTAATAATATTAATAATAATAATAATAATAATATTATTATTATTAATAATTTAATAATAATAATATTATTATTATTAATAATGTTAATAATAATAATATATTATTATTAATTAAATATTAATAATAATAATATTATTATATTAATATATTAATAATAATATTATTATTATATTAATAATATTAATAATAATATTATTATTATTATTAATAATATTAATAATAATAATATTATTATTATTAATAATATTAATAATAATAATATTATTATTATTAATAATATTAATAATAATATATTATTATTATAATAATATTAATAATAATAATATTATTATTATTATAATATTAATAATAATAATATTATTAATAATATTATTATTAATATTATTATTAATAATAATAATAATAATAATAATATTATTATTAATAATACTAATATTATTATTATTATTATTAATAATAATAATAATACTATTATTATTAATATTATTAATAATAATTATTAATATTATTATTATTAATATTATATTATTAATATAATATTATTATTATTATTAATAATATTAATAATAATAATAATATTATTAATATTATTATTAATATATTATTAATAATAATAATAATATTATTAATATATTATTAATATTATTATTAATAATAATAATAATATTATTATTAATATTATTATTAATAATACTAATATTATTATTATTATTATTAATAATAATATATAATACTATTATTAATATTATTGATAATAATATTATTAATATTATTATTATTAATATTATTATTATTAATATTATTAATAATAATATTATTATTATTAATATTATTAATAATAATATTATTATTATTAATATTATTAATAATAATATTATTATTATTAATATTATTAATAATAATATTATTATTATTAATATTATTAATAATAATATTATTATTATTAATATTATTAATAATATATATTATATTAATATTATTAATAATAATATTATTATTATTATATTATTAATAATAATATTATTATTATTAATATTATTAATAATAATATTATTATTATTAATATTATTAATAATAATATATTATTATTAATATTATTAATAATAATATTATTATTAATAATATTATTAATTAACGTGTTACAGAGAACATTTTGTGCATAATTAATGTACTGTATATGGAAGTGAAACTGTGTACCTTTAAGTTACGCTGTAAAGTCCGGTGCTAATGTCTCCGAGCAACTGATACAATGAGAAAACGGACATATATATAATATATATATATATATATATATATATATACACAGGGTGTCCCGTAAGTCTGGAACCATAGGGCAAAATGATAAAAACGGCAATAAAAACGCCGAAGAAACTTTTGGGGACTGTTTGTGAAATGAGTGAGGATGGTAGCGGCTGTGTCATCGTCGGTGGATGTCCTTGTAGGTCCACTGCGTGGTTTATTTCCTATGGATCCCGTTTCCCTGAACTTTGTTACAAGTTTGCCGACACAGCTGCGTTATCGGCGCGCGGTCCGGATGCAATCTGTTAAATTCCTCAGCGACCTCCCTCTGACTCCGATTTCCTACGATCAAATTAGCTGGATGCGTTCTTCCTTACTCAAAGACATCATGGGCATTCGCATAAAGGGAAAAACATGAATTACTTATTTTACCCTATGGTTCCAGACTTATGGGACACCCTGTACGTATATATACGTATCACCGTTTCTATAAAAATTATTCTTGCATTTGACCGAATATGGAACAATTTTGATTCAGTTTTATTTTGTAATGTCGATATAAGTGGTTCAAAATTGACCTAAAAAGATAAGTTTTTCCAACACTGAAATGATGTTGTTCCATACCAAAACGCTATTTCTTAAGAATTAATTGCTCCATTTGCTGCATGAGCCGATTATGGAACGATTTGTTGGTAAACCGTTGGAGCATCTTTCCTTTCTGGACCGATTTTAAACTAATTATATCGACATTACAAAATAAAAGTCATTCTAAATTGTTCAATATTCGGTTTAATTGGAACAATTAAATTTTTAGAAAAGCTCGTCTTCGTTTTAGGGGATTTATGTATTTATTATCTCCAATTTTTTTACACCACTTAAATATTGGAATCTTTTTTTTTTTATAAGTTCTGTAATGTGAACGACATCATGAGTAATATTAGTACAGTTTTCGGAAAAAAGTTCGCCTCAAAATTTAAATTTTTTTAAAAAGCATAAAAAATTACTAATAATAATCAGTGACTGGTTTTTTTTTTATTTTCACCAAAAAGACTAAATTATCCAAACCAAAACGGGATACTAATTACAGTCCAACCCGCTTATAGTGAACACCTCGGTGGCGGGGCATTTATTCACTATAACCAGCTGTTCCACTATATCCGGATCGGGGATATGGATCCTCTTTCAGACCACAGGACACAAATCAATGCTAGGTGTAGGTGCGATTCATAACTTTATATTGAACAGTCACTTAACAAATGAGGATTTTCATTCCAAAGATTACAACAGATTACAGCTACAAAGATTACAAAGGAAAACGGTTTGGTGATTACGCGATAAAATTATTTTTTTCTCAGAATAAAGGTGAAAAATCGAAAAAAATTACATGATCAGGACTTTTGGTGTTCACTATAACCCGATTCACGTTCGCTATAAGCGGATGAATTTACTATGTAATAGGAAGCGTGGACCTATACCTATTTCGTCGACAAGACCAAAACATCGACACTAACAAACTAACGACTAACCTAACCTAACTTAATCTAACCTAATAATAACTTGTCGACAGAATGTTAAGTCGATCAGATGTCGTAAGGCCGGGAAGCGTTCCCCGGAAAATATTCACTATAAGCGGCTGTTCACTATATCCGCGTTCACCACAAACGGTTTTTAAATTAACTTTTTCCAGAAACTGTTACAGTAAATATTATTAATCGTCGTGGCCAGTGTCGTAACACCGCTTCCCGTCGATTAGCGAAGTTAAGCGACTTTGGGTCTGGAGAGTAGTAGTAGTTGGATGGAAGACCGTCCTCCGCGTCCAGACTATGTAGCGACCCGTGGTTCGGATCCCACGTAAAGCTGTAGGTCCCCTCCGTCATATGACCTTAGATGTTGCGAAGGAACTTAAACAACCCAATCAAAACAAAATTATTGTCTGTACAATGGAAAAATATTTCGTTACAGCAAACAAAATACATTTTGCCCGAGTTAAGCAGTTGCCAACCAAATCAAATGGTAAAAGTTTCTATCATGTAAAATCCTACAGTATGACTACACTGATCATACTTATTTTTCTGGTAACAAAATTAACCCTTTAACACCGGAATTGTTTTTAGGGTTAAGTTATGAATGCGTGTATTTGAAAGTTACCAATATGTAGCGTCGTCCTTTCAGGGTTAAATGACAGGTGCAATCACAGCCTTGTTTACCATGTATTTGGTTGTTGTAACCAAATATTTTTCTCTATGATGTACTGCAACATATAGAAAGTGTTTCTGAAGTCGCGCAACCCAATGTATATAACGTTATATATATATATATATTATATATATATATATATATATATATATAGGCCCGGATTTAGCTATAGGCAAACTAGGCGATCGCCTAGGGGCCTCGCGCCAAAGGGGGCCTCGCTCAAGCCGTTTTGCGCGTTCTGTTCAAGTGATATTAATGATTTAGAACTCTATGAAGAACTTAAAGTACTTTGCAGGTTTATACCTGAGAAAACAGATCTCGGAAATGCCCTTGTTTATATAGTGCAAAAACAACTAAGTGAGATTTATCCTAATGTTTATGTTGCACTTCGAATAGTATTAACCATCCCAGTTACTGTTGCTTCGGCTGAAAGAAGTTTCTCGCGTCTCAAACTTATTAAAACATATTTGCGTTCCACCATGTCTCAAGCGAGATTGCAATCATTAGCTATGTTATCAATAGAAAACGATATAACAAATTCATTAGATTATTCTCAATTAATTGAAGAGTTTAGCTCGAAGAAAAGTAGAAAAGCATTGCTGTAATATTCAAGGAGCATCTGAACCAAATATTAAAGCATTAATATTTAGCCTGATAAGTCGATCGCTCACTATTATAAAAAATGAAATGTCAACATCTCTTATACATCACATATGAAAAACGTTTGTATACTATGGAAAGTCATTACCTATAATATTATATAAATCTTAGAAATCATTGTCTTATATTTTCGATACAAATCTTGATTCATATTATAATTTATACTTATTTGTATGGTTTATTTATATTTCTTATACAATTTCCATGCGTGATTATTTTGGTTTGGTTTAATTTTTAAGTGCTGGCATAGTTCTGTCTATGCGGGATTCTAATATTGCTGGTATAGTACCTAATTAAGTCCATATTTTCATATATATAGGCCTAGGGCCTCGCAATTTCTAGATCTGCCTAGGGCCTCGCAACTTCTAGATCCGGCCCTGTATATATATATATATAGGGTGGCGCAAAAGTCGCGCATCATAAGAATTTTCAGTGTTGATTATAATATATTTTTCTTTTAGGTAGGGGATGGCTGCGAAATTAACAATAGACGAGAGGATGAACTTGGTTTTAATGCATTTAATTAAACCACAAATCGATGAATGGATACAGAATTTAAATTCTGTATCGATTCATCAATTTGTAGTACTTGGTATTCCATGCATTAAAACGAAGCTCACCCTCTCGTCTATTGTTAATTTCGCAGCCATCCCCTACCTAAAAGAAAAAAAATAATATATTATAATCAACACTGAAAATTCCTATGATTCGTGACTGTATTATTGGGTTGCACGACTTTAGAAACACCGTGTAGTTCGTCTTATGCGTCCACGAATGTGTTTGGCTAGCTCGTATGCAGGTATATATATATATATATATTATATATATATATATATATATATATATACACACACTTTATGTGAGTTTGAACGACGGTTCAGGATCGACCTGTGGTCAACCTCTCTGCAGCATCCCGCCTTATTTGCGGGATTTATATAATATATACAGTATACTGTATATATATTGGCCCTTTACAAGAGTGTATATAGGCTCTCCGTGCGTATAATACATCGCATAGTACGTAGGTTGAAAGTGACCCACATCATAGGAGTATATAAATGTGGGCATCAGCCTAGCATAGCGTGCGTGCGATGAGCTTAAAATAAAGTGGATTAGTGCCCAGTGCTTTTTTCTCTTTTCTTTGTTTTACTTTTTTTTATTTTCATTGTGTAAATTTTTTTTTGTTTTAAATTACGTTTGAAGTTAAATTAATGTTTGTATTTAACTTTCATACAATTATGCTTCAGAGAGTTTTAAATGGCTCTCAAAAAAATTCGTAATAGGTCTACTTAATATTTAAATTCAGTAAACTCAGTATGGTAACGTTAGAAATTTAAAAAATAAAATAACCTTTATACAGAATGTCTTCAGAAGCATTCTTCTTCATTTATGGGATTTGATGGAGGAGATAATTGCTATCTCCTCTCATTCTGTTCTCATAATCCGCCGCGCGTGGCTGGGTGAGGAACGTGATTTGTAGGAATTTATTAAGTCAGCTTTTTTTTAATGTTGTTAATATTTTGTAGTTTTCTTAGTCCCTTTAATAAGATATAAAAGTTATATTTCTCGTATTTTAAACCAAGCGAGTTTTCTATCTCGGTTCTCGAGGCTCTTTCTTCTCTCGTCTTTGGGATCATTCAAATTAACCTTCCTGTAAAGTCACTCCGATTTCTTTTTTTTCTTTTCTTCTTTCGTTTTCGCAATTAATAACCGATCTTTCAAGTAAGTATTTTACATACGTATATTATTATGTATCGTTCACGGCGTCTGTCGTGAATGCAGTTTCAGAGATTTTGGACGTGACCAAGTAATCTTTAATTTTGCTTCTATACATTGCTTTAGACGCGAGAATTCTTTATAGAGTTTCGATATTGCGGTCTTTCAGTTTTCAAATTGTGGTAAAAATATAATTGTCAGTAATGTTAGCGTATCATATTATCTCTTCTCTACTAAGAAAACTGTACACTCGATTACGAAAATCGGAATGCACTGGACTATACCTCCTTAATCTGGTGTGTACTCAATTTTGTAGTCGATTGTACTTATGTGATTCCCACGCTAACTTCTTTTTTCCCACGGGAATTTTAATGTACTATTTTCTGATTAGCTTATTCTGTATATCTAATAACCATTCGGATATATATATTATATATATATATATATATATATATATATATATATATATATATACACACCCATAGATTGGGGTAATCGAGCCCGTCAAGGGGTAATTGGGCCCGCCCTAAGTTAATTGGTTTATTATGCTATGTTGAAGAAATTATTATTTTTATTTATGTTTTTAGATATGCATTTGAATCCTTAATAATTACTTAAGAAATAACGTGCTTCTTAACAGTTTTTAAGAATTTGCAGGAGCACATTTTTCTGTTTTTTTTTTTTTTTCAAATTTTTTCACTTTCTGGATCATGGGAAATACTAGGCATAAGTGCAACATGAAGGAAAATAGCTATGTATGTAATCCTTTTGTATAAACTACAAATATAATAAGGTAACCATCAATGAAGTTTTAACTTTGTCTACCGATTGTGGGTCTAAATAGAACCCTCGGGGTTATTGGGCCCACTTTGTGTGGGGTAAATGGGTCCAGTAGGTTCTGGGTGATATTGTAGTGGGCAGGCCCACTACCAGGCTAGGTTAATGTTCAGGAACCAAATATATTATTTTATTTCTATAATAAGACTAAAACCATTTGTATTGCGGGAGAATAAATAAGAGACAAATAATTATACCGTCTACCAGATACTAATAAACTAAAAATTATCAAGGAAGAATTAATTAATTAAAGAACGGTATTTTCTGTTATACTAAAGTCTTATTTACAGCTTACCGCGTTAAAGGTGTTCTACAGGGTGTCCCGTAAGTCTGGACCCATAGGGATTTATAATATATTTTTTTATTGTTATTATTATTATTTTATTATTATTATTTTTTTATTATTTTTTATTATGATTTTTATTTGTGGGGCCACTTGAAAGCCAAAGTGTACGAGGTCAAACTTCAGAACATTTTCCACCTTAAAGCACGCATTGTGGAGGCGTGTCAAGAAATTTCTGCGACTGTGATTCAGAAAGTGCTGTCGCAGTGGAGATTGCGTCTTCAACTATGTGTGCGACACAACGGCGGACACTTTGAACAGATTATGTAATACATTTTTGGACTATTTTGTAATTTTATTATTTTTCCCTATGGGTCCAGACTTACGGGACACCCTGTATTGTCACATATTTTGTTTTTCTGGAACCATTTGTTTCATCTTCGCTACTTTAAAGCCATATTTTGACCTCTGGGCTCATTAACCCCATTTCGTGGGGCAAATGGGCCCGGGTCTTATTTACGGTCTTGTTCCTTTATTGTTAAAGATATTTTAATTTCTTTTATATCATGCACAGCGCCCCAGCAACAATCTACTTAATGGTGAAATAAAAAACTCCGAATTGTGCAGCGTGTCTTTTTGTAATTTTCCAATAATATCAAAAAACTGGCCCAGTAGCCCCACTTTACTGTACGAAACTAATAGTCCAAAAATAACAAATAAACGCGCTAATTCCGTATTAGAAAACTGAAAACTGCTTTTAAAACCTCACAAATTTCAGAGGTATCCTTTTTGGCAAACAATATCGTAGAAAAACATACATTCAATTTCACTTGTGTTTATCTGCCAAGTCTGACGTCACGAAGAACCATATAACTGCCCTATTATTATTATTATTATTATTATTTTCCTGTACGGGAAAACAACCTTTTCATGCAAGTTTAAATTCAGTATACACACACACACACACACACACACACACGTGTGTGTATATATATATATATATATATATATAACCTTAACCTTTATAACCTTCGGTTAGCTTCCGCCCGAATTATTCATTCTGACGAAGGTCAAGCTTTTCACTCCACCTTAGACCTACAGTTTCACGTGGAATCCGAACCACGCACCATCAGCAGCCCGCGTCTTAACCACTAGGATACCCATTTATCTACCAACCACTTTCTTTATTGTGTGGAAGGATGAACAGCTGGGTTTTGCTGCGCGCCGGCTGCCGTCGGGTCTCGAACCCGGGGCCGATGGATTCGTAGTCAGCGACGCTAACCACTACACCACCGAGGCGCATATATATATATATATATATATATATATATATATATATATAAATTCACCAAACTTCCGATTACAACTGCAAACTTTTGGAAACTTCTTTCCTTGTTTTGTGATATTGTTATAGAGAACAGGGAGAACCGCCCCCTGCCCCGAAGAGAAACATAAATTATATATAAAAACCGCGCCATATTTCCGAGTTGATTCTTGTATCGTCAGCGAAAGCAATCATGCTTGAGACTTTTTAACAAAGAGAAATTATACCCACATGAAAATGTTTCCTCTTCACACACACACACACACACACACACATATATATATATATATATAGGTGAATTCCACAACTAAACACGTGAAGTTAATAAATGATGCACACCCACAAGAAAAAATGAAAAGCGATCCCAAGGCCTTTCGTGTATGTTGCTAAATACACGAAAGGCCCTGGGATCTCTTTTCACTTTTCTTTGTGGGTATGCATCATATATATATATATATATATATATATGTGTGTGTGTGTGTGTGTGCGTGATAGCATCGAGACTCGTATTTATGAAAGAGTGGCTGCTGTGTTGCTATTTTCTGAACTTCATAATTAAACGTATTTAGTTAGTACTAGTTTTTACTAAAATAATAAACCTTGGAGTGCCCAAAATCTCTATCTGTACCCACATTCTCAGACCTTTTCATATTGACCTCACTCAGGATATAGTTACTAAAGTTATATATACATATATACCCAACGCGTCGTGGGACAAGATTCTGAGAGCTAATTAAACCCCGATTAGAAAGACATATCTGGTTGAATCAACCGAATTGCTTGACAGTCAAATCATTTGAAAGGTTGCATTAACCACATTCGGATTGGTTGGCACAGTTAGCCTTGTATTATGATTATTTCCCCCTTGTGTCTGTATGGAAACAGGTGGTGCGGTGAACATGATAAAAAGGGCCTATATATATATAGGAGTAACGGGTATTTATGTCATAAGATGTCAGAACTTGAAGGTCAGCTTTTTTTTTTTTGCTATAAATGTTAGCCGATGTTTATATTAAAATACTGATTAGATAATATTTTGTATAATATAATATGCTGAAGCTGAAAGCTTATGCGTACCAAGTGTTGCTATTTAATAAAATAATTTATGATTTTATAAAGTTTGATAATGTTTTACCCGATGCGTATCATTGGAGAAATGTACCACAAACCTTGTTATGGGAACTAACACTGAATCTCTAAGGTTGGTATGGTATTTTATATAGCTCCCGTCGTGATTTCTTTGTATCTTTGTGTGCGTAATTAATATGAGTATATTTTCAGCCCCGAGCCTAGGCATCGTGCCACCCCCATGTAAAATGGGAAAGGGGTTCTTAGATAATGTATGTATGTATGTATGCTACTAACGTTTTTTACTAATCATGCCGATCCCTCATTAAGAACTAACGTAGAATAGAGAAAATAAATGAAAATGGTTGTGCTATTGAATTTTTTAAAATTATTTATAGGAATAAGGCTTTTCGCAAAAACTGCTCAATACGTTCACTGTTAAAGTTTTTGCACAACTGCAGGCAGTCCTGCTATACTATTCGGCAAACTCATTGGCATAAGTCCACTGGCAAGCTCATCGCTACGGCAGCGATTGCATCATTGAGTGCAGGAAGAATCCGAGATTTCGTTGCACTCGCATTGTCTTTACTCGGACCCCATAAAAAGAAGTCAACCAAAGTCAAATTCGGGGACCACGCTGGTCAATCAGTTGGCCCACGGCGCCGATCTATCAATTTTTCGCTCAAGAAGTCGCAAGCACGGTGAGCATAATAAGTCGAATCTCCATCTTGCATAAAGATGATTTTCTCTAAATTCAATACAAAATTTCATGGTAGGAACGATTTCTGAATTCAACTTTTCAAGATAGATGTCTGCGGTGACGCTGTCACAAAAGAAGAAATGTCCGATGATGCCTTCGCATCGGTCCCTTCCCACTCGGTGTCATTTTCATTTAATTTTTCGCTTAAGAGTGAGACTCTCAAAGGAAGTGATTCTCAGATCGATCCATTCCCATTTCCATTGTGGAATTTACCACTTTAAGTTCAGTTTTTGTTAGTAAACATCCTTCGGGCCCGTAACTACATCACGGTCTTTTTATGCCCTTTCTCGAAAAGGAACTTTTCCCAAATTTGAAATTTACACTTCAAGCATTCCCCTTGTGGGCCACGGATGGGAATGGCAATATCACTGAGTGGGGCTTGGAAGTAATGCTCTGGATCAAATTCTAGCCCATACACTAACGGGGCATTCAACGTTTGCGTAATCACATGGAAATTGTCAACAGCATAGCAAACACGGTTATGCAGGTTGATGTGTCCATTCAACTTGAACGTGACTTCATCGGTATAAACAATTCGGTCAAACAAAGAAAAGTCGTCAGTAAATTCACAACGTCTATTGAGGTCATTATCGCTCAAGGAACGCAACAAAATAGGGCAAAAGGGCTTCAATTCCAGATCCTTCACCTATCCGCCGAATGCTGGTTCGAGCCGGACTCAGCTCCAGAGAAGATCTTGATTTTTTGGAACCTCTTTGAAAAGAGACACGTTCTAGTTGATCTAGTTGTCCACTCCTTGATGCATTGTGGATACTCCCGGTTTCGTCGAACTTTTGTACAAGGTTCCTCAAAACGTTCTTACGTGTTAGAAGAGTTTTGCCATTATGTTTCTGGTACTAACGAGCAACTTCAGCTGCATTCTAATCAATGGTGTATCGCTCTATAATTTAAATGGCTTCAGACGTGGACTGTCATTAGCTTTCAGTTTTGGTAAAGAATAATTCATTTAGGTCTAACCTAAAGGCGTGGATTTGACTAAATCTTATAACTCGTCTCCTGAATATCATGTTCTGTATACCGGTGCATCACCGACACAAAACTACATATGGTCCGTCAAACGCGTTTCCTTTTGGCCCTGCGTATACACACACACACACACACACACACACACACACACACACACACACACACACATATATATATATATATATATATATATATATATATATATATATATGTGTGTGTGTGTGTATGTAAACAAGCTATTTGATAATTTGAAATGCATCTATGTAAAATATTGTGTATATATTTTATATATCATAGAAATACCTTTTCGTCTGGCTTACTACATTTAATTTATGATAATGTTAAGATATATATTTGAAACTTAGTTTAGTAGTTTCTCCTATATATTTACTTTTATATCGGTCATATTTTTATATTTTTTTAATGTTTCGCGACACCTTTTGATGACGTGGGAGTTTATTATTGGCAATGTACATCAATGAACTTCTTAATCTCATCATTAATTCGTGTATATAAAATTTGTGAGTCGGAACGAAATGCAGTTTGTTTTTTTTCCTCTCCAAAGAAGATTTGGTATAAACCGAGTAACTTTTTTTCATATTTCCTATTATGAATTAAAAGATTGATGAAACATCAAATTTCAATGAGTTTGAGGCTCGTGTATGTCCATTGTACGTATAGTCGGTTACAAAAGTAGGGGTACACTGAGCCACATTTGCCTTTCGACCCAGTGTATTCCGACTATTATAATCGATGGTACACACTGTGATATTATCTATTACAGTATTATCATCATGAACGACGCTTAGCTGTCAGGCACACGCACTCCAAACTACACTGCGTGGTGTGCTTCATGAGAATGTTATTGAAGGAATAGTCCCTTTCTTCTTTTTCAAATTAATGACACCCTCTATTAAAAACTAGCGGAGGGATAGAGACAGTGGCGTATTAAGGGGGAGGCCAGGGGGGCCAGGCCCCAGGGCCCAGCTGTTTTAGGGTCCGATGTTTAGAATGATATCAATGATAAATTTGGAATGCTCAACAATATCTCTCAACTAACTTCAGAGGAAGCATTTAAATTAGCAAAAAATCTGGCTAGTCCATTACCCAAATGATTTTGAGGACAGCTTCCCATTCGAGCTTCAGCATTTTGTACTGTTTGTCAAACAAAACGCTTTAGCTGACACTCGCCCATTAGGAGTACTACAGGAAATTCACAAATTGAGGGCTGTTTTCCCAAATGCTTTCATTGCTTATCGCATTTGTTTGTGTTTAATGATGTCAAATGCAACTGCGGAGCGTTCTTTTTCTCATTTGAGCATGATTAAAAATGTTAAACGTCAAATGCTAACCTAAAAGAAATTGCAAAGTCTGTCATTGTTATGCATAGAAAAGAATATTTTGCAGAATTTAAATACTGAGCTTGTGATTGGAAAATTTAGGGATATGAAGCAGCTCAAAAAACTTTTTTATACTGGTGGTGGATGATTTTGTGACCAACTTTGGTAGATTAGTAGTGGACTTGTAGTTGTGTAATTGGTTTGGTGTAATTGTAGCAGCTTGATATTTGTGTAAAACATGCATTATTTGATTTAGAAATAAATGGTTTTATTAATTTACATGACTCGAAGATTTGTCTTGTTGAGGGACCCCAAGAATATTTTGGTCCCAGGCCCCAAAAATCCTTAATACGGCACTGGATAGAGACACTTCACGCAAAACTATTGAGCAGTTAGGTTTCATAATAGCTGACGGCAGCACTCAATCCTTCAGTACGTGATTGGCTGACAGAATCGTGGAACTCTCTGATCGGTCATCCTTCGATCAAATGGACAATGATTTACGAATGATATATTATTTCTTCACAGCGTATATGAATACTTTTGTGTAATACGTTTATTATAAAGGGTGATCAAAAAGTAACGCAACCCATGGAGAAACGCACATAATTGATTTTTTCCTTCTGTTGCAGGCGATGATTCAGAAGTGTGTTGATGCAATTTCACAGGAAACGTTGCAAAGGGTCTTTAAGAACATGAATCGCCGTATCCACTTGTGTGAAGCACAGAACGGTGCCCACTTCCAGCACTTGCTCTGAAATAAATCGTTTTCCCATGGGTTGCGTTACTTTTTGATCACCCTATATATATTTTATACTGGTTACTGTTTACTGTATGTGCAAATTTAGGGTTATGACTTTTTAATTTTTTGTCATAAATATTGTTTCCTGTATCATCAATCGATGAACTTTTGCTTGAAAACAATAAAAAAGGGCCTAATTCCTCAGAATTAAAAAAAAATGTCACCCCGAAAGCAAATATAGTAAAGGGTGTCAGGAAATGATTGCCCCCCCCCCTGTACAGAAGAAACTGAAAGGAATAGAAAAAAACAGACAAAACCACGCGAAAGAGCGTTTAATTTTGAATAAAAAACACTTGTTTTAATATTGGGTGTTGCCCCCATTTGCAGCTCTGACGGC